>CM076095.1:12691114-13234377 GCA_038088585.1 Chrysina gloriosa
TCTGAATTAGCGATTACCTGCAGAAATAGAAAATCGAGGGTTGGTCCGCGCTGACAGTAAAAGTTAAAATTCTCGAACGAATTTTGGCATACGTCCTCCTAGTTAATAACCAAACAACTTTTCTTAATAAGATCTTTCGTAGCGTTGCTCTGAATTAGCGATTACCTGCAGAAATAGAAAATCGAGGGTTGGTCCGCGCTGACAGTAAAAGTTAAAATTCTCGAACGAATTTTGGCATACGTCCTCCTAGTTAATAACCAAACAACTTTTCTTAATAAGATCTTTTCGTAGCGTTGCTCTGAATTAGCGATTACCTGGAGTAATAAGAAAATCGAGGGTTGGTCCGCGCTGACAGTAAAAGTTAAAATTCTCGAACGAATCTTGGCATACGTCCTCCTAGTTAATAACCAAACAACTTTTCTTAATAAGATCTTTTCGTAGCGTTGCTCTGAATTAGCGATTACCTGCAGAAATAGAAAATCGAGGGTTGGTCCGCGCTGACAGTAAAAGTTAAAATTCTCGAACGAATTTTGGCATACGTCCTCCTAGTTAATAACCAAACAACTTTTCTTAATAAGATCTTTTCGTAGCGTTGCTCTGAATTAGCGATTACCTGCAGAAATAGAAAATCGAGGGTTGGTCCGCGCTGACAGTAAAAGTTAAAATTCTCGAACGAATTTTGGCATACGTCCTCCTAGTTAATAACCAAACAACTTTTCTTAATAAGATCTTTTCGTAGCGTTGCTCTGAATTAGCGATTACCTGCAGAAATAGAAAATCGAGGGTTGGTCCGCGCTGACAGTAAAAGTTAAAATTCTCGAACGAATTTTGGCATACGTCCTCCTAGTTAATAACCAAACAACTTTTCTTAATAAGATCTTTTCGTAGCGTTGCTCTGAATTAGCGATTACCTGCAGAAATAGAAAATCGAGGGTTGGTCCGCGCTGACAGTAAAAGTTAAAATTCTCGAACGAATTTTGGCATACGTCCTCCTAGTTAATAACCAAACAACTTTTCTTAATAAGATCTTTTCGTAGCGTTGCTCTGAATTAGCGATTACCTGCAGAAATAGAAAATCGAGGGTTGGTCCGCGCTGACAGTAAAAGTTAAAATTCTCGAACGAATTTTGGCATACGTCCTCCTAGTTAATAACCAAACAACTTTTCTTAATAAGATCTTTTCGTAGCGTTGCTCTGAATTAGCGATTACCTGCAGAAATAGAAAATCGAGGGTTGGTCCGCGCTGACAGTAAAAGTTAAAATTCTCGAACGAATTTTGGCATACGTCCTCCTAGTTAATAACCAAACAACTTTTCTTAATAAGATCTTTTCGTAGCGTTGCTCTGAATTAGCGATTACCTGCAGAAATAGAAAATCGAGGGTTGGTCCGCGCTGACAGTAAAAGTTAAAATTCTCGAACGAATTTTGGCATACGTCCTCCTAGTTAATAACCAAACAACTTTTCTTAATAAGATCTTTTCGTAGCGTTGCTCTGAATTAGCGATTACCTGCAGAAATAGAAAATCGAGGGTTGGTCCGCGCTGACAGTAAAAGTTAAAATTCTCGAACGAATTTTGGCATACGTCCTCCTAGTTAATAACCAAACAACTTTTCTTAATAAGATCTTTTCGTAGCGTTGCTCTGAATTAGCGATTACCTGCAGAAATAGAAAATCGAGGGTTGGTCCGCGCTGACAGTAAAAGTTAAAATTCTCGAACGAATTTTGGCATACGTCCTCCTAGTTAATAACCAAACAACTTTTCTTAATAAGATCTTTTCGTAGCGTTGCTCTGAATTAGCGATTACCTGGAGTAATAGAAAATCGAGGGTTGGTCCGCGCTGACAGTAAAAGTTAAAATTCTCGAACGAATTTTGGCATACGTCCTCCTAGTTAATAACCAAACAACTTTTCTTAATAAGATCTTTTCGTAGCGTTGCTCTGAATTAGCGATTACCTGCAGAAATAGAAAATCGAGGGTTGGTCCGCGCTGACAGTAAAAGTTAAAATTCTCGAACGAATTTTGGCATACGTCCTCCTAGTTAATAACCAAACAACTTTTCTTAATAAGATCTTTTCGTAGCGTTGCTCTGAATTAGCGATTACCTGCAGAAATAGAAAATCGAGGGTTGGTCCGCGCTGACAGTAAAAGTTAAAATTCTCGAACGAATTTTGGCATACGTCCTCCTAGTTAATAACCAAACAACTTTTCTTAATAAGATCTTTTCGTAGCGTTGCTCTGAATTAGCGATTACCTGCAGAAATAGAAAATCGAGGGTTGGTCCGCGCTGACAGTAAAAGTTAAAATTCTCGAACGAATTTTGGCATACGTCCTCCTAGTTAATAACCAAACAACTTTTCTTAATAAGATCTTTTCGTAGCGTTGCTCTGAATTAGCGATTACCTGCAGAAATAGAAAATCGAGGGTTGGTCCGCGCTGACAGTAAAAGTTAAAATTCTCGAACGAATTTTGGCATACGTCCTCCTAGTTAATAACCAAACAACTTTTCTTAATAAGATCTTTTCGTAGCGTTGCTCTGAATTAGCGATTACCTGCAGAAATAGAAAATCGAGGGTTGGTCCGCGCTGACAGTAAAAGTTAAAATTCTCGAACGAATTTTGGCATACGTCCTCCTAGTTAATAACCAAACAACTTTTCTTAATAAGATCTTTTCGTAGCGTTGCTCTGAATTAGCGATTACCTGCAGAAATAGAAAATCGAGGGTTGGTCCGCGCTGACAGTAAAAGTTAAAATTCTCGAACGAATTTTGGCATACGTCCTCCTAGTTAATAACCAAACAACTTTTCTTAATAAGATCTTTTCGTAGCGTTGCTCTGAATTAGCGATTACCTGCAGAAATAGAAAATCGAGGGTTGGTCCGCGCTGACAGTAAAAGTTAAAATTCTCGAACGAATTTTGGCATACGTCCTCCTAGTTAATAACCAAACAACTTTTCTTAATAAGATCTTTTCGTAGCGTTGCTCTGAATTAGCGATTACCTGCAGAAATAGAAAATCGAGGGTTGGTCCGCGCTGACAGTAAAAGTTAAAATTCTCGAACGAATTTTGGCATACGTCCTCCTAGTTAATAACCAAACAACTTTTCTTAATAAGATCTTTTCGTAGCGTTGCTCTGAATTAGCGATTACCTGCAGAAATAGAAAATCGAGGGTTGGTCCGCGCTGACAGTAAAAGTTAAAATTCTCGAACGAATTTTGGCATACGTCCTCCTAGTTAATAACCAAACAACTTTTCTTAATAAGATCTTTTCGTAGCGTTGCTCTGAATTAGCGATTACCTGCAGAAATAGAAAATCGAGGGTTGGTCCGCGCTGACAGTAAAAGTTAAAATTCTCGAACGAATTTTGGCATACGTCCTCCTAGTTAATAACCAAACAACTTTTCTTAATAAGATCTTTTCGTAGCGTTGCTCTGAATTAGCGATTACCTGCAGAAATAGAAAATCGAGGGTTGGTCCGCGCTGACAGTAAAAGTTAAAATTCTCGAACGAATTTTGGCATACGTCCTCCTAGTTAATAACCAAACAACTTTTCTTAATAAGATCTTTTCGTAGCGTTGCTCTGAATTAGCGATTACCTGCAGAAATAGAAAATCGAGGGTTGGTCCGCGCTGACAGTAAAAGTTAAAATTCTCGAACGAATTTTGGCATACGTCCTCCTAGTTAATAACCAAACAACTTTTCTTAATAAGATCTTTTCGTAGCGTTGCTCTGAATTAGCGATTACCTGCAGAAATAGAAAATCGAGGGTTGGTCCGCGCTGACAGTAAAAGTTAAAATTCTCGAACGAATTTTGGCATACGTCCTCCTAGTTAATAACCAAACAACTTTTCTTAATAAGATCTTTTCGTAGCGTTGCTCTGAATTAGCGATTACCTGCAGAAATAGAAAATCGAGGGTTGGTCCGCGCTGACAGTAAAAGTTAAAATTCTCGAACGAATTTTGGCATACGTCCTCCTAGTTAATAACCAAACAACTTTTCTTAATAAGATCTTTTCGTAGCGTTGCTCTGAATTAGCGATTACCTGCAGAAATAGAAAATCGAGGGTTGGTCCGCGCTGACAGTAAAAGTTAAAATTCTCGAACGAATTTTGGCATACGTCCTCCTAGTTAATAACCAAACAACTTTTCTTAATAAGATCTTTTCGTAGCGTTGCTCTGAATTAGCGATTACCTGCAGAAATAGAAAATCGAGGGTTGGTCCGCGCTGACAGTAAAAGTTAAAATTCTCGAACGAATTTTGGCATACGTCCTCCTAGTTAATAACCAAACAACTTTTCTTAATAAGATCTTTTCGTAGCGTTGCTCTGAATTAGCGATTACCTGCAGAAATAGAAAATCGAGGGTTGGTCCGCGCTGACAGTAAAAGTTAAAATTCTCGAACGAATTTTGGCATACGTCCTCCTAGTTAATAACCAAACAACTTTTCTTAATAAGATCTTTTCGTAGCGTTGCTCTGAATTAGCGATTACCTGCAGAAATAGAAAATCGAGGGTTGGTCCGCGCTGACAGTAAAAGTTAAAATTCTCGAACGAATTTTGGCATACGTCCTCCTAGTTAATAACCAAACAACTTTTCTTAATAAGATCTTTTCGTAGCGTTGCTCTGAATTAGCGATTACCTGCAGAAATAGAAAATCGAGGGTTGGTCCGCGCTGACAGTAAAAGTTAAAATTCTCGAACGAATTTTGGCATACGTCCTCCTAGTTAATAACCAAACAACTTTTCTTAATAAGATCTTTTCGTAGCGTTGCTCTGAATTAGCGATTACCTGCAGAAATAGAAAATCGAGGGTTGGTCCGCGCTGACAGTAAAAGTTAAAATTCTCGAACGAATTTTGGCATACGTCCTCCTAGTTAATAACCAAACAACTTTTCTTAATAAGACCTTTTCGTAGCGTTGCTCTGAATTAGCGATTACCTGCAGAAATAGAAAATCGAGGGTTGGTCCGCGCTGACAGTAAAAGTTAAAATTCTCGAACGAATCTTGGCATACGTCCTCCTAGTTAATAACCAAACAACTTTTCTTAATAAGACCTTTTCGTAGCGTTGCTCTGAATTAGCGATTACCTGGAGTAATAGAAAATCGAGGGTTGGTCCGCGCTGACAGTAAAAGTTAAAATTCTCGAACGAATTTTGGCATACGTCCTCCTAGTTAATAACCAAACAACTTTTCTTAATAAGATCTTTTCGTAGCGTTGCTCTGAATTAGCGATTACCTGCAGAAATAGAAAATCGAGGGTTGGTCCGCGCTGACAGTAAAAGTTAAAATTCTCGAACGAATTTTGGCATACGTCCTCCTAGTTAATAACCAAACAACTTTTCTTAATAAGATCTTTTCGTAGCGTTGCTCTGAATTAGCGATTACCTGCAGAAATAGAAAATCGAGGGTTGGTCCGCGCTGACAGTAAAAGTTAAAATTCTCGAACGAATCTTGGCATACGTCCTCCTAGTTAATAACCAAACAACTTTTCTTAATAAGATCTTTTCGTAGCGTTGCTCTGAATTAGCGATTACCTGCAGAAATAGAAAATCGAGGGTTGGTCCGCGCTGACAGTAAAAGTTAAAATTCTCGAACGAATTTTGGCATACGTCCTCCTAGTTAATAACCAAACAACTTTTCTTAATAAGATCTTTTCGTAGCGTTGCTCTGAATTAGCGATTACCTGCAGAAATAGAAAATCGAGGGTTGGTCCGCGCTGACAGTAAAAGTTAAAATTCTCGAACGAATTTTGGCATACGTCCTCCTAGTTAATAACCAAACAACTTTTCTTAATAAGATCTTTTCGTAGCGTTGCTCTGAATTAGCGATTACCTGCAGAAATAGAAAATCGAGGGTTGGTCCGCGCTGACAGTAAAAGTTAAAATTCTCGAACGAATCTTGGCATACGTCCTCCTAGTTAATAACCAAACAACTTTTCTTAATAAGATCTTTTCGTAGCGTTGCTCTGAATTAGCGATTACCTGCAGAAATAGAAAATCGAGGGTTGGTCCGCGCTGACAGTAAAAGTTAAAATTCTCGAACGAATTTTGGCATACGTCCTCCTAGTTAATAACCAAACAACTTTTCTTAATAAGATCTTTTCGTAGCGTTGCTCTGAATTAGCGATTACCTGCAGAAATAGAAAATCGAGGGTTGGTCCGCGCTGACAGTAAAAGTTAAAATTCTCGAACGAATCTTGGCATACGTCCTCCTAGTTAATAACCAAACAACTTTTCTTAATAAGATCTTTTCGTAGCGTTGCTCTGAATTAGCGATTACCTGCAGAAATAGAAAATCGAGGGTTGGTCCGCGCTGACAGTAAAAGTTAAAATTCTCGAACGAATTTTGGCATACGTCCTCCTAGTTAATAACCAAACAACTTTTCTTAATAAGATCTTTTCGTAGCGTTGCTCTGAATTAGCGATTACCTGCAGAAATAGAAAATCGAGGGTTGGTCCGCGCTGACAGTAAAAGTTAAAATTCTCGAACGAATTTTGGCATACGTCCTCCTAGTTAATAACCAAACAACTTTTCTTAATAAGACCTTTTCGTAGCGTTGCTCTGAATTAGCGATTACCTGGAGTAATAGAAAATTGAGGGTTGGTCCGCGCTGACAGTAAAAGTTAAAATTCTCGAACGAATTTTGGCATACGTCCTCCTAGTTAATAACCAAACAACTTTTCTTAATAAGATCTTTTCGTAGCGTTGCTCTGAATTAGCGATTACCTGCAGAAATAGAAAATCGAGGGTTGGTCCGCGCTGACAGTAAAAGTTAAAATTCTCGAACGAATTTTGGCATACGTCCTCCTAGTTAATAACCAAACAACTTTTCTTAATAAGATCTTTTCGTAGCGTTGCTCTGAATTAGCGATTACCTGCAGAAATAGAAAATCGAGGGTTGGTCCGCGCTGACAGTAAAAGTTAAAATTCTCGAACGAATTTTGGCATACGTCCTCCTAGTTAATAACCAAACAACTTTTCTTAATAAGATCTTTTCGTAGCGTTGCTCTGAATTAGCGATTACCTGCAGAAATAGAAAATCGAGGGTTGGTCCGCGCTGACAGTAAAAGTTAAAATTCTCGAACGAATCTTGGCATACGTCCTCCTAGTTAATAACCAAACAACTTTTCTTAATAAGATCTTTTCGTAGCGTTGCTCTGAATTAGCGATTACCTGCAGAAATAGAAAATCGAGGGTTGGTCCGCGCTGACAGTAAAAGTTAAAATTCTCGAACGAATTTTGGCATACGTCCTCCTAGTTAATAACCAAACAACTTTTCTTAATAAGATCTTTTCGTAGCGTTGCTCTGAATTAGCGATTACCTGCAGTAATAGAAAATCGAGGGTTGGTCCGCGCTGACAGTAAAAGTTAAAATTCTCGAACGAATTTTGGCATACGTCCTCCTAGTTAATAACCAAACAACTTTTCTTAATAAGATCTTTTCGTAGCGTTGCTCTGAATTAGCGATTACCTGCAGAAATAGAAAATCGAGGGTTGGTCCGCGCTGACAGTAAAAGTTAAAATTCTCGAACGAATTTTGGCATACGTCCTCCTAGTTAATAACCAAACAACTTTTCTTAATAAGATCTTTTCGTAGCGTTGCTCTGAATTAGCGATTACCTGCAGAAATAGAAAATCGAGGGTTGGTCCGCGCTGACAGTAAAAGTTAAAATTCTCGAACGAATTTTGGCATACGTCCTCCTAGTTAATAACCAAACAACTTTTCTTAATAAGATCTTTTCGTAGCGTTGCTCTGAATTAGCGATTACCTGCAGAAATAGAAAATCGAGGGTTGGTCCGCGCTGACAGTAAAAGTTAAAATTCTCGAACGAATTTTGGCATACGTCCTCCTAGTTAATAACCAAACAACTTTTCTTAATAAGATCTTTTCGTAGCGTTGCTCTGAATTAGCGATTACCTGCAGAAATAGAAAATCGAGGGTTGGTCCGCGCTGACAGTAAAAGTTAAAATTCTCGAACGAATTTTGGCATACGTCCTCCTAGTTAATAACCAAACAACTTTTCTTAATAAGATCTTTTCGTAGCGTTGCTCTGAATTAGCGATTACCTGCAGAAATAGAAAATCGAGGGTTGGTCCGCGCTGACAGTAAAAGTTAAAATTCTCGAACGAATTTTGGCATACGTCCTCCTAGTTAATAACCAAACAACTTTTCTTAATAAGATCTTTTCGTAGCGTTGCTCTGAATTAGCGATTACCTGCAGAAATAGAAAATCGAGGGTTGGTCCGCGCTGACAGTAAAAGTTAAAATTCTCGAACGAATTTTGGCATACGTCCTCCTAGTTAATAACCAAACAACTTTTCTTAATAAGATCTTTTCGTAGCGTTGCTCTGAATTAGCGATTACCTGCAGAAATAGAAAATCGAGGGTTGGTCCGCGCTGACAGTAAAAGTTAAAATTCTCGAACGAATTTTGGCATACGTCCTCCTAGTTAATAACCAAACAACTTTTCTTAATAAGATCTTTTCGTAGCGTTGCTCTGAATTAGCGATTACCTGCAGAAATAGAAAATCGAGGGTTGGTCCGCGCTGACAGTAAAAGTTAAAATTCTCGAACGAATTTTGGCATACGTCCTCCTAGTTAATAACCAAACAACTTTTCTTAATAAGATCTTTTCGTAGCGTTGCTCTGAATTAGCGATTACCTGCAGAAATAGAAAATCGAGGGTTGGTCCGCGCTGACAGTAAAAGTTAAAATTCTCGAACGAATTTTGGCATACGTCCTCCTAGTTAATAACCAAACAACTTTTCTTAATAAGATCTTTTCGTAGCGTTGCTCTGAATTAGCGATTACCTGCAGAAATAGAAAATCGAGGGTTGGTCCGCGCTGACAGTAAAAGTTAAAATTCTCGAACGAATTTTGGCATACGTCCTCCTAGTTAATAACCAAACAACTTTTCTTAATAAGATCTTTTCGTAGCGTTGCTCTGAATTAGCGATTACCTGCAGAAATAGAAAATCGAGGGTTGGTCCGCGCTGACAGTAAAAGTTAAAATTCTCGAACGAATTTTGGCATACGTCCTCCTAGTTAATAACCAAACAACTTTTCTTAATAAGATCTTTTCGTAGCGTTGCTCTGAATTAGCGATTACCTGCAGAAATAGAAAATCGAGGGTTGGTCCGCGCTGACAGTAAAAGTTAAAATTCTCGAACGAATTTTGGCATACGTCCTCCTAGTTAATAACCAAACAACTTTTCTTAATAAGATCTTTTCGTAGCGTTGCTCTGAATTAGCGATTACCTGGAGTAATAGAAAATCGAGGGTTGGTCCGCGCTGACAGTAAAAGTTAAAATTCTCGAACGAATTTTGGCATACGTCCTCCTAGTTAATAACCAAACAACTTTTCTTAATAAGATCTTTTCGTAGCGTTGCTCTGAATTAGCGATTACCTGCAGAAATAGAAAATCGAGGGTTGGTCCGCGCTGACAGTAAAAGTTAAAATTCTCGAACGAATTTTGGCATACGTCCTCCTAGTTAATAACCAAACAACTTTTCTTAATAAGATCTTTTCGTAGCGTTGCTCTGAATTAGCGATTACCTGCAGAAATAGAAAATCGAGGGTTGGTCCGCGCTGACAGTAAAAGTTAAAATTCTCGAACGAATTTTGGCATACGTCCTCCTAGTTAATAACCAAACAACTTTTCTTAATAAGATCTTTTCGTAGCGTTGCTCTGAATTAGCGATTACCTGCAGAAATAGAAAATCGAGGGTTGGTCCGCGCTGACAGTAAAAGTTAAAATTCTCGAACGAATTTTGGCATACGTCCTCCTAGTTAATAACCAAACAACTTTTCTTAATAAGATCTTTTCGTAGCGTTGCTCTGAATTAGCGATTACCTGCAGTAATAGAAAATCGAGGGTTGGTCCGCGCTGACAGTAAAAGTTAAAATTCTCGAACGAATTTTGGCATACGTCCTCCTAGTTAATAACCAAACAACTTTTCTTAATAAGATCTTTTCGTAGCGTTGCTCTGAATTAGCGATTACCTGCAGAAATAGAAAATCGAGGGTTGGTCCGCGCTGACAGTAAAAGTTAAAATTCTCGAACGAATTTTGGCATACGTCCTCCTAGTTAATAACCAAACAACTTTTCTTAATAAGATCTTTTCGTAGCGTTGCTCTGAATTAGCGATTACCTGCAGAAATAGAAAATCGAGGGTTGGTCCGCGCTGACAGTAAAAGTTAAAATTCTCGAACGAATTTTGGCATACGTCCTCCTAGTTAATAACCAAACAACTTTTCTTAATAAGATCTTTTCGTAGCGTTGCTCTGAATTAGCGATTACCTGCAGTAATAGAAAATCGAGGGTTGGTCCGCGCTGACAGTAAAAGTTAAAATTCTCGAACGAATTTTGGCATACGTCCTCCTAGTTAATAACCAAACAACTTTTCTTAATAAGATCTTTTCGTAGCGTTGCTCTGAATTAGCGATTACCTGCAGAAATAGAAAATCGAGGGTTGGTCCGCGCTGACAGTAAAAGTTAAAATTCTCGAACGAATTTTGGCATACGTCCTCCTAGTTAATAACCAAACAACTTTTCTTAATAAGATCTTTTCGTAGCGTTGCTCTGAATTAGCGATTACCTGCAGTAATAGAAAATCGAGGGTTGGTCCGCGCTGACAGTAAAAGTTAAAATTCTCGAACGAATCTTGGCATACGTCCTCCTAGTTAATAACCAAACAACTTTTCTTAATAAGATCTTTTCGTAGCGTTGCTCTGAATTAGCGATTACCTGCAGAAATAGAAAATCGAGGGTTGGTCCGCGCTGACAGTAAAAGTTAAAATTCTCGAACGAATTTTGGCATACGTCCTCCTAGTTAATAACCAAACAACTTTTCTTAATAAGATCTTTTCGTAGCGTTGCTCTGAATTAGCGATTACCTGCAGAAATAGAAAATCGAGGGTTGGTCCGCGCTGACAGTAAAAGTTAAAATTCTCGAACGAATTTTGGCATACGTCCTCCTAGTTAATAACCAAACAACTTTTCTTAATAAGATCTTTTCGTAGCGTTGCTCTGAATTAGCGATTACCTGCAGAAATAGAAAATCGAGGGTTGGTCCGCGCTGACAGTAAAAGTTAAAATTCTCGAACGAATTTTGGCATACGTCCTCCTAGTTAATAACCAAACAACTTTTCTTAATAAGATCTTTTCGTAGCGTTGCTCTGAATTAGCGATTACCTGCAGAAATAGAAAATCGAGGGTTGGTCCGCGCTGACAGTAAAAGTTAAAATTCTCGAACGAATTTTGGCATACGTCCTCCTAGTTAATAACCAAACAACTTTTCTTAATAAGATCTTTTCGTAGCGTTGCTCTGAATTAGCGATTACCTGCAGAAATAGAAAATCGAGGGTTGGTCCGCGCTGACAGTAAAAGTTAAAATTCTCGAACGAATTTTGGCATACGTCCTCCTAGTTAATAACCAAACAACTTTTCTTAATAAGATCTTTTCGTAGCGTTGCTCTGAATTAGCGATTACCTGCAGAAATAGAAAATCGAGGGTTGGTCCGCGCTGACAGTAAAAGTTAAAATTCTCGAACGAATTTTGGCATACGTCCTCCTAGTTAATAACCAAACAACTTTTCTTAATAAGATCTTTTCGTAGCGTTGCTCTGAATTAGCGATTACCTGCAGAAATAGAAAATCGAGGGTTGGTCCGCGCTGACAGTAAAAGTTAAAATTCTCGAACGAATTTTGGCATACGTCCTCCTAGTTAATAACCAAACAACTTTTCTTAATAAGATCTTTTCGTAGCGTTATTCTGAATTAGCGATTACCTGCAGTAATAGAAAATCGAGGGTTGGTCCGCGCTGACAGTAAAAGTTAAAATTCTCGAACGAATTTTGGCATACGTCCTCCTAGTTAATAACCAAACAACTTTTCTTAATAAGATCTTTTCGTAGCGTTGCTCTGAATTAGCGATTACCTGCAGAAATAGAAAATCGAGGGTTGGTCCGCGCTGACAGTAAAAGTTAAAATTCTCGAACGAATTTTGGCATACGTCCTCCTAGTTAATAACCAAACAACTTTTCTTAATAAGATCTTTTCGTAGCGTTGCTCTGAATTAGCGATTACCTGGAGTAATAGAAAATCGAGGGTTGGTCCGCGCTGACAGTAAAAGTTAAAATTCTCGAACGAATTTTGGCATACGTCCTCCTAGTTAATAACCAAACAACTTTTCTTAATAAGATTTTTTCGTAGCGTTATTCTGGATTAGCGATTACCTGGAGTAATAGAAAATCGAGGGTTGGTCCGCGCTGACAGTAAAAGTTAAAATTCTCGAACGAATTTTGGCATACGTCCTCCTAGTTAATAACCAAACAACTTTTCTTAATAAGATTTTTCGTAGCGTTATTCTGGATTAGCGATTACCTGGAGTAATAAAAAATCGAGGGTTGGTCCGCGCTGACAGTAAAAGTTAAAATTCTCGAACGAATTTTGGCATACGTCCTCCTAGTTAATAACCAAACAACTTTTCTTAATAAGATCTTTTCGTAGCGTTGCTCTGAATTAGCGATTACCTGCAGAAATAGAAAATCGAGGGTTGGTCCGCGCTGACAGTAAAAGTTAAAATTCTCGAACGAATTTTGGCATACGTCCTCCTAGTTAATAACCAAACAACTTTTCTTAATAAGATCTTTTCGTAGCGTTGCTCTGAATTAGCGATTACCTGCAGAAATAGAAAATCGAGGGTTGGTCCGCGCTGACAGTAAAAGTTAAAATTCTCGAACGAATCTTGGCATACGTCCTCCTAGTTAATAACCAAACAACTTTTCTTAATAAGATCTTTTCGTAGCGTTGCTCTGAATTAGCGATTACCTGCAGAAATAGAAAATCGAGGGTTGGTCCGCGCTGACAGTAAAAGTTAAAATTCTCGAACGAATTTTGGCATACGTCCTCCTAGTTAATAACCAAACAACTTTTCTTAATAAGATCTTTTCGTAGCGTTATTCTGAATTAGCGATTACCTGGAGTAATAAAAAATCGAGGGTTGGTCCGCGCTGACAGTAAAAGTTAAAATTCTCGAACGAATTTTGGCATACGTCCTCCTAGTTAATAACCAAACAACTTTTCTTAATAAGATCTTTTCGTAGCGTTGCTCTGAATTAGCGATTACCTGCAGAAATAGAAAATCGAGGGTTGGTCCGCGCTGACAGTAAAAGTTAAAATTCTCGAACGAATTTTGGCATACGTCCTCCTAGTTAATAACCAAACAACTTTTCTTAATAAGATCTTTTCGTAGCGTTGCTCTGAATTAGCGATTACCTGCAGAAATAGAAAATCGAGGGTTGGTCCGCGCTGACAGTAAAAGTTAAAATTCTCGAACGAATTTTGGCATACGTCCTCCTAGTTAATAACCAAACAACTTTTCTTAATAAGATCTTTTCGTAGCGTTGCTCTGAATTAGCGATTACCTGCAGAAATAGAAAATCGAGGGTTGGTCCGCGCTGACAGTAAAAGTTAAAATTCTCGAACGAATTTTGGCATACGTCCTCCTAGTTAATAACCAAACAACTTTTCTTAATAAGATCTTTTCGTAGCGTTGCTCTGAATTAGCGATTACCTGCAGAAATAGAAAATCGAGGGTTGGTCCGCGCTGACAGTAAAAGTTAAAATTCTCGAACGAATTTTGGCATACGTCCTCCTAGTTAATAACCAAACAACTTTTCTTAATAAGATCTTTTCGTAGCGTTATTCTGAATTAGCGATTACCTGGAGAAATAGAAAATCGAGGGTTGGTCCGCGCTGACAGTAAAAGTTAAAATTCTCGAACGAATTTTGGCATACGTCCTCCTAGTTAATAACCAAACAACTTTTCTTAATAAGATCTTTTCGTAGCGTTGCTCTGAATTAGCGATTACCTGCAGAAATAGAAAATCGAGGGTTGGTCCGCGCTGACAGTAAAAGTTAAAATTCTCGAACGAATTTTGGCATACGTCCTCCTAGTTAATAACCAAACAACTTTTCTTAATAAGATCTTTTCGTAGCGTTGCTCTGAATTAGCGATTACCTGCAGAAATAGAAAATCGAGGGTTGGTCCGCGCTGACAGTAAAAGTTAAAATTCTCGAACGAATTTTGGCATACGTCCTCCTAGTTAATAACCAAACAACTTTTCTTAATAAGATTCTTTCGTAGCGTTGCTCTGAATTAGCGATTACCTGCAGAAATAGAAAATCGAGGGTTGGTCCGCGCTGACAGTAAAAGTTAAAATTCTCGAACGAATTTTGGCATACGTCCTCCTAGTTAATAACCAAACAACTTTTCTTAATAAGATCTTTTCGTAGCGTTGCTCTGAATTAGCGATTACCTGCAGAAATAGAAAATCGAGGGTTGGTCCGCGCTGACAGTAAAAGTTAAAATTCTCGAACGAATTTTGGCATACGTCCTCCTAGTTAATAACCAAACAACTTTTCTTAATAAGATCTTTTCGTAGCGTTGCTCTGAATTAGCGATTACCTGCAGAAATAGAAAATCGAGGGTTGGTCCGCGCTGACAGTAAAAGTTAAAATTCTCGAACGAATTTTGGCATACGTCCTCCTAGTTAATAACCAAACAACTTTTCTTAATAAGATCTTTTCGTAGCGTTGCTCTGAATTAGCGATTACCTGCAGAAATAAAAAATCGAGGGTTGGTCCGCGCTGACAGTAAAAGTTAAAATTCTCGAACGAATCTTGGCATACGTCCTCCTAGTTAATAACCAAACAACTTTTCTTAATAAGATCTTTTCGTAGCGTTGCTCTGAATTAGCGATTACCTGCAGAAATAGAAAATCGAGGGTTGGTCTGCGCTGACAGTAAAAGTTAAAATTCTCGAACGAATTTTGGCATACGTCCTCCTAGTTAATAACCAAACAACTTTTCTTAATAAGATTCTTTCGTAGCGTTATTCTGGATTAGCGATTACCTGGAGTAATAAAAATCGAGGGTTGGTCCGCGCTGACAGTAAAAGTTAAAATTCTCGAACGAATTTTGGCATACGTCCTCCTAGTTAATAACCAAACAACTTTTCTTAATAAGATCTTTTCGTAGCGTTGCTCTGAATTAGCGATTACCTGCAGAAATAGAAAATCGAGGGTTGGTCCGCGCTGACAGTAAAAGTTAAAATTCTCGAACGAATTTTGGCATACGTCCTCCTAGTTAATAACCAAACAACTTTTCTTAATAAGATCTTTTCGTAGCGTTGCTCTGAATTAGCGATTACCTGCAGAAATAGAAAATCGAGGGTTGGTCCGCGCTGACAGTAAAAGTTAAAATTCTCGAACGAATTTTGGCATACGTCCTCCTAGTTAATAACCAAACAACTTTTCTTAATAAGATCTTTTCGTAGCGTTGCTCTGAATTAGCGATTACCTGCAGAAATAGAAAATCGAGGGTTGGTCCGCGCTGACAGTAAAAGTTAAAATTCTCGAACGAATTTTGGCATACGTCCTCCTAGTTAATAACCAAACAACTTTTCTTAATAAGATCTTTTCGTAGCGTTGCTCTGAATTAGCGATTACCTGCAGAAATAGAAAATCGAGGGTTGGTCCGCGCTGACAGTAAAAGTTAAAATTCTCGAACGAATTTTGGCATACGTCCTCCTAGTTAATAACCAAACAACTTTTCTTAATAAGATTCTTTCGTAGCGTTATTCTGGATTAGCGATTACCTGGAGTAATAAAAAATCGAGGGTTGGTCCGCGCTGACAGTAAAAGTTAAAATTCTCGAACGAATTTTGGCATACGTCCTCCTAGTTAATAACCAAACAACTTTTCTTAATAAGATTTTTCGTAGCGTTATTCTGGATTAGCGATTACCTGGAGTAATAAAAAATCGAGGGTTGGTCCGCGCTGACAGTAAAAGTTAAAATTCTCGAACGAATTTTGGCATACGTCCTCCCAGTTAATAACCAAACAACTTTTCTTAATAAGATCTTTTCGTAGCGTTGCTCTGAATTAGCGATTACCTGCAGAAATAGAAAATCGAGGGTTGGTCCGCGCTGACAGTAAAAGTTAAAATTCTCGAACGAATTTTGGCATACGTCCTCCTAGTTAATAACCAAACAACTTTTCTTAATAAGATCTTTTCGTAGCGTTGGTCTGAATTAGCGATTACCTGCAGAAATAAAAAATCCAGGGTTGGTCCGCGGGTAGGGTAAAAGTTAGAATTCTCGAACGAATTTTGGCATACGTCCTCCAAGTATGACAATAATAACGCTTCATTAGTTGGTAAAGTTGACTCATCCAACTGAATTGAAAATAGACAAGTCTTCAAATGATTGCACAATGATTCTTCAATGTTTTTAGCCATCTCATCAATTCGTCTTTGTACAGAACTATTGCTCAAAGGAATTTTTCGGATAATATCTGCCGCTGGTTTATGGAGCACAGTAGTTAATACTTCTTTTACTGCCGGTAAAATTAAATCCTCCCCTATAGTATGTGGTTTGCCGGTTTTTGTAATTAATAATGAGATATATACGAAGCACGGAGTCCGTCATCGTCTTGCATAGAAACTGCTGAGAAAAGTTTGGATACAGTTCGCTGAACTATGTACTTCTTTGCCAGATCTTGAAAATAGGTCACCTCCTTTTCTTTCTTATCGGAGTGCACTTTATTTAAATGATCTTGTAGTCTAGATGGCTTCATCGGTTCGTTTGAAAATGTTTTATGGCAAATAAGGCGCCTTTACTGTTTCGCTGACAGGGCGATTTGAAGTCGGATGTTTACAAATACAATTTGTCTGCCGTTGCCCCTCTAGATTGCCTTAATGCCCCTAATTTCTTCTACTGCCCCTTCAAAGCCCTCACCGCCCACAAAGGGGCATTATCGCCCACTTTGAGAAAGACTGTGCTAGAATCCCTCGGCAAAGAAAATTCGCACAGCGGTGATTGGCTCTGCGTAACTCACATATTAATGTTTTCGGAGACAACTTTGCATTTATAAAAAATAACTACATGATTATTACTTACACTGAAGCTCAGGCAACTAGACCAGTACGTTGTTTTTTACAGGAACAATGGCCTGGACATCAATACTAACCACATGCGTGACATATGTACCAAAACGCAAGTAGTAATTATTCGACGAATGATACAGTAGAGACCGTGATAGATATAAAACGTAATTGGCGAAGTATAATTGTAGACCGAAGTTTTCATCTAACTATGATCATCATCTGACAAATATGTTTGTCGAAGCAATATCGTATTGGCGTGTCTAAATAGTAACCATAGACTCGAAAATTCAGAACTTACCGTTTACCCCAAAATACCAAGAGACAGCTTAAAAACTAAAGGTTACTAGTTCAATTATCTACAGCGAATGTCTGATATGTAATTTATGCTTAATTATTTCGTCGTTACCCCGATATCCTTAGTAAGCCTTACTAATTTAGTAATATACTTCGTCGTTGTGTATAATATTTCCCAATTGAAGGGGCCGCAAGTTCTGACGAAATTCGAAAACCCAAGTTGGGAGAAGCCATTTTATTTCCGCTTTTGTTGGGAATTATCCGCATTTTTCTTTTTGCATTTATGTCACGGCTTGCTCTTATAGGTTTTTGTTTTACGTGGTGACTCCGTCGCAAGGATTTGGTTTGTCTCTCTTTACTGATAAGGACACTAGAATTCACTGGCGCTCCAGTGGTGCGGCTCCACGTTTTCAAAGATAAACTGCAAAAAGACACGATCATAGAGACCCCCAAAAAGGCAATGAAATAGGCTTCAGATTCTTTTGTTATCTTCACAATTTATATAAAACTAGCTTACCCGTCGCGCATACTGCGATCTCAGAAGAAAGGATATTCAACGAAACTCGTTATGATAACATTCAATTTACATTGTTATTTTTATTGAAACTTATTCATTCTTATATGGAAAACATTTCAAAGTGTTTTAACTCTATTTATTTATTCGAGTACTTGTGGATACGATATTTTTGTTTTTCCGTCTGATGCGCACAGGAATAACCCAAAAGCCTTTCCAAAGCGTGAGCTGGCCACATACAGTTGTCTATGTGAGAAACACGGATTCTCCAAATCTAGGCCATACACTTGCAGCGATTGTCCTTGTGTGTAGTTGATGGTCATTGTAAAAGCGAGTCACACCGGAAACTGTAAACGTTTGAATTTAAATGGCATATCTGTTGGCATGATTGGAATACGTGGGAACAGTACATCTTCCACCTTGAATTTCCCATTCAAAATTGTAGCTTCGACGACATTGTTCATCGAAAGTCTTGTACCGTTGCAAAGTCGTGCTGGATTGATGTTTCGGAGAATGATAGGCACCCCAATTTTCAATGTTAAAATGTGCGGTGGCATACCTGGCAATTCGAGTGAATTGAAGAATTCCGTTGGGTAATTGACAACTTCGTCTTGATTCATCACGGTATTGATGGGCTTATACGTTGTTTCTTCGCTTGGTATTCCGTTTTGAATGCTGAAATTGATGACATTCACTTCGTTGTTCGTAGCTGCTAATATAACACGTGCACTGAGCCACTGATGATTTTTGTAATTCCGCGCGATATTTGGGAAAACCGTTTGAATCAATTCGTCTTTGGTTGTCATCTTACAAAAGTTTGTTGGCAATGTGATACATTGTGTAGACTGTACATCTTCCCATTCCCAATATAAAGCAATTGTTTTGCGAACATTTCGGCGGATGGATCATTTTGTAGGTTATTGGTTTTCAAAGTCAATTTCTTCACATGTCGTCATAGAACTGATGATTTGAAACATTCGTTAAGTTCATCAGCGGGTGTTGAACTTGGTATAACTGGCAGAGTTTTTCGAAAATCACCACACAATAAAATGAGTGCTCCACCGAAGGACTGTCCCTTTTCCCTTTAAATCTTGCAGTGTACGATCAAGCGCTTCCAATGTTTTTTTTGTGAGCCTTTGTGCATTCGTCCCATATACTAAGTTCACATGTTTGAAGAACTTTGCCCATTCTGGAATTTTTGGTGATATTGCATGTTGGCGTCTCAGTGGTTTGCAAATTCAACGGCAATTTCAGTGCTGAGTGCGATGTTCGACCACCATCCAAAAGTATTGCCGCAATTCCAGATGACGCAATTGCCAGTGCAATTTTATTCCACCATCCTATGGTTGCCAAAATAATTGAAATGAGAAAAGTTTTGCCTGTAGTTTCGGGCGCATCTATGAAGTACAATCCGCCGTTTTGATTTGTAATTGCTTACATGATTGTGTGATATAATGCGTTGTTCTGGAACTTATTTCGGGAAATTCTTTTCAACAAATGTAACCAAATCATCGACATCGAAGTGTATTTCAGGTTGCAAATCACGATCATAAGGGTCATATGCAGATCGATTCGGTGCACACATTCCCAACTGCACTAATCCTCTGTTAGCGATTGGCAAACATGTATCCTCAATCGAAACCAATGCCTCATTATATACGCTTGTTGTGAATTGCATGTCCGAATTCGATGCTCGCAAACGATGTAGGATGTCTTCACTCATGTAATCTTTGTATAGATGCACTACACAAGAAATCTTCTACACGCGCGCCACCTATTGTAAGATGTATGCACTATGACAGAAAACTTCGCGGCAAGTACTCAACAACTTCCGAAAGTTTAATGGCGATCGGATGAATGGTGTAGTAATGCATAAAAGACACATAACAGACATACATTCGTTTTTATATTGTAGGATGGGCACATAAAATAAACTTGCGTCTGTCTATTGATATATTTTAACCGTCTTTCTCATAACACACACATTTCCTCCAATCCTTCCAATTTGTTGGCAATAATCAACATAATTGCTTCTTCTGGTACTCTATACACGTCCCTCGTTTGTTTGATCCTCTGGAACCAACTTGCAACGTCTTCGTTGTGTTTACCGCTGAAATTCGGTATCAATGCCGATATTTCCGTGGGGTACCTTATTGTTTTCTCCGTGCTTTTAACTGCGTCTATTGTAGCAGCGATTAGCTCTCTAACACTTACAGTTGTTGGATGAAATCCTTCCCCATCATCGTCAATCGTAATGTTTTGTGAATTTACCATTTTCCACGCGTACTTGTACTAGATGCGTTTAGTAGATCTGCTAGATTCAGTATATCCCGCTAAATCTTTGTAATCCTTCGTGATTTCTTAATTTCCACTTCTGATGTAGGATGGGCACATAAAATAAACTTGCGTTTCTCTATTGATATATTTTAACCGTCTTTCTCATAAGACACACATAATCATAAACGGATATCGTAACCATAACGTAACGTACCTCGAACCTAACCTAACCTAACGCAACGAATGAATATCCTATCTAACTTCACTCCTTTTCTCTAGCCAACCTTCTAACATAGAAGTATACTAAATACCAACGTACAATAAAAGGCCCTGCAATATATCTACATAAATAAAACTTTAAAGCACTGAGTGACAGTGTTTTGGTTTGTTACTGAATTCCCCAGTTTTCCACTGAGGATGATAACTTAGTTGCCGAAATACCTATCTGAAATTACTTCCGAAAGGTGTGGTAAAGGTATTTTTATTTATTTTATGTTTTGTTGTCTGGTGTGTTTATTAAATAAACTACAAACACATTAGCAAAAGTATAATCTATCATTCCTAAGTACAGTTACACATGTTCTTGCTTATATCGCTACGACCGACTGGCGGGAACCCCGGCGGGTCCTACCTATTGCATTAGGTGCGCATGCGCATATATGTATATGCTACACGTTCCTCTTTTTTCTTTTTACAAATTTAATTTATTTACAGGACGCCTATTTCTACCTGATCTTCTTACAACAATATTAGGTTCAGGGTTTTGATTGGTATCTTCAGAATATTGCCCAACATTCTCCTCCCTGTCCGCAAATTGAATGTTCTTGCGTTTCTTTATTAATACTGTATTTCGCCTAAACCATTTCCCTTTATTGGTCCTAACTAGAAATGATCTAGGGCTGGTTAAGGCTTTTACTATCTGCGCCTTTTCTCATAATTTACTCTTAGGATCCTGTAGCCAAATTTTTGTCCTACTTCGAAATTTTCACCAACGTTTGAATTTTTATCATAGTAATCTTTCTGTCTTTTCTGATTTTCTAACAATTTTTTATATACAGTTTCCTGGTCTATGAGTGTAGGTTCTAGAAGTTTCGAATTTACGGGTATTTTACTACCCAAGTTTCTATTCATATTTAATTGCGCTGGAGAATATTCTAAACCGGCTACTGGCGCGTTACGATAGCTTAGCAAAAATAATTCTATATCTTGGTTAGCTTCATGAGCTTTTTTCAACATGGTTTTAGCGATACCCACCGCTTTTTCGGTCAAACCATTACTTTTAGAATGATAAGGACTGGTTGTTTGTAAGACAAAGTTCCTTGCCTTTGCAAAATTGTGCATTTCTAAGCTATTAAATGGCATGTTATCTGCCACGACCATTTGAGGGATTCGAAGATGACTAAATACTTGCTTAAATTTTGATATAACTGTGTGACTATTTTTGCTTTCAATTTTAATTAATTCCAGCCATTTAGAATAATAATCATACATGACCAAGTAGTCAGTATTTGAAAAATTTGCTATATCAACACCAATTTTTAAAAATGGAATTTTGGGAATGTCATGACTGATAAGGGGTTCTTTTGTTTTGGAGTGGCCCAATTTTAAGCAAATGTCGCACTGACCAATAAAAGACTCAATATCAGACATAATCCCTGGCCAATATAAATTATTTCTCGCCATAGTTTTAGTTTTAGTGATTCCTAAATGGGTTTCGTGAATCAATTTTAATAAGTGTTTCCTTAAATTGGTTGGAATTATTAACCGATTGTGATAATAAATCAACCCATTTTCTACAGTAATGTTGTTACGAATATTGTAATAATGTTTTATTTCACCCTGTATCTTACCTTTAGTAGGCCAACCACTGTGGTAACAATTCAGCACATTTTTCAAAATATTGTCATAGGCGGTTTCAGTTTGAAATTCTTGAATTTTATTATCCGACATACCAATCAAACCTTCTGAGACCCTATGTACAACTTCATTTAAATTAAAAATATCAGGATAGTTCCTTTTCACAAAATTTCTTGATAGTAAGTCCGCAACATACAATTTCGACCCAGGTAAGTATTCTAGTTCAAAATCATACAATAATAATTTCATTCTGAGTCTCCTTAACCTATTATTCTTTATCTTATCCAAATCTTTTTTAACTATTGATATAAGAGGTTGGTGATCTTTATAAATTTTCACTTTATACCCATAAATATAATTATACAATTTATTACATGCAAACACTAATAACATTTCCTTCTCGATTTGAGCATAATTAGATTCAGTTAGAGTTAAAGACCTGGAAGCATAAAGAACTGGATTTTTATCTTGAAACAAACAACAGCCCAAGGCATCCTTAGATGCATCGCACTGTATTTCTATTTTCTTGTTAGGATTAAATGGTACTAATGTGGCCGCATCACTTAACATTAATTTTATTCTCTCTAATATTTCTTGATGCTTCTTCGTCCATAACCATTCGGTACTATTTTTGAGTAATTCTCTAAATGGAGATATTACTTCTGCTAAATTTGGTATAAAATTTCGTAAATAATTAATAACACCTAAAATTTTTTGTAGGTCAGTTTTATTTGATGGAGGTCCTAGATCTTGTATTCCTTTTATTCTTTCATCATCAGGTTTCATTCCTGTTTGACTAAATACAAACCCGAAGTATTTTACTTCTGTTTTAAAGTATTGTAATTTTTCTGGATTGAATTTAATATTATACAGTCGAGCTCTATTTATCACGTGACGAATAGTTTGTTGTAGTTCCCTTCCGTTATGACCTGAACACAAAATGTCATCAAAGCACACTGTGACACCTTCAATATCATCAAAATATTTTTGTGAGCTTTTGAAAAATTTCTGGTATGGATGAGAGACCAAATGGTGTACGTTTAAATCTAAAACACCCGAAAGATGTACTGAATGTGCACAATTTACTTGATTCTTCATCAAGTTTAATTTGATGAAATCCACCCTTCAAGTCAAATACACTAAAAATATTTTTATTCCTTAACTTTGGTACTATCTCTTCCATTGACGGAATCGAGTAGTATTCTCTGATAATATTTTTATTAAGTTCTGAAGGGTCAATGCAAACACGTAGTGAGCCATCCGCTTTTTCCACGATTACTATATTACTTACCCATTCAGCAGGCCCACTTACTGGCGTTATTATTTCTTTATCACTTAACATTTTCAGTGTTTCTTGTAATTTATCTTTAATTTTTAATGGAACTCTCCTCGCGGGAACTGATCTAGGAACTGCATCAGTTTTTAATTTTATTGTGCATGTGTCAGGAAAACAACATATACCTTCAAATATATCACTGTTTACCTTAGTAAATTCACTTTTGCTTAATTTTGACATATTCTCTACTTCACCTATTGTTTTGATACAATCTAAATCAATACTAGTTGCTAAGCCTAGTAGAGGAACTTCACTTTGACAATTTACAACGTAAAATGTGGTTTTACTTGTTTTATTACCATTACTGATATCAGCTTCCAAACTGCCCACTGGTTCAACCCCAAAAGCAGTTAAATTAACACTTGTTTCTTTAATTAAATGTGTCCACTTAAATGTTTGCACTAAACTGACTGGTAAAATGTTTACTTGTGCGCCAGTGTCAATTTAAAAATTAATGTTACAGCCATTTACCTTAAAGTTCCTGTACCATGCTTTGACAGTGTCCTTTTTAAAATCTAAACTATCTATGCTAAAATCATTTTCATCATTTCTCACTTCAACTGTCTTGAGCACTCTATCAGTTTTATTTTGAAATGGCTTTCTAACTATTTTTGTTTTACAAACATTAGCAAAATGGTTCGGTTTTTACATTTGATTCACGTTTTCCCATTTGCCGGACAATCTAGAGCCGTCTTGTGATTATTACCGCACCTTCTACACTTAAATTTAGGTATATATTTCTTACCACTATTATCCACTTTACTCAGTGTGTGCAGATCCTGGCTCCGTGCTCCATCAGCTATGACTTGCATATTTCTTTCCGCTACCTCCACCGCCATGCAGTAATTCACCATTGTAGCTAGTGTTCTTTCTTCTCTCAGTAAATTTTCTTGAATTTCCTTACTATTTACACCCACTATGATCTGCATCTTCATCAGTTTATCTTGCTGATCATTAAATTCGCAACTCTTAATTAAGTTTTGGAGTTCTGCATAAAATTTGTCAAATGGTTACCCATGTCTCTGTTTCCTTGTGAAGAATTTGTAAATTTCAATTGTTTCATTCTTTTTAGGAATGCAGTGTTCTTCTAATACTTTCAATATTTTTTCCACAGTTTCTTCTTCCGGATTTAACGTTGGGATTGATTGGTACAATCTTAATGTCTCGGTCCCGACTAAATTTTTCAAACGGGCTACTTGCACTTCGACTTTTTAGTTTCCGTCTCGGTTGCAGTTAAATAAATTAATATTTCAGTATTGAAATATTTAAAATTACTAGCTAAATTGCCAGTGAGGCTCAACTGTTCAGGTTTATTGAACTGCATTCTTGCTTGATTATTCTGCTCGCCACGTGGTAACTTAAACTCCAATACACGCTTACACAGTATACTGTAATTATCTAATTACTTGACGACTAGTATAGCCACTACTTTTACTATGACTGCCCCATGTTTTGTTGTCTGGTGTGTTTATTAAATAAACTACAAACACATTAGTAAAAGTATAATCTATCATTCCTAAGTACAGTTACACATGTTCTTGCTTATATCGCTACGACCGACTGGCGGGAACCCCGGCGGGTCCTACCTATTGCATTAGGTGCGCATGCGCATATATGTATATGCTACATTTTATATATTATTTTAATCACAATCTCCTTATTCTAATTTGCATTTTGACAAATGCTGGATCGAAGATAATAATTTATCTTGTTCATACTCTTAGAATTATATGAAAGTGCACATTTATAGAAAATATGCAGTTAAAACTGCGTAATTAGTGAAGTAAATTCTTGAATTATGTGCTTTTCTTGATATTGGGCATGGGTGTAGCTAGCGAGGGGCAAGGGTGGGCATTCCCCACTCTAGAAAATTCGTTGCACCCCCCTATCCCCCTGCTCTAGAAAAATCCACTGACGTATATATACACCCTCTGTCCCAAAAGTAACCGCAATAGTTCGAAATAAAGCACGCTATGTATGTTATGTCCACAAAAATCATTGTATTTATTCGAAATATTCTCCATGTGCTACAATACATCGATTTGCACGGTCAACGAGTGCTTCAAACGACTTTTTCATGTCGATCTCTGGGATGGCCTTTAGGATGCCGGTCGTCGATCTTTGAATGGCGTCTACGGATGCATAACGAACTCCTTTCTGCTTCAAATGAAGACGAGGGAACAGGAAATAATCGCATGGGGACAGATCAGGCGAATACGGTGGGTGCTGTATCGAATATATTTCATTTTTCGCCAAAAAATCGGTGACAATCGTTGCTCGATGACACGGTGCGTTATCGTGCAGTAATCTCCAGCTGCCTGGCTCGCGATATTCGGGCCGAACACGACGAATGCGACCCAGCAAACGCCTCATAACATCGAGGTAGTATGCACCATTAACCGTTGAGCCGTATGGAACGAACTCCTTATGGATAATTCCCTTCGAATCGTAGAATGAAATCAGCATTGACTTGATTTTCGACTTCTCCATTCGTGATTTTTTCGGATTTCCTTCTTCTGGTGACCTCCACTCTGCGCTTTGACGTTTGCTTTCTGGTTCGTATTGAAAGCACCACGTCTCGTCACCAGTCACAATCGTTTTCAAGAAGTTTTCATCTGCACGGGCTCGTGCAATAATGTCTTTGGAGTGTTCGATTCGAAGCGTTTTTTGGTCGTGGGTCAATTTGTGCGGAACAAACTTCGAATTGACTTTCTTCAAACCAAGGGTTTCAGTCAAAATGCGCTGAATAGTTGTTTTAGGGATGCCAAGCTCCATTTCCATAAATCTCACTGACGATTTCTTCGAAATTTTCACAAATTCGCGCACTTTTTCCACATTTGCCTCGGCCAAAGTTGTCGAAGGACGACCGGCTCTTTCGTCATCGTTAACATCTTCTCTGCCTTTACGAAATCGTCGATGCCACTCGAGCACTTGCCTCTTCGACAAACAATCGTCGCCATAAACAATTTGCAGCATTTCATACGTCTCGGTTGCAGTTTTTCCAAGTTTAAAACAAAACTTAATATTGACTCGTTGTTCGTGACTCATTTTCTGACCGTTTACGAAAAACATTCTCACAGGATGCGTGATGTATCAGCTGACTATGCACCAAATGCCATGAAAATTTGTCAGGTTGGTAAGGAAGAGTCCCACTACAATAATCAATCAACTATCAAGAGATGACGCCACTGGTTTCTGATTTATAGACGCATTGCGGTTACTTTTGGGACAGAGGGTGTATATATATATATATATATATATATATATATATATATATATAGAATAGCATAGAATTTTATTTTATGCAACTGCAGGGATTTCTAACCAAACTGAAAACTCCTGCAGGTACTTATTTCATGAGGTGGAGTACAAATCCAAGTAACTACAATTTTTTACATTTCACCATAAATAATAAGGTAATAGTTGCAAGACACGTAGATATAGTGGAAGATGGTACGAATTGCATAAGTTTTAATGATGAGTCAAAAAGGGTTCATGATATAAGTTTAAATAAAAATGAGAATTGTAATGATAAAAATGAAAATGAAGATGAGAATATAGATGAAACTTTAAATGATGAAGATGGAGATTTAGAGTTGAAACGGTCAAGCAGAGAAAAAAGAAAACCTACTAGATTCAAGGACGATAATTTTGTATATAATAGTATTGTTTATGTAAACTATGTAAATGCGAAAAATCCTGTTTCCTATAATGAAGCGATGGATAGTAATGATTCAGAAAATTGGAAAAGCGCAATGAATAAAGAAATGGATTGTCTAATTAAAACTGAAACGTGGTGAAAATGGTGTTTATAAGGCTAGGTTAGTGGTTAGAGGATACCAACAGAATGATATAATAGATGATATTTACTACAAGGATGCAAACGTTGAAAATCTTATTGTCTTATTGTTGTCAAAATGGTTTGCTTATTATGCAAATGGATGTAGAAACAGCGTTCTTGAACGGCAGAGTTAAATCAGAGGTTTACATAACACAACCACAAGATTATGAGAAAGGTACAAATAAAGTACTGAAACTGAATAAGGCATTGTATGGATTGAGGGAAAGCCCCAGAGCTTGGTATGTTTCGACAATTATTTAAATAAATTAGGTTTTGTAAGAAGTAAGAATGACTGTTGCTTATACGCACTAAACGATGGAAATAATTGTGTTTACTTAATCCTATTTGTGGACGATCTGATTGTGTTTAGTAAAGATAGAGCAAAGTTAAATTCCGTTAAAAATTTATTATTTAAGCGATTTCAAATGAAAGATTTGGGTGAAATAAAGACTTATTTAGGTATTAATATAAATTATGAACATAATACAGGAAAAATGACTTCAGATCAAAGAGACTATATTGTATCGTTAGCAAATAAGTATGATATTGCAAATTCTAAACTATACACCTATGCTACTCCCATGGAACAAAATTTAAAGCTGGAACCCGCTAGATCAGCATGTAATGAGATTAAATATAGAAACTTAATTGGAGCTCTTTTATATATTAGTTCAGGAACAAGACCTGACATAAGTTTCAGTGTGAATTATTTGAGCAGATTTCAAAATTGTTATGATAAGACTCATTACAAATATACATTAAGAATTCTGAAATATTTATTTCTTACAAAAGATTTAAGGTTAGTGTATAATAGAGACTTAAATGCTGAGATTCTGGATTGTTATGTAGATTCAGATTGGGCAGGTGATATTACAGACAGAAAGTCGACGACTGGCTATATAATTAATATGTTTGGTAATGTTATACACCGGAAATCCCGGAAACAAATTTCAGTGACCAAGTCGTCAACTTTTGCTGAATATGTAGCACTGTCTGAAACTGTTACCGATGTTAATTTTATTATTAACTCATTGATTTGATTATATGTAAGAGTGAAATTAACTCCATCCCTGTACTATTTGTTATTGTTTACGTTCTTCCCTCTGTCACTGCTGATGAGTTGGAGGTTTTTACTGGTACGCTTGAGGCGTACCTGGTGAATCAATATTTTATTATTATTGGAGATTTCAACTTGCCCAATTTATTTTATTTTATTCATATTGTAATAAAGTGTAAGTTTTTAAGTATTTTATGAGTATTCTTAACATGACA
This sequence comes from Chrysina gloriosa, assembly GCA_038088585.1. Classification (NCBI taxonomy): domain Eukaryota; kingdom Metazoa; phylum Arthropoda; class Insecta; order Coleoptera; family Scarabaeidae; genus Chrysina; species Chrysina gloriosa. The sequence continues at coordinate 12,719,455 of CM076095.1, forward strand.
CAACTTAACAACATTAAAAACTTGGATCTTGTATTTTCTAATCTGAACTCCACGGTTCAAAGATCTGGTATTCCGTTACTTCCAGAAGATTATTATCATTCAGCGCTTACCATCTCTCTTGAATGCTCGCAGTCCCGCCCATCAAAACCTTTTCCCACAGCCAATAGCTTTTCTTTCAATTTTCGTAGAGCCAGTTATATTTCCCTATACGATTACTTATTTCATGCAGATTGGTCATTTCTTCAAAAAATTAATGATGTTAATAGAGCTGTAGAGCAGTTCTATGATCATCTTGAAAGAGCATGTTCCTCAAAGGAAAACTAATGCTAGGTCTCATTATCCACCATGGTTCTCTCGTGACATTGAGCGTCTTCTAAGGACAAAACATTACTATCACCGCAAATGGATGAAAACTAAAAATGTCTTTTTTTATAATGAGTTTAAGCGTCTTAGAACAAGGTCTAAAACTTTAATTTCCGAATGAGTTGATTTACATTATGTCTACGTTTTCGACAAAATTTACGGCTGGTGATGATTTATTACCAAGTTTTCTATTACGAGACTGTCGTTATGTGTTTGCTAAGCCCTTGGTGACTATTATTAATTTATCCATTACTACTAGTGTCTTTCCTAACTGTTGGAAACGTTCTAAAATTTGTCCTGTTCATAAGAAAGGTGATTCAGCTTTATTAAGTAACTACAGACCCATCGCTATATTAAGTAACTTTTCCAAAGTATATGAACGTGTGCTATATTCACAAATTTATAAACATGTGATACCATTTATCTCATTTGATCGGCACGGATTTGTTGCAGGTCGCTCTACTGTCACAAATCTATGTACTTTTTCCCAATATATTTGTGAGAAACTAGATAAGCGTAGCCAGATCGACGTTATTTACATGGATTTTTCTCGTGCATTTGACACAGTAAACAATAACATTCTCCTACATAAACTTTCGTCCTTTGGGTTTTCCCCATCGGCACTGCGCTTAATTGAGTCTTATACTGTGAACAGAATGTGCTACGTCCACTACAATGGATACTGTTCTTATGATTACACTGCCTTATCAGGTGTACCTCAAGGATCAAACTTGGGTCGATTACTATTTTTGTTGTACATAAATGACTTACTCCTTAGTATTAACTGCCCTGTCCCCGGGTATGCAGACGACATCAAGATATTCTCTGAAATCAGGTCCTTGCTAAACAACTTCAACTTAACCTAGATATTATTGCAGAATGGTGTCAAAAGAATGACCTAAACCTCAACGTCTCAAAGTGCTTCATAATGTCCTATTGTCGTGGGAACTCACCCTTTATAACATCATATGTCATAGGTGACAATGTGTTGGAGAGGACTACCATTGTCAAGGATTTGGGAGTGGTATTTGACACTGGATTTACGTTCATCAACCAAATAGAAACATGCTCATCCGCGTGTAAATCGTTAGGATTCATTATGCATATTTCTAGATACTTTAGGGACATACAACTTATAAAGACGCTATACTTCGCTTCCGTGATCAGCAAGCTCGAGTATGCCTGTGTAGTTTGGTATCCTATATATGCTAGGCACAGCATATCTCTGGACAGGATACACAGAAGGTTTTTGAAGTATTTGTCTTTTAAAATTGATGGAGCCTACCCTGAGGTTGGCACAAGTCAGGATGGATTATTGTCGCGCCACAACGTTTCTTCTCTCTCCACAAGACGAGATTTACTCTGCACCAAACTATTGGCTAATATAATTCATAACAGAATCGACTGGCCATCCCTATTGGAGAAAGTCTCGTTCCATGTCCCTAGAATAACTACTAGACATGCGGCAGTGTTTCATCTACCAACTGCAAGGACCAATATGCTTCAACGTGCACCGGTATCTTTGATGTGCCGACTTACAAATCGTCAAGTTGATGATATATTCAAATAACCTAGCTTCGTATCTTTTCTTATATGTATATTTATTTTATTTTCATTCCCATATACATACATATGTTTAATGTATTTGAGTTTTTGCAACTGTATTAACTGTTTTGGAATGGGATGTTATATTTAAACATGAGATTATGCTGTGTTATTATTATTATTAATGAATTAGGCTTGTACTTATGTTGATGTATACATAATAGTGTATTGATGGAGAGATTTGTTATTTTTTCTTTACTTTCTCTTTGTTTTTCTTAGAGTTGATTATTATTTTATGCTTTAAGAATGTACTTCTATTTTCTTATACAAATGTATATTTCTCTATCATTAAGGGTTTTTTTTCTCTTCTCTACTTAGTATGGTTTGCAGTGTACCTTACTGTTAACTAGTTTATATTGTCCTGTATTGTCTGATGCTGTTGGGCAATAAAGAATATTATAATTATTATATTATATTATTATTATTATTATAAATAAAGTTACCCACAATTGAACTGTCAAAATTTATTGGGGACTATAAACAGTGGTTAGAATTTAAAGATACTTTTGTTTCTCTTATTCATAAAAATCCTCAAATAAATAGTATTCAAAAATGTCATTATTTGAGAGCATCGTTAAGTCAAAATGTCACAATCGCTAGAAGTTTCGTCAGACAATTATGAAAAATCATGGGATTTGTTATGCAAACGATATAATAAAACACAACTACTAGTTCATAGTCATATCAAAGCAATATTTGAATTAGAATCCATTACTAGAGAGACTGCAATAGGTTTAAGAAGCATTATAGATGCTGTATCAGAACATCTATGTATACGCATTGAAAAGTTTAAAGCAGTCTACAGAGTATTGGGATCAAATTCTCATATATATCATTACGAATAAACTAGATAAAGCTACATTGCGGGAATGGGATCACTTCAAATCCACAGAAAAATTTCCAAATTTTCAGGAATTTTGGAAATTTCTAATTAGCAGGGCGGATGCACTAGAAGCATTTGAAAGTAATCATGTTAAACCAACATGTTAAAAGACAATCGATTCAATAAAAAAGGTGGTTTTGGTTACTTCAACGGGTCTAACATGTAATTATTGCAAAGATTCACGTGCTATATATCATTGCTCAGAATTTTTAAAATTGTCCGCTAGTAATCGTATTCAAAAGGTGAAAGATTTAAATTTATGCAAAAATTGTCTATGTCGTGGACATGACAGTAAAAGATGTAGGTCGGGTACATGTAAAGAATGTAAATTAAAACATAATACGTTACTACATATTAATCCCACAACGGAAGAAAAGAATTCTTCAAATTCGAATTCTCAAATATCGCTATCCGCTTGCAGTATAGACAAATTTGTTCTATTATCAACAGCATTAATCAAGACACGTAATCCGTCTGGTCCAATGGAATCAGCACGTGCATTGCTTGATAGTGGATCTCAAATAAATTTTATTTCAGCAAAACTTTGCAAATAATTAAACCTTAAACAATTTATGACAGATACTCACGTGATGTTTATAAACAAAACAACTTCAAATTTAACAAAAAATGCGAAGTTACGATTTCGGCTTTAAACGGTGAATCCAAATATACAATTACATGCTATATACTACCAAAAATTACAGATAATTTGCCCGCGCAAATGATAGATATAAATTCGTGGAATATACCGGAGAGTATTATTCTAGCAGATCCTGATTTTAATAAATCAGGTGAAATAGAATTGCTTCTCGGCGCAGATATATTTTGGAACGTCATTTACAACCAAACCCATAAATTGAATAAGAGTCTTCCTACTTTACGAAATACAGCTTTTGGTTGGATCGTGTGTGGTTCATTCAATCACCCAACTCGTAGAGCACTGTGTAATTTCACAATGACTGATTCAGTGCACGAAGACATAAAGCAATTTTGGGAAATTGAGGAAGTAAACGCTCCTGCGAAACAGACAACAAATGAAGTGAAGCATATTGCTTTAAAGTTTTCTCCGACGCTATTAGAAAATTCACAAGAGAAAGCTCTTTGTCGATTAAAGAATTTAGAAAGGAAATTAGAGTCGTCACCAAGCATAAAACCACATTATGTTTCATTTTTAGAATATCAGGAGTTGGGATACATGACATTGGCGGAACATGATGAGTCCTCACCATCATTCTATTTACCACACCATGTGGTATTAAAACATGATAGTATTACCACAAAGGTACGAGTCGTTTTTGATGGCTCAGCCGCATCTAGCACAGGTTGGTCACTAAACGACTAACAACATACAGGTCCAACAATTATTAATGATATGTTTCAAATCTTACTTCGAATTAGGCAATTCCAATTTGTAGTGATGGCAGATGTTGCCAAAATGTACCGGCAAATTTGGGTGCATCCAGATTGTCTTATTTGTTTTATTTGGATGGGTTTATCTGGATATTAATAATACAACCTTCTTTTATGACAACTGAGACAAGACTGTCTTTATTGATGTCTTCGGCAACCACACTTACAGCTGTTACATTACATATACAGTAGAAGCCGCTTATTGTGATCAATTTGGAACAAACCCTTTTTGATAACATTAACCGAATGATAACAGTAAGCGGAAGGTAAATATAAATGTATTTTTCTATGCTGATGTAGTCAATAATAAATATGTATGTATGTAATCAAATTATTTAACGACTTACAAATAAAATTCAAGGGAAAAATTAACGATTAATCAACAATTTTTAATATTTTGCCAAATTTGTTTATTTTTTTATCATCGATACAATACGTAGGTACATTTATTTACACTTTACGATTTCATTCGAAAAACTGGTCGGTCGTCGTTTGACGTTTATTTTTATTAATAAGATTTTGTATGTATATTTCAAAATCATAATATCTATCAAAATTACTTTCTCGGAATTGTACACCACGTCGGAGAATATTTAACGCTTCTTGCATCTGGTCATTAGTTGGCGGCTCTTCAGACATTTCCTCTTCTTCTTCTTCTCCTACTTCGGGTAATTCAGGATTACTTCCTTCGGACGATTGATCCACAACTTCCCGACAAATGTCTGATATAGTCATTGTGGCAGCTGTTTGAACATCATTGTCGATATCCACCCAATCGGAAAATTCGCTTTTGGACAGACCTTGAACTACAAAAAAATTAAAAAAATATTAGTTAGATGTACAAAACAAGTTCTTTTTCATACCTTCTAAAATGTCAGCGCACGTTTCATGGAGATCAGGTTCTTCATTACCAGTTTTGGAAAAACCTCCTTTTCGAAAACAGTTTCGGATCGTTTCTGGTTGAACTTGCCCCCATGACTTCACCAGCAAATACAGCGCATCTAGAAGACTGATTTTTTGCTATCGCATCTGCAGTAGGTGCATCTCGATTCTCATCAAGTTCTTGTATAATTTGGGCTCGAATTTGCCCTCGATAGTATTCTTTGAATGTTCGAATGATTCCTTGATCACATGGTTGTATCAATGCCGTAGTGTTCGCAGGTAAGAAAATAAGTTGGATGTTCGTCAAAACTGCATTCACTTTGTGCGCAGTACAATTGTCTACTAATAAGACGATTTGGCGTTTCAATTTTTTGTCCCACCTGAGTAACCACTCGCTGAACAAGACACTTGTCATCCAAGCATTCGCATTAGCAAAATACTCCACGGGCAAAGTTTTAACACCTTTAAAACACCGAGGATTCTTACTTTTTCCTATCACTAGAAGTTCTTCCTTTTCACCTTCCATATTAACAGAACATAACACTGTTACTCGTTCTTTCGAAGATAAGCAACCTCTTACTTTATCGTTTTTGAACAAATAAGTATGATTAGGCATCGCGCGAAAGTAGAGTCCTGTTTCATCTGCATTGTAGATGTCCCGAGGCGGATATTTTGCAATAATTTCTGGCCATTCCGAACGCATCCAGTTAGCGGCTGCTAACGAATCAGCACTTTTTCTTCACCGTGCAGAGGTCTATAAACGATGTTTTCTCGCTTTTTCCACCGATTGAACCATCCGTCTGTTGCAATGAAATTTTCTTTCCCCATAGTTTTGGCTATATCTTCTGCTTTTTGACGCATGATAGGACCATTCACAGAGGCATTTTTTCGCGAACATTTGTAAACCAAATTTTTAAAGCTGATTCAACTTGATTATCCTTTCCAGATCTTTCCCTTTTTCGTTTTATGTTTTCATTCGAACGCGCACACGTTTCTATTTCTGTACGATTTTTTAAAATTTTACACAACAGCGGTTGCGAAATTTTTAATTGTACCGCAGCATTCCTTTGACTCATTTTCGGAAGTTTATCGAAGTTATCGAGAATTTGTCGTTTTTCTTCGTTCGATAGATCGCGACGTTTTTTATTCACTTCTGCCATGACCACGGTGGTTTATGCGAAATTTCAATAATTTACCCGTACACAAGACTGTAGAACGTGAGATTCGTAGAAGAGTATAGGAGAAACTGAATATCATTTAAACGAACGGACCTTTTATACATAAAGTACATCAAAAAAAAAGATGACCTCTTCATAATATAGAAATAACAATTCGTTAGATTGTAATATGCGATATGAGAGTTTTAATTGAAATCGGCGAGAAAAAGCGGCTCGTTCAAAGGAGTTGCGCTGCAGACACCGTCGCCTGAAGAAACTTTCCGACAAAGGATACTATTCATAACTAATAACATTAAGCGGCTTTTGATTACAATATGCGGCTTTCTTTCAATGAGTTTTAAATAGAGTGATTTGGGACCAACGGTTTTCGATAACAATAACCGTTTGATAACATTAACCGTGATTATAATAAGCGGCTTCTACTGTATAACATCTCCCTTTCGATAGTGAAGTTATACATTAATAAATTTGCAAAATAATAAATACAAGTGTACGTTTAAATTTTCCCTTAAATATTATACCATAATGTAGTCGTTAAATCTATTAGGTGGTTTTATCTGTCTTCCTCTTATTGTTCTTTGTTACTGTTTATGTTTTGTTCACTTGTCATGTCATTCCTGTGAGTTATGTTAGCATCATCTTCCTTTTCTTTTTCTTGTACTCTTGTGCCTGGTAGTTCAATGTCAAAGTTGGGATAATACGTTTTATTTTCTTCTGTAGCTCTCAGGTATTTCTTGTCTCTTGTGACTTGTCTTCCATTGTGCTTTATTATAACATAAGTTGAATCACTTATTTTCTTTATTATTTTTCCCAGAAACCATCTTTCTGTTATTGGGTCTTGATATCTTATCTGTTGATTGATTTCGAAATTTGGTCTTGATCGAGATCTTCTATCGTAGTAATTTTTGTATTTTTGTTGTTGTGATTTTATTTTTCATTGTATTTTCACTTGTTTATTAATTTCGGTTCAAGTTTTTTCTCATGGATTGGTAATCTATCTCTTAAATATCTTGACATGAGTAATTGAGATGGGGTATATAAATTATGAACTGGATTATTCCTGTAAGCTAATAGGCCTAAATATATATCACCTTTATCTTCAATAGTTTTCTTAATTAAGTTTTTTATTATTTGTATTGATCTTTCTGCTTGTCCATTAGATTGTTGGTGGTAGGGTGAAGATATACAGTGCCGACATTGCCATTGTTTTTCAAATTCTTTGAACTCTGCACTAGTCATCTGAGGACCGCCATCTGAAATTACTATTTCAGGAATTCCGTGACGAGCAAAAATAGATTTTATTTTTTCTATGACACTGTGAGCTGTCAAATCATTGTCCAATGATACCACTTCTATATATTTAGAATAGTAGTCAACAATCAGTAGATAATGATTTCTATAAATTTCAAACAAATCTAACTCTACTTTGGTCCAAGGTCTTTTAATAATAGTGTGTGGAATGAGTGGTTCGTTTGGGTTGCTTCTCATGTATGAATTACATATCCCACATTTTGCTACAAAATCTTCAACGTCTGTTGTTATGTTTGGCCAATAAACTGAATATTTAGCTTTTTGAATGCATTTAGTTATTCCAAAATGTCCTTCGTGTATATTGCTCAAAATGCTGGGTCGCCAACTTTTTGGTATTATTACCCTTTGCGCTAAATATAGTAGTTTGTTACCTTCTGTAATATCACTTTTGTGTTTGTAGTATGGTTTCAATTCAGATGGTACTTTATTTATTTTCTGCGGCCATCCTTCTTTTACATAAAGTAGTATTTGTTTTAATTCTGGATCATTATTTGTGGCTTCACTTAATGCTGTTAATCACTAATTGATATATTATCTTTAATTAGGCATACTTGCATTTCTAAATTTAAACTATCATTATACTCTTTGTTGATAAATGCTCTTGATAAATTGTCTGCAATTACCAAGTCTTTACCGGGTTTGTAGACTATTTCAAAATTGTACTTTTGTAATTGAAGTAACATCCGTTGTAATCTTGCTGGACATTTATCTAACGATTTTTTGAAAATCGGAATTAAGGGTTTATGATCCGTTTCTACTGTGAACTTTGCTCCATAGATGTATTGGTGAAATTTCTCTATTCCAAAGCAAATCGCTAATAATTCTTTTTCAATTTGTGCATATGCAGATTGTGTATTTGTCATAGCTCTTGAAGAATAAGCGCATGGTTTCCCTTTTTGCATTAATACAGCCCCTAGCCCATTCTTCGATGCATCTACTGAAATTGTAGAACTTGTGTTCGGATCAAAATATTGTAATGATTTATCTGATGCAATGCTATGTTTTAGTTGATTGAATGTTTTGTCGTGTTCATTTGTCCAATTAAAATGTGCATTATTTTTTATAAGTTGTCTTAGCGGGAAAGTTTTTTCAGATAAATTCTTGATAAATTTATCTACATACGTGACAAAACCTAAAAATCTTTGCACATCCTTCTTAGTTGTTGGTGTAGGCATATCTTTAATCGCCTCAACCTTTTCTGTATCAACTTTGATTCCTTCACTCGAAAATTCATAACCCAAGTATGTTATTTTATCAGCACCAAATTTACATTTACTTAAATTAAATTTTACATTATTTGATCTTGCAATATCTAAAATTTTGTTTAATCTTTCATCATGTATTTCTTTATTTTCGCCCCATATTAGTATATCATCTATGTATACTTCAGTTCCTTCTATATTGAATATTTCTTTGAATTTTTCTTGAAACACTTCACTTGCTATTTTGATGCCAAATGGCATTCGTAAAAATTTGTAGTTACCAAACGGAGTTCCGAAGGTACATAATTTGCTGCTTTGATTATCAAGTGGAATGTTCCAAAAGCCACTAGCTGCATCTAATGTACTGAATTACACGTGCATTACTAATTTTAGCTGTTATTTCTTCAAAAGTTGGGATCTTATGTTTTCCATCAATTACTACTTCATTAAGATCTTTTGGGTCTAAACATATTCTTAACATACCATTTTGTTTTCTTACAATTACACAAGAATTTAGCCATTCTGATTGTCCATTTACCTTTTCTATAATTTTTAGGCTTTCTAATTCTTTTAAATGATTTTTAAATTCTTTATGTAAAGCAAATGGAATTGTTTTAATTGGCTGTACAATTGGAATTGCCCCCTTTTAATTTTGATATGATATGGGTCACCTATTTTCCCTATGCCCTCGAACAAATCTTTATACTTATTTACTAACTTATCATATTCATTGCTATAAATTGAACTGTTTATGTGAACTAAACCTAACAAATTACATGTGCTTAAACCTAACAATGAATCATGATCGTTCTTTGTTACATAGAATTCCACACTTTTAAAAACATTATTTTTAAATTTAATATCTAACTTAATTTTGTTAATTATTTCTATATTTTCACCTGTGTATGCGTGTAATTCGACATTTGTGGACTCATAATTTTTTTTTCTAATGCTTTTATTTTTGAATTTGAAATAATATTTACAAATGATCCTGTATCTATTTTAAATTTGAACAATCTATTCTGAATCGACAAATGTTCATACCAACTATTCTAATTATTTGATACACTGTTTATTGACAGTATGTTGTCATTTTCATTGTTATCATGATTTATTTCATGCACTGTCTTTTTACTTCTGCACATGACCGCATAATGATTTAGTTTTTACATAAATTACACTTTTTACCATATGCACCACACTTATTTAATTCATGACTTTTGCTACATCTCGTACAGTTTTTAATGAAGTTTTTATTCAACTCACCAGAGCTTCTTGTGATTGTCTTTTTCTTGTTCTTCCATCCTATAGCTGATACTTGAGTAGTGGTCATGTCTCTCATTTGATTGGATTGCAATCTCGTGTTCTCTATCAAAATACATACCTCAATCATTTTCTCTAATGTTGTCTCATGATTTTGTAGTAACTTTTCTCGAATTAATTCGTCTTTTATACCTATTACTAGCATTGTTTTGATCATGTCGTCCTCTAAGTGACTAAATTCGCATTGTCAAGCCATGTTTTTTATTTTTGTTACAAATTGTTCTGTGTTTTCTTCGTGTTGCTGTTTTGCAGTGAAAAATCTGTATCTTTCGAATATGAGATTTCTTTTACACGTTAATTTTGTTTTTTTCATCCTCTTCAAAGCTAAAGGAATTATAAATTTCTAGCGCGTCTTCTCCTAAGAGGTGTAACAGTTTTGCACATTGAATTTCTTCATCTTTTTGTTTGATTCAGTGGCTACTAGATAATTTTTGAATTTCTGAATCCATTTTTTCCAGTTTTCTGCTGGATTTCCTTTTATTGACATCGGTGTTATTGCATTGCTCATATCCATCGCCATTTTGTCTCCCTTTGTTTCAGTGTATGGAATATGTATATGATTTTTACGTACTACTACCTGCTTCGGATTCTCTAAACCAGGTATGGGCAACCTCCGGCTCGCGGGCCACATGCGGCCCTCGAGTAACGTTTGTCCGGCCCGCTACTGAATTCTTTCGTTGCATATTAGCACGGCCCGTCTAAACTTAATTCATAATGAATCATAAGGATACTACAAAAATATATTTTTTCAAGATTACTCACAGCATAAAACTTCTACAAAAAAGGTTGCCCATGCCTGCTCTAAACTAATTTGCACTATAACTTTATTTTTCACAATCCTATTGACTGCGCCATGTCTTATTTGTTTTATTTGGATGGGTTTATCTGGATATTAATAATACAACCTTCTTTTATGACAACTGAGACAAGACTGTCCATAGACTGTCTTTATTGATGTGTTCGGCAACCACACTTACAACTGTTACATTAGATATATAACACAGATGATAGACGACTTCAAAAATATTGTGGAGAACAAATGATGGTCAAGAACCACAAGTGTACACTTTAAATACGGTCACATATGGTACTAGTTCGGCACCATTCTTAGCAATAAGATGCTTACAACAAGCAGCTCAAGAAAACCAACACAAATTTCCATCAGAGGTAATATTGAATGACTTTTATGTAGATGACCTCTTTACTGGATTTAATTTGGAACAACAGGTGTCAAAAATATTGAGTGAATATCACTTTATTTTACGAAAGTGGCATTCGAACAGTTACAAAATTACAAATCAACTAATTTGTGAGGAGGAACCCCTGAGCGAATTACCTCTTGGAAACGAAACCATCAAAACGTTGGGTATTCATTGGAACAGTCAATTAGATGCTTAATTCCACGCCAAGTATTTGGACATAATAGTATGTCTATCGAGTTAGTTGGCTTTTGCGATGCATCCAAAGATATATATGCTTGCTGCATTTATACACGGAGCGTTGATAACTTTAATGGCATTACAGTTCAATTAGTATGTGCAAAGACAAATGTGGCACCACTTAAGGTATTGACAATACCCAGATTGGAGTTACTCAGTGCAGTGCTTCTTGCTGAACTTATGACAAGGGTATCAAAGATACTTACCGTAAAACACCAAGGATCCTGTTGGTCAGATTCGAAGATTGTTCTAGCCTGGCTAAAAAAGGATCCAGGGCATTTACTTACATTCGTGAGTAACAGTGTAGTTAAGATCCAAGAACTTACTGATACCAGCAAATGGTACCATATACCATCAACAGATAATCCTGCGGATATCGCATTCCACGGCGCGACTATTGAAACATTACTTGCCGCGCAGATATGGTGGCACGGAGCAGCATTTTTGTCATTGCCAAAAAATGAGTGGTCTTTTTCAGTGAATGACGATTTACCAAATAGTGTTCCAGAGACAAAGAAAAATTATACATTACTCGTCAATATTAAAAAAGAATCATTTCTATTTCATAACTATTCAAATTACTATAAGTTGCGATGTATAATTGCATACTGCATTAGGTTTGTAAGAAATATTAAAACATCTAAGAGTCAAAGAAAATTCGGTCCCTTAGATGCAAACAAACTACAAAATGCAATAGATATTTTAGTCAATTGGGCTCAAGAAGACAGCTTTTCAAATGAGATTGCAACCATTACAGCAAAATCAAAGGTTAACATAAAATGTAATCTATCAGCATTATCTCCATTTCCCGATGAAAATAGACTTTTATGTGTAGGAGGGAGATTAACAAATTCAGATTTACCTTATAGCGTTAATCATCCTCTGTTATAAAGTGGAAGACATTATCTTACTAGACTAATCTTGGAAGCAGAACACAAAAGGTTGCTGCATTCAGGACCTCATCAACTTTTAAGTCACATTAGACAACAATTTTGGCCAACTTCTGGTCTTCAAGTCGCCAAACGCATAATTAGAAACTGTATTAATTGCTTGAAATTTAAACCAAAGGTGCAATTTCCTATTATGGGTAATTTACCTAAGGAACATATTACAGCTAGCCACGCATATAATAATACAGGTGTAGATTTACCTAACGATACATTTTGTTAGCTGGTCCATTTCTACTAAAAGATAGAAAAGGACGTGGCTGTAAATTGTATAAGGATGCTTATTCATTTGTCTGTCGACTAAAGCGATACATATTGAATTAATTACAAGTCTTTCAACAGATACATTTATAACAAGTTTCAAACGTTTTATATCACGACGAGATCGACCCTCAGGGATGCGGTCTGATAACGGTACTAATTTTATAGGTGCTAGTAAGCAATTAAAATATTTTGTTAAAAACGCAAATTCAGACATCACTAACTTTTGTGCAAATGAAGGTGTTCTGTGAAACTTCAATCCTGCGCATTCACCCCATTTTGGAGGTTTATGGGAATCAGGAATAAAGAGTGTTAAGAGACATTTGTATAAGGTCATAGGCAGTACACATTTAACTTATGAAGAATTTATTACGGTACTTGTACAAATTGAAGCCACAGTAAATTCACGACCCCCATTTCCATTATCCACTGATCCACATGATCTTTCACCCTCACACCAGCACATTTCCTAATCGGAAGAGCACTTACTGCGTTACCAGAGTCTCAATTGGTGAATATTCCCATGAACCGTCTTACAAGATTCCAACTTCTTCAACAATTATACCAGAGCTTTTGGTCAAGATGGTCAAATCACCTGCAACAACGAACTAAGTGGCGAAATCCAGCCCCACCCACAACAAAGGGCACGCTAGTCTTACTCAAAGAAGATAACTTACCTCCATGTCCATGGATGTTAGGCAGAATTCAATTCATCCTGGGAGCGACGGCGTCACTCGAGTAGTTACGATCAAGACAATTAAGGGTCTCTTAAAACGTCCAGCAGTCAAAATTTGTCCACTGCCAATAAATGATGTGGTGGAACCTGCCGGGGTTACTGAATAGAGACATTAGTTTATTTTGGTTTCTTTTTTAGCTAGTATAATGATGATACTTACCATTGTGATAACTGTAAAGTTGGACAAATTGTTTTGTTGTATCAAATTGTCTAACGGGGGAGTATGTTCGCACTTTATTGTAAATGTATATGTATATTTCTTGCCCTTTAAAAGTAGGCAACCCATATAACTTTAAAAAGAATAAAAAAGCACAGTGTCAATTCAGTCGTGGCACATGGTAGATTAGTAGATTTTTTCATCAAGGAAACACAATCTCGTTTACCCAAAAAACAACCGCAGTACCAACCAGCGACGATTAAGATACAACCAGCATTCGCAAATTCCCTTTGGAAAATACAAATCAGACGTCATCAGCAACTTCTCTAATGGTGATTCGAAGATTCCCCAACACAATTTTCTTCACTTCTTCAACGTTTTCATCAGTTGCTGACGTGCTGACGCCCCAGCACGTCAGAGCGAGGTTCGTCATTAGCATCGTCTCGGAATTCTTGGAAGAGCTTGTACCGCTTACAAACATTCTTATTACTCAGAGTAGAGTACACAAAATTTGATGCAAATTCTTTAATCCCTTTTTTCGACACCAGATACTCACGAAGCACAGTAAACACTTCTAACCATTATGCCTGTTGTTAAATATATGTAATGTAACAGCTGTAAGTGTGGTTGCATAAGAAATCAATAAAATAGTCTAGTCTCGGTTGTCACCAAAGATAAGATGGTTGTATTGTTGTATTATTAATATTCACAAAAACTTATCCAAATAAGACACAAACAAACAACGAATGCTATATAGTTAAAACTGTGAATATTTGTTCGAGACGAGTGTCACCTTACTTTTTGAACAACCTCATATATAGACATTTACTTCACGAACCTAACGATACGTTTTGTTGCCAAATAGAGTTAGATTACAATTAGTTACCAAGGGACAAAAACGCTATTTCGCTTACAATTAATTATTCGGTTTCGTGATGGTTTCGTGCGCCTTTTTCTTATCGTAACTGCGTAAAATAAAACAAAGGGCAACTGCAATTGTTGTTTAAAAATACAATATAAGCAAAATAAGCGATATATTTGTTTTTATTTCATATCACCTGGACGCAGAAATTTCGTCGAACGAAAATGGTACATAAGAATACATATTTTTATTTACATTTAGTACGCTATGATTGAAAAAAGATATTTAATAATATTTAAACCGGCATTGAAAGCCTGTTTTATTTTCTGTTTACTCATGCAAGCCTTTGGTGCTTTCTTCAAACCTCGAGACCGTAACAACAAATCCTTGACAATCGATTGTCTGTAGATGGTGCGTTCTATGGAGTAGCGAACCAACCCTTACGATTTCATAGTCCCTGGAAATATTAGCAACGGCCAGGAAGAAATGTAACGAATTATTGTTCACAATGAATACTATTGAATTTTCTTGTGAAAGATGAGTAAATTTTTGAAATTGTTTGACATTGTCATCTTTCTATAATAATCAAATATGCTGATATTCCTGATTTTACACTACTTTCCACAGTCCTCAGACCAATATTTGCTTCCATTTAAACGCAATTGGTTCGTTCCTACATACCAGAAAACCAGTTCCAAATTTGCTTTGTGCATGTGCCCGACGATTCACAAACTGTTTTTGTGCTATGTTGGAACGAACGTAATATTTTTCAGTACTATGATATTTGCAGATAAAACATTAATTCATTATGCAGCTTATCGTACACAGCTGTCTATAGTGTCCACATGTAAAAAATCTATATATGTATATCGACTATCCTAGAATTTGCTTCAATGGAAACAGCTATTTCCATATTTTTAAAGGGATAAAAACTGGTGAATACGTGAAATCTTGCGGAAAAACACCCCGAAAAATTTTGGAAAAAATAATATACCAGCATTATCCTATCGATCTTACTATACGTTAAAATATTTACCAATATAATTTTTGTTTATATTTAAACATAGAATGGATTATTCTGCATGGTAATGAAACTGACCAAAGAAATGTTTAAAACACAGCAATTTGTTACACCATGCATATCGTACGATGACATGGCTACCACGTATGGAACGACAAAGAAGATACACAAAAATTTGGTTGTGTGAAAGCAAAAGTTACTGGATTTTCAATTTCATTCGGTCTTGGTCAACGTATCCGCTTTTATACCAAGCGTAAGCAAATAGGTTGTAATATTTTGACGCCGAAAGTTGATTATCAGATAAGAGATTGTGATTTTATAATATTGCGTTCATGTAACACAATATCCACATATACAGTAGTACAAAGTCAGAAAATGTTCTTACAAAGTTTTTCCATATGCGAAAACCATATACATATATCAAAAGGTTGTTGTTAGGAATGTATGAATAGTACAGTTCTCGCAATATAAGTTGGCGAAGGGTGGGAGTGAGTTCGCGTAGATAGAGGAGGGATAGATTGCCTATCATTCGTCCTGCAACGTTCCCGTATCAGTGGCGTAGCTGAAGGTTACCAATTGGTAATTAAATTTATATTTAAAATTTCTGTTTAAACATAATTGCTTTCTAATTTACAGTGATCGAAATGTGTTTGTTTTTTGAAACGTAATTATAATATACAGGTAATTTGATTTATGAACTTATATGTCGTTAAGAGAGTTATCTGAAAGTACAATTATTATTAGTTAATATTAATTAAAATTTAATGGAGTTACGAAATGAATGAATTAAAAGAAAGTTAAACTAATCACTGTCATCGAAGTATAGTTCATCATCACTATCTTCATTTAAATTAATAATAAGCTGTTGACAGCGTTCGTCAACCATGATCTCATTCTGTAAATATTCTTCTTCTGCTTTGATGACATGCTCACAGCGTTTCTGCCAGTCCTCCATTCATATTTTTTAAAACTCTTCCTCTGTTAATTTCTTTACATCTTCTAATTTGAATGTGACGTTTCTTGCTCCCACATTAGTCTTAATCATACCCATACCATCTCAATAGGATTGAGGTCTGGGTGATATGGGGGCAACCTTAAAACAGTATGCACCTTCTGTTCAAAATATTCATCAAATTTATAAGTAACATAGCGCTCTTTATGTGACTTGATTATATGATATAATTGTGGTTTCAACATATTGGTGTCAAAGGGAATCCTCTTAGCTGTCAACCATTGAACCATTTCTATTTTCCTACTGACAGATGTAGGTGCTTTGTTTGCTTGAACATTGTGGTAGGGAGCATTATCTATGACAACCACAGATCTGTCAGGCAGATTTGAAATTAGTTTCTCATTTACCCACTTTCCGTAATTTTCGGCGTTCATATCGTCGGGGTAATCACCACTTTTTGAGCCAGATTTAAATATTAGTAAGCACTCTGGAAGAAAACCCCTACTACCGCCCGCGTGTATTATAATTAGTCTTTTCCCTTTAGATATATTTTTTACAAGACCTTTTGCACTTTTATCGCTCCAATTTTTCGATGAAGTATGACCACCATGAATATATGTTTCGTCAATAATCTATTCTTCGTGACCTAATATCTATTCGTTCGATTAATATTTTTCTGTTATTTTGTGTACACCTAAATTTGGATCCCATATCTTTCACAATTTTTCGCAGCGAAGTTTCTCAGCCCTCCCATTCTAGTTCTTTACTCACCTTCTTATGCAAAGCTCCTATAGTAACACGACAGTCTTCTGTACGGTGAAAATTATAAATTATGTGTCGCAGCTCTCTAATTTTGTATTATACAACCGACAACTGTGTAACAGAGCAACGCCGCTGTCGCTCTTTTCCTGGATTGCGAAATTTATTTTCTCCGGGAGTACTTTCGGCTTTGCCTTCCTGAACAATTCGCTCGATACTTCTAATAGATATACCGGTTGCATTCGAAACCACATTCTTTTATATCTGTTGTGCCGTTTTTAAACAAAAAAAAAATTATACACTTTACAAACTATTTCCCGCGCTTGACTATTTATCACTTTTCCTTCACCTACGGAACTCATATTGATACGACAATGGTAATTCCCATAATATAAGAAGAACAGATATGCTCATGCGCATTTATTTGTGACGTCACTTGGGCCAAGTACAACCACTTCAATAAGATCGTGTAATTAAACATAGTCGGTACATTTCAATAAAGCCGTACAAAAAATTGAGAAAATACGTTTTCCAATCTAACTATAAATTTTAATGAGCAAATTATTAGAAAATGCCCATATTACTCATAAATTTATTAGGTATATATTACATATTGGCAATATTGCTGACAGCCTATTTGTTACGCACATAATACACAGTACAATAAAAATTACGAAAACAAATGTTTTAATTATATTCTTCAATAAAATAATGTTTTGACAGTAGGAATATATAAAAATATAGCTATAAACCTGTCAAATTGTCATTTCGTCCATTATTCTTATTTATAAACCCTAGTGCTTTTGAAAGTTGTTTCCTTATGATTTAATTTTTATTGAAAACTTTAACCACAACATAAGACGCACACAAACAGATGAGTCAAACGCGATCAGATGTTCCTATCGTGACGGCACTTGGGCCAAGCCACGCCCGTGCGCGTTAAAGACGACTTTAGGAAAATTCACGAGCATACCTATTCTTCTTACATCATGGGTAATTCCTATGCACCATCAGAATCAGACAGGTGGGAGGTACGTGTCCTAAATACGTTCACCGTGCATCCCCACCGCTCGCCAACTTATATTGCGAGAGCTGTACATTTATATTGTATTGTATAGATGTGCGGTGCGCATGTTCGGGTTGGTAAACATGCGCAAGAACATAAAAGTAGCAAGTGAGACAGTAGCAGTTGACGCCACAGGAACGGGTATGTAATGTGCAGTATGTATGTACAATAATACGTAAATAAAGAAGAATATCTTACCTACGCCGCCATTTATTTTAAACATGAAAGCGGAGCCTAGTTGTGATTTTAAATAACAAAAAAAGTGAGTTAAGTGCAATGTCGTACACGCAGATAAAGTGGGATAACACACCTTGAGAAAATAACAAATGGCGAAACACAACGACATCACGATGCCAGTATTTGATGGAGAGGACTACAACATGTGGAAAAAACGCATCACATTATTTTTAAATTAAAAAAACGTGAAGAAGTCATAAAAAGGGCAAAGACAACGACAGATACGACTGATTGGGATGAAAATGATCTCAAAGCAATGAACTATATATATAGTGCTATAGCAAATATACAATTGGAGTTCGTAAATCAAAAAGAGACTGCATACGAAATGATAAAGTTTGATGAAACGTATTTAAAAAAATCAACAGAATTGCAGATTGTGTGCAGAAATAAATTAGAAAAATTGAAACTCAAAGATTACAGTAGCACAGCGTCATTTTTTAGTGATTTTGAAAAGTCAGTGAATGAGTTAAAAAATGCGGGTGAAAGTGTGTCTGAAAAAGAAAAGTTGAATTACAAGTTGAATACGTTGCCTGAATCGTATAGCTATATAGGCGATTTAGTAGATGCATTGAAGGAAGAAAATCAAACTGTGGATTACGTGAAAGGTAAAATACAGATGAATGAAATGAAGCGTCAGCAAAACGACAATACCGGAAGAAAATCCAACGCATTTGTTGCTGATAAAAGCCGACAAGAACGAAAATGCTTTTAATGTAGCAAGGCTGGTCATATCAAGGGAGACCGTAAATATGGCAGCAGCTACGCGGCGAGAAATTGCGGTTCTTGGCGATCAGCACGAGGGCGAAAAGAGGCTGGTATAGGAAATTACGTCAGAGGACGTGGCAATTTTCGCAGTCACCAAGGAGCAAGCACGCATCGTGCTGCTCAGCAAGAACAGAAGAATTCAGATACGAACGCGTGGGTAACAACGATTGACCATCAGTATCAATCAATAGTAAGCAAATTAGGTTAGATAATTACCTAATAAATTGGTTATTAGATAGTAGCTGTATGGATCACATAATTAACAATGTCAAATATTTTGATAAATGTGTGGAACTCAGAGAGCCTGTCGATGTACATTTGGGTGATAGTAGAGTTGTAAAAGCGACTAAAATTGGAAATGTAGTGAGCGATTTTGATGCATTTGGCAAGAAAAATGAAGTCAATATAAAAAATGTATTTTATACTAAAGATATGCATTCAAATTTAATAAGTTATGGCAAAATAACATAAATAAATACAATTGTTTCTAAGGGTAAAATGACAAAAATTATAGATAGTTTTCGTAAAATTGCAGCTGTTGCTTGTACACTATGAAAAGTAAGTTAAAATTTGTAGAATCGTCAGTAAATGTAACAAATAAAAAAGTGAATGTTAATAGATCTAACCAACTGTGTTGGTTGGCAAACCTGTTTGTAAAATTTTTCTTAAAAGGGATTGGTATTAGAAGCAGTTCAATCAAGTCAAGTTCGCTCTCGGATGTGTGTCGGTGTCGTGTATGTTGTAGAATGTAACTGCAATGATAATAAATAGTTACTGTAATTAAGTCTCTTATTTATTGAATCTAACATTGAATATGGGCTTGTCAGACAAATAATGTAAATAGAGAGAGAGTGAATATTAAGAGATCATTGTCATTTAAAGTGAGTGAAGCGCGTTATATGTAAAAAGTACAAAAAAATGGCGGCACACGTACAAAGTGAGAACAAGCATGGAATAATTCCGTTCGCAGGCAGTGGTTTTGACAACTGGAAGTTCAGATTAGAGTCCGTATTAAAGGCACTGGATGTTGAAGAAGTTTTGTTAGAAGTACCAATTGAAAGCAGGAACGAGTCGTGGCACAAGAAAAACAAGGCAATTATGGTAATTATACAAAGTATTGCTGATTCGCATCTTGAATACGTAAAAGGAATCGTAAACGCTATTGAGATGCTCAGAAAACTAGAAGAAATATTTGCAAAGAAAGGTACATGCTCAAAATTTTACTTGTTAGAAGAACTTATGCAATTGAAATATAATATTAATAGCGATATACAACATCACTTTGCGAAGTGTGATAAGATATTTCGACAATTAAGAAATTAAGGGAGCAACTTCGATGAGTCAGATATGGCATGTTTTCTGTTACTATCAATGCCATCAGAATATGAAAACATTACAACTGCATTAAGAACTTTATCCGAAAAGGATTTAAAAATGGAATTTATTAAAAGCAGACTGCTAGAATTTAATTTAAACAAAAGTATAAATAAATCAGTGAAGAATGTTGCATCTTCACTTACAGCACAGAAAGACATGATTAAATGCTTTAAATGTGGAAAGTTTGGACATACAAGAAGAGTTTGTGGGGTTAAGTGTTTTGTTTGTCACAAGTTTGGTCACAAATCTATACAGTGTAACCAAAACAAAAATATACAAAATATAGACAAGAGAAGTAAAGCTAATTATACTCAAATTGAAAATAAAAGTGAACCATCAGGATCCAATGGACCAGGTGTTGCTTTTTGTGCAATGTCAGAACCGGAGTGCCCAATTGAAGAGTGGTATGCCGACTCGGGAGCTACTCATCATTATGTGAGAAATGAAGAACTGTTACTAAATAAGAAATGGTTCCCAGAACCAAAGTTAATACAACTGACAGAACAAGGAAAATCATTGAAGGCAACATGTGTAGGTGATATAGAAGTTCTGAATAAAGTAGGTAATAAATCGATACAAAGTACTTTGATGAATGTCATGTGTGTTCCAGATTTTACAAGGAGAAGGTAAGGTAATCGGATTTTTGTAATTTTTGATATGTATGGTACGTGTAGTTTGGACCTTAAATAAGAATATTTTGGAGTAGTTCGACGCAACGTTCATAAATTACCGAGATAATAGATGTTGAAGTTTCACCCACCATTTAAATCCACTAGGTATAATACGGTTATCAATTGAACTCGTGGGCTAGTCGATAGCGTTTTGGTGCGATAATTACGAGATCGCTGGTGCGGGTCTCGTCACGGGACATTTCTTTTTCTTCCATTCAAAACGCACCATATGTTTTTTTCATTCTTATTCTCATATCAAAAATTATGAACAAACGAAATATATGAACTATATGCAGGAACATTCTTCAAGTACATCATTAAAATGCACAATCGGTTGATAAACAATATTCATTTTGAATTAACTTAACAATAAGGTAATGATAAAAAAACGTTGCTTCCCATGTTTCTATGATAACTACCATTCTGGCTCGTACCACACTGCGTAAAATGTCGGATACTAGATATAAAATAATAGAAATTTTCATTTTGTTTGTTTGTTTGAATATTATTTATCAACCGATTGTGCATTTTAATGATGTACTTGAAGAATGTTCCAGCGATCTCGTGACTATCGCACCTGATCGCACCAAAACGCTATCGACTAGGCCACGAGTCCAATTGATAACCGTATTATATCTAGTGGATTTAAATGGTGGGTGAAACTTCAACATTGATTATCTCGGTAATTTATGAATGTTGCGTCGAACTACTCCAAAATATTCTTATTTAAGGTCCAAACTACACGTACCATAAATATCAAAAATTACAAAAATCCGATTACCTTGTCTTCTCCTTGTTAGAGTAAATTTATTATCAATATCAAAAATAGAAAAGGCAGGTTTTAGGGTAATTTGTTTTAATGGTAGCATTATTATCAAAAAATGTGATATCATTTATGCTCAAGGTAAACGTGAGAATAATCTTTATAAGTTAGTATTCAAATACACTAACAGTACTGCTAGTGCCTGTTAGCTTTATTCTCTCTAATGAAACGCACTTCTAAAAGTTTAGTAACAATTTAATTTAATAAGAATATTTTACATTTGACGTTCGTTGCCGCTTACTCTCACTCACTCTACTCTCTCCTTTCTTAGTTACGATCCCTGTGAAAACCTAACAATATTACAATTCCTACATTCGGCCATCCGACATAATTTTGTGATACAAAATTTACAAAAATATAAGTATTATAATCTATACATAGTCTTCCAAATATCTTGGTTTCGTGCGTCTTCGTTTCGAATGTTCGTCATCTTTCTTCAGCTGTTGTTCGGTTACTTTGTCTGTATCTTCTTCCAAGGGATTTCTGTCTTGATCTAGGTCTCGTCCCATTTCGCATTCTACGTCTTCATCCAGATCACTTGCTACTTCTTCATTTGCTTCTACGTATTTCCAACTCTTAAGTGGACTTACATGAGCAGTAGTTATATATTTTCTATGACCCTCGGTTACTAGATTAGTTACTCGGTATGTGTCGGAGGGTAAGACTTTTACCACAATCAAGGGGCCTCTATATTTTGGATCGGTTTTTGTTGGCCGTACGGGGTTATTGAAGTTGTTCTCATGAATACCATCTCACCCACGTCATACACAGGTGCTAAACAATGACGCTCATCATACTGCCGTTTATGCCGTTGTTGATACGAATATATTTTTGCTCTAGCTTCATTTTGCATTTGTTCGAGGTTTTCTTCTTTTGTATTCGCCCGGTCTTCTACAATACGCAATATTCAATCTCTAAACCTTGGTTTATAACCATGCTACAATTCGCAGGGTGTCTTCCCTGTGTTTTTAGCTTCGGTATTGTTATAATCTCTGGCGACTTCTCCTAAGTATTTGTCCCAATTTCTATCATTGCCACTTTGCATTTTCATAG
Organism: Chrysina gloriosa; assembly: GCA_038088585.1. NCBI lineage: Eukaryota > Metazoa > Arthropoda > Insecta > Coleoptera > Scarabaeidae > Chrysina > Chrysina gloriosa. The sequence goes on from CM076095.1 coordinate 12,742,741, forward strand.
AAATCCTGGGGACAACGGTTCGATGTACCCGTTCCACCATTCCATTTGCTTGAGGATGCTTTGTACTATTTAGCGTGTGTCGAATTGCATTGGACTCTGCAAATTCGGCTATTTCTCTACTAGTAAAAGCAGTACCACGATCGCTAATTATTCTTTCTGGTAATACGAACTCAGTGACAAACTTCTGTAAACATCTCACAGTCTCTCTTGCTGTTGTACCCTTTACTGCGTATAATATCAAAAATCGCGTAAAGTTATCAATCAGAGTCAATACGAAAGAATTGTTCTTGGCGCTCGTGAGGAAAGGGCCCACGTGATCTAAGTGAATAACCTGAAACGGTTTATCTCCTGGCAGAATAGCATTTAGCAAGCCTACTTACCACTAGGGACTTTGTGCAATATACAATGAGTTTTCACGTAAAGTTTCATACTCTTGAACCAGTAGAACTCCTTTATTTTTCGTACTGTCTTCTCTGTTGAAAAGTGTCCTGACATATCATGAAATCGGACGACAATACTTTTCCTCATACAATTTGGTAAGACAAATAAATGCTTTTCATTCTCCACCCGGTATAATAATTAAAAGTTAACTGCATAGTTTTGTACGTAGATTAGTTCCTCTGTATTTTGGCTTGTTATTCCGCGACTTAGGATTTCAACTCTTAGTGTGTCTGGATCCTGTCTCTGGAACATACAAACTTCATCTTCTCTCCCCAATATAGTCAATACTTCTAGTTTATCCTCTACTACTTCCTCCATTATATTTCCATTAGGTTCAACGGCATTTCTACTTAAAGCATCTACATGACTCATCTTGCTTCCAGATTTATGTTGTATCGTGAAATCAAATTCCATCAGCAGATCATACCAACGTGCGATTTGAGGATTAACTGTTCATTTGGAATGCATGTATACTAGAGCCTAACAATCAGTTACAATTTTGAATGTTAGCCCTAATAGGAACTGCCGTAATCTGTTTACTGTCCAAACTATAGCCATTAATTCCAATTTCGTAGAATGATAATGCTTTTTCTGCTCTGACAGCTTGTTGCTCACACAGTATACTAAATGAAACCTATTGTCATCGCCCATTTGTAGCATCATTCCTGCAATGCCAATGCTTGCAGCATCTGTATGGATTTCTGTAGTTGCATGTGGTCTATATAACTGCAACGTCGGCCGAGACACAACCTTTCCTCTTATCTCTTTAAAGCTCAGTTCTTGATCTTCAGTCCAATCAAATTTTCTATTCTTTTGCAAGAGCGTGGTCAATGGACTTGCAATATTGGCAAAATTATGGATAAATTTTCTAAAATATCCAGCTAATCCGATAGATTATCGTATTTGATGCGTATTCGTCGGCGTATTTTTAATACTATACCCAAGAAATTCTATTTCGTCCAAACCGAAACTATATTTCCGCAAGCGTAGCGTGAGTCTAGCAGATCTTAGTCTGTCAAACACATCTCTTAGGTTTCTAAGTAACTTCCCAATTTTCACCCAAAACTAGTATGTCATCTAAGTAGCACAGCGAGGTTTTGTTTCGAAGCGGTCCCAGTACCACATTCATTGGTCGTTGAAAATTTACTGGTCCGTTGGTAAGGCCATATGCCATACGATTGAAATGGCCAGTACAATCGGGAGTCACGAAAGCGATCTTCTCCTTTGCTTCTTCAGTGAGAGGTATCTGTAAATATCCATTTGCAAGATCCAACGTTGCAAAAATTTTAGCCTTCCTTAGCTGCTGCAGTTGATCATCGACATTCGGTAAGGGACAATGTTCTCAACGTCTGTTGATTGAGGCGTCAGTAATCCACGACCAACCGTACTTCTCCATTCTTCTTAAGCACCAACGATACGGGACTTGCGTATGGCGATCTGGTCTTGCTTACAATGCCAGCTTCCTTCCATTCGTCCACTATTTGTTGAATGCTCTTTCTTTCTCTTTCCGTACTTCGATAAGGCCGACAACTAATTGGTTGGCTTCCTGGCTTTTCTCGTATATCCATTTTGATCCCTTCAGTGCACCCTAATTCCTGTAAACAGAAAGCCAACACATCTCTATACTCATTAAGGAGTTGTAAAAATTCTGATTTTATTGGTTTTGGCGCATTCACCAAATCGGGGGTTATAACAGTTTTGTCAATGTCAATGTCCTCTTCGATATTAAGCATGTTTGTCTTAATTTTTGATATCACTTTTCCCTCTCTGTACTTAAATGTTGCACTGCTGTCATTTATCACAGGCACCAGTAGATTGTCATTGTTTACCGTAACACTCACAAAGTTAATACTATGTTTTTGTAACACTTGGTTCTTTGCTGCGCGCGCACTACGATGTTTGCTTGGTGTAGGATTGTTCAAAGGAGACTCAGTTTCACTTATTTTTAGTTCTTCTCCACTTTTCGAATAGGTAATTTGTGGCAGTACAAGCCAAGTAGGGCCCACAATGACATCATAAGTCTGGGTTATATGCGGTACCACTACTAATTCTACATTTGCACTTATATCATCTATGCTCAATTTCACTTTGGTAGCTCCTAAAATGTCCACACTATTCTGTACAAATCCAGTCAATTTCATTTCTTTGTCATAGACGTTTAATTTAGCCCTTAAGGCACTTGACGCACCAATTATGCAAACAGATCTGCCTGGGTCAAATAATGCATTACATGTGTATTTATCATTAACCTTCCTATACTCACGTCAAAATGAAAGACCTATACTATACTATATAAATCGGTCTCACAGACCGTATGCGTGAGTATAGGAAGGTTAATAAATACTGTCTTTAGGTATTTCTGCAAATTCATCTGGTGAGTATCATGAATCGTATTTACTACTGTTGAGGGAGTGCAATGTCGTGCAGTATGCCCCTTTTCGCTACATTTTAAACAAATAATGGGTCTTTTGGGTTCTAAACAGTCTTTTGCAATGTGGCTGAACTTAGAACAGTTATAGATTTCATCTCACCTTTGTCGTTTCTCAATGGTGGCCTTTGGTCTCTTGTGTTTTCATTTCTTCGCTCTATTGCTACAGCCTCCTTTTTCTTCTGTGTGTGTTCTCTTGTTCCTGATTGTAATACCCGGTCATTGCGTTTACCACGGAATCTTTTACATCTTTTGATTCAATTTGTGACGGTTTGTGACAGGCGTCAGCCGGCTCGTCGGCGAGGGCGTGGTTAAAATGAAATAAATGGTATGAGAGCGCCACCTTCTTCACCCTTCCTGTGCGCTCCTTGGTAAGCAGGAAGCCAAATAAATAAAATTAAAGGGGCTAAAAAAGATTGGTGGGCGGTCGTAAGGAGAACCTCGATACAATTAAAACAAACACGTAGCGTCGATGAGTCTTTAATACGCACGGAGTTAACAAAAAACAAAATATGTGAATGTGAAATTTTTAAGAAAAATAATATTAAATTCAATAAAGTCCGATACCTCTGGCCAAAGGGGTCGTTTACATACAACCACAATAATAAGTAATAAATAAATATCACTCTGCCTAAGTAAAAAAGAAATATTCGACCCGACCCTATAATTTTTGTGACGTTAAATAAAATTTTAAATATATATTTTCGATAAATATTCGACTCGACTCTAAACAAAATTTTAAATATGGAAGCGAAGTCAAAAAAAAAAACAAATGTAAATACTGTAGAAGCCGGATTCAGAGAGAAAAAGGAAACTCGTATCCCAGGCCCGATACATCAACCATGTACGAGGAAAATCCCGTACGAAACCAGAAGATAAATAGGAAAAGAAAACCCCGTTCTTCGAACAGGGTTAATTTCAACCAAAATGGCGACAGGACCATGTGCTACGATAACTCCGAACACATCGGTTCTTCCGCTCCTTTCACCTCAATCTACGGTATAAGTACTTCCCCGAATATCCAACACAAGGTTGCAGTTGCTCAGAACTATACTTGAAGGAAATTTTACTTTTCGCACAACGTGATCACTCTACTACCGCCAACGGAAACGGATATTAGCTCGGCATAGAGACCGCTATCAAAAGAGTATTGAAACGATATCGGTCGTAAGATGACTCTCCATGTCTCAAATAAGGAATCAATAAAATTTAAAACGATGTTTGATTAAATCAAATCGATTGTAACGATCGACATTATTCGAAGAGGAAAGAAAGAATAAAAAAAAACCTAACAAATTCTCTGGTAACTATGTAAATCATGAAGTAATTCATTTGTTGTATTGTGGTTCAATGGGAACATCACATAACGTCTTGGACCACAAGCCTACTAATACTTGCTCCTTGGTTTCTTTTATATCCAATCCTAGTTCTTTACAAAAACGTATCTTCTCATGAAAGTAGGTATCAATCGATTCATCTTTCGTCCTCATTTCCATTTTCTCCCACTTGTTAGACATATTTTCCTTGACGATGAAAGTTTCCTTAAAGTTAATTACAAATTCTAGCCAACTCGAATTATCTGTCATATTTACGAGTTCTTGCAGTGTCTAATATATATACATCTGACAATGAATGCAACTTTTTAATACCCTGTAACCCTGTACCCCTCTCGCTTCATCTAAATTTCCATCGAAGGAACCTACTCTGCTTAACCTTCCTATACTCACGCATACGGTCTGTGAGACCGACTTATATAATATAGTATACGTCTTTCATTTTGACGTGAGTATAGGAAGGTTAATAATTCAGGCATGTTCGTAATCGTACCTGTAGGCCTATTATCTGTTACTCTATTTAGCAATACTTCCATTAATTGATCTCGCCTTTTGTTTTCTATAACCAAACTTTCAACAAGCTTATTTAAATCTACATTGCTTACTATTTGACCGCTTGCATGAATAGATGTATTATCATCAACTACATTCGTATTCATGTTGTTTTGAAACCTTTCGAATTCATCAATATTCTCATATTCCACCGTCCTCATGTTTACATTACTCGTTTCTCTATTCGCCATGTTGCTATTGATACTCGTAGTATTGCACTTTTCACAGCTGCGTTTATAGAATCCTTATGAATCCCTGTGGATCTCTGTGAATCCTTGTGAATCTCTGTGAATCCCACTTCTGATTTGTTAGCTCTATTCTCTCTAATGAAACGCACTTCTAAAAGTTTAGTAACAATTTATTTAATAAGAATATTTTACATTTGACGTTCGTTGCCGCTCACTCTCACTCACTCTACTCTCCTTTTTTAGTTACCATCCCTGTCAAAACCTAACAATATTAAAATTCCTACACATCCAATAATGATATTTGGTGGGCATCATTCGATTTCATTCTTACTCATGCAAATACACGAAAATATGGAATATGTGAGTGCTGTTCGTTCACTGCATACAGAATAATTGTGTTCCTTCTACGTTCGGTACTTGTCACTTTAACGTCTCTTCTACTTCCCTTTGGTGACAGCGCTTTCGGCGGCTCATTTGAGACATTAGAAGGTTAAAACCCACTAGTTTCCTCAAGGAAGTTGACGCCGGCGTCTGTAAACGAATTATATATCGGTTCATAAAAGAAATAAAAAGAGAAATCTTACTACTTAATTGGGGCGTAGCCACGAAAAAAAGCGTGTGGGGGAGAGTTCGTGATTCGTTCAAATTTTGCAGTAAGTGAAGAATGGCTGAGAAAATAGGACAACTAACGTGCTGTCATAATTGATTTTGTTCAATAAAAGAAAAGTAGCATTGATAGCTTACAAAAGGTATTGAAATGTCCACATTTCAGGGGAGAGGGGGCGTTGGACACGCCCGGCTACGGCCCTGCGACTTATGCTATAATTCGTCGGAAACTTCACCCTCACCGTAACCTTGGAGTAGTAGTGTCCCCATTTACAGAATTATATTACCTATATCTATGTTGGTATATACATCTTGTACTGTTTTTTCTATAAATTTGCGATTTGTCATCTTGCCTCAATGGCCTCTATTTATTAGCAGGTAGCAGGTAGCGCTAAAGGTGATATGAGGTCCTGCATAGACTTACGGATACGCAGTTTCTGTGCTATTATATAATTGTAACACAAGAGTGAATGGTGACTAATATGAGTACCGTTCTAAGAAAAATTCCAAAAACCTTGACCGAGATTCGAACGGAAAACCCCACCCATGTGACGCATACTACACGTCCCGTACCAGAACATTTTTGCGCGCAAGAATGCTCAGGCTAATACAGATTGTGCGCTGTGTATACGCAATGTTTAAAGCCGCGTACACATCTGAACACGAACGGTAACGCGGCGAGGCGAGGCCGGACGGATGCCCCGTTCGTGGGTCTTTTAGTTGCGTACGAAAACGGCCGAGACAATTCTCCAGTCGCGTTCGTATCGTTCATTTTTAATTTCAAGGAACGAACGTTGATTCGAATTGACAATGAGTCCAAGCCTCGAATATAGCCGTACGGTACGCGTGCGAACGTGTTCTGACCAGTCAAAAACCGTCGGCGAACCGAATTCTCTTTGAAGTACCGACTCCCGGCGGATGGCGTTCGAGCTGCCTCGGTCCGCACGCGAGCCAGTTCCTTGCCTCGGCTACTCGTCCACATACTTATGCTCGTTCAGCTTCGGCTTGCTTACTGTTCCTGCCCAGATGTGTACGCGGCTTTATGCGCACAAATGTGATCTGCGGCTTGTCGGATTTTAATGCGCACGATTAGACGTGCTCGAAAAAGTGCTGTAGTCAGCACGTCAGCACAAGGCTTTAGACATGCAAATTTGAAAAGGTACCCAAAGGACCCAATAAGTAGGGTCCGTAACCCTAACTCAGGCTGGTGTAAGGTAGGGCGGTGTAATAGGAAATAGGGTCCCTAGTTGCTCAGTTGACGAGCAGGCAGCGAAGGGAACAGTACTATGTACGTCATTGTCTGGCGACGGTATAGTGAGTATAATCTTCGACAGAAGGGGTTGAGATATCAGGGAGCTAAATTTTAAATCTTGGTATGTGGTCCCGGTTGCTAGAAATCTTAAGGTGACTACCAATCGTTCTCTTGCACTGACACCTTCTCTTAATGTCGTGTCCTTTTTCTCAGTAAGAGGAGTCACTAACTTCAAAAATTCTTCAAATTGTGCCCTTCCTACTCTTAAATAATTCCTCAAATCCGTTGGTTCGACAGCTCGGGGAATTTCCATATTAGACAACTTATTCCGTAATAATAGGTATTCTTTAACCCACACTTTCCTCTTGCGTTTTTTTTTATTATTTTTAAAGAACTAACCACTATAGCAGCGGCTAGCGCAATTTTTTATTTGTCGTAGGTGTCATAGCAGACATTCAAAGTGCTTGATGTTTTTTCTGACTGACAATGAGATAGGGCCTGACAAAGGTTAGTCAGGCTAGAGTAATAAGTGCACCCTAAATAGGGGCCACGCCCATACTATCGATAGGTATATTATTAGGGTAGTGTAATAGGCCCTTAAGTTACACCAGTTACACTTTTTTACGGATAGAGACTGAAGGTCGTTTCTTAAAGAAATTTCGTAAATGATTTATATAATTTTAGTGTGAGTACATAATAATTCCAACAATCCGTTGAATTAATGGAGTTGTTTTCAAATTCAATTATACTTTTTAATTGATTGACATCTAATAAGTGAAATATATTTATTGTCAGTTCGACAAAGTTTGATATTTTGTATATGTCTAAAATGTCATAAAATTTGTAGCATTATTTTCTCATTGTTTACATCGTATTTATGTTGTATTTCGTCCGAATTATTGTACGCGTCGTTTAATCGAACTAAATTAAACATGCAAAGTCGTTTGATCAATATCACCGTCAACATGTAGTTTTTACGAAAATGGAAACCATAGAAGAAACAATAAATGATAAGACACAAGAAAGTAGAAAAGAACAACAGAAGAACCTCGTAGCCAATACGCCGAAAAGGTCTGAATTTGCGGCAAAATTTAAAGAAGATCCTAATAAAGGATCGGAAATTACAATTAAAGAATTTCTGGATTTTCTAAAGACCGCCTATCAGGTGCAAGACAATATCGAAGGAATCCTCAAATCTGAAGGACTTACTGACATTCTAGATTGGTTAGAATTAAAAGAAAATAGTTTAGTTAAGCCAAATGAAATTGCTGTCCAAACGTCGGAATCAAATATTGATTGCAATGATAAAAAAGGTAATTATACCATTTAAGATTATTCTTACAGTAAAAATACTTAATTTGGAATACATAAATCGTGCTAATCATTTTATTTTGTTTTGAAATTTTTGAAACTGTAGTAAAATTGTGTTTTAAATAATATATATCTAGATTAACGATTTAATTTGCAAAACATTCATTTAGACTTTCAAGTTGCGTGTCATGTTCTATAAAATGTTTCGGTTTCAAATTGTCTTGTTAATTTTTCACAATAAATCCGTCCAAAATAGCGAATTCTACTGCCTCTATTTTGAATAGTATACCTCAAGAAATAATATAATAATTAATAGAAAAGTAGTTTCAAAATATACTTGAGACAATTATAAAGAATAGTACAGTAGAACATAACTACATAACTCTCCAATGAATGACCTACATTGAGATTGTTAGGCAACTTTCATATAAAGTAGTACCACGGCTGCACTGCAGCCTACATTCCATATGCCAATAATTATCACTAGTCTGGGCTTATCAAGTTAGTATTGAATTAATGATGTATGCGAGTAGTTCTGTGTATATGTAGGCTGTCGTAACTTATTTCGTAATTATCGCTATTTGCCCAGACTACTGAAGAGTCCTAGTAAGGACGACACTAGTCTACGGTTGCAGTATGCTATTAAAAAAGCACAATTCTCGGTGATAATTATCGGTATATGAAATGTAGATTACAGTGCAGCCGTTGCACATCTTCTGCGAAAGTTGCCTAACAAATGAACCTGTAGGTCATTCATTGGAGAGTTATATAGATGTTCTGCTTTTTTAATTTCTGTAGTAATTAATATATGTAGATAGTTTTTCTACCACTATTAGGTCAAATAAACGACAATAAATGAGTTAATAGTTATATTTATATATATTTTCAGAACGATCACAAACGTTTTCGAACACCTTAATTAATTAATTGACCTAGTAGTGGTAAAAAACTATCTACATATAAAATAAGTATAGGTCACGAAATATATATAGATATATATATATATACATTTAGTAATAATTAATATAAGTATTTATAAATAACCAAATTGTTCGAAATCTTTGCTACTCCTTGTGCAAGACAACTACTACAAGAAATAAACGTTTTCCACGCAATTTCAACTAATCAGTACACGATCAGAACCATATCAATACATTATGTACAATATGATATATAAATATTTACAACGAAATATTTGCGAACTTTGCAACCGTTGACTATGAGTTGACAACCGTGGTTGACATCGCCTTGTTTAAAGCACTTAGAAAATTCAAGTGGCGTTTAAATTAACCTGTAGTTAGTTGCTTTTAATCAAGGTTAAACGTCGCGTGTAGTGAAGATGCTTATTTAACCGTCAGTTAAATTTTGACTACAATCGGTGTAAACGGGCATTTGCATGTAAATTAGAAAATTTTAGCGCGCCTTCAGTAAGATTAGATGGTGTCGGACTAATTTTTCCATCTCGGTGAGACCATAATTTCTGGGTGACGACATCCTTGGAACTGGGTAGGTTCCAATGCTCCTGGCTGAAGGACCGCAAAACAGCGAATCCAGTACCAAGGTTTCACTTCTACGTAATTTAACGCAATTCGCATCTCTAATTGATTAACATATAACATATATTGTAAGTGGGAGCATAATTCTCGATCTAGATATAATCCAATGACAGCCGGATAGTAGTTTTTTTTTAGGCGAGCATTGTCCACCACCACATAACACAGCCCGCAAAAAATGCTGCATCAAAAAGCTGGTTTAAAAAATCTCAAGAACTCTGATTCTAAAAATACCATTTTGTTTCTTGTATCAGCTCTAGTTGAGATAAACAAAAATAAAATATTTCATATATTTTCATTCATATTGCTACAATAAACCTTCTGAATAGACCATTTCAATTCTAGTTGTTTATTACAGTCTTTTTTCTAGTTCCCTAATCTTTCTAGGTAAGAAACTATATATTTATCATCTTAAATTCCCTTAATTATCCCCAATGGTTTTCAAGAATATCGGGTTCAATATGTTTAAGCAATACACAGTTTTCAAGAATGTACCTCATAAAAGATTTATGAAAATAGCGGTATAATTGGTATTTAAGGTTTACTTTCCAATAATATCTGCATAAATAACTATGAAGATAACTACGTGTCAACCCTTGATTCTGTTTAAACTTAAGCTTTCTTACACGTGTCTTTGTTCGAGAAGTGTTATTAAAATCATGTCTTCTACAAGCAGACGTAGTTGTGTTAATTATCCAGACGCTTTTTGCCATATATCGTGTGTCCGCGGATGGGGCTACCCATTAGGAAAAAATCTTTATTATTCATTTTACGACCAAAAGTCATTCTGTATAAAAAGTTCTGCTTGTTGAGAAAATGAATTGGCGATAAGGAAATTTTAGATCACATGTACAGGCTGTTCATAAATTAGGAAAGTATGAAAATGCTTCAAGGGATAAGTACCATTATTTATTATTTTTTACAAAAATGTTATAAAACAAAGTTGTTTATAAACTAACGTAAAGTCTAAATACAAATTTTGAAATAAAAATTCGAATTTTTAAAAATAAAATAACAGTGATTTTTATTTATTTGCATTTCTCAAAAAAATCAAGATAGCCGATTTTGTATACGTTCATGTTACGTCAGAATCTTATTTACCTGTGTCAGTATTCTGTTTTCGTGAAGGCATTTTCGAAAATGTTAACCAAAGAAGGGCGTATTTATTGAATACAATGTTATGGTATTCAAAATGTGTCTTATAAATACGCTATTGATATTTTTAATGAACAATTTCCTAATACGCCGGTGTCAAAAAAGCATTGTCAAGATTATTATGCGACGATATATCCTATCGTGGACTCCTCGGTTCCAAAGATCAGGTCTTCTAAGCGCAATTATCCTCGTTGGTACACTACTAAAATAATCCAGTTACTGAAACTTAAACAGCACTTCTTTAGATTGTGGAAGAAAAGTAAGGCTCATCATCATCGCTTGGAATTCAATAGATTGAGGTCGTCCACTAAGCATGAAATTAGACTGGCTTATAATGTTTACCAGTCTCATATTGAGGCTCAGGCTGTTTGTGAACCCGCTGTATTTTGGAAGTTTGTTAATGGTAGGAAGGGAGGCACACGTATTCCAGGGTCCATGGTGCATGATAATAACGATATTAGTACACCTCAAGGAATTGTGGACGCCTTCGCGAATATTTTCTCCTCTGCGTTCCGTCCTGTATCGACGCTCACTCCTAATACATATAATGATAGTTATCCTATTTCCTTATATCCCGTTACATCTGACGATGTACTGCGAAATATTCGCAAACTTAAATCGAATTTAACATCGGGCCATGACGGCCTTCCGGGTTTTTCGTCAGGGATTGTGGCATTGTGTTTTCCGAACCGTTGGTAACTATTTTTAATTTGGCCATTGCATTGTTTACCTTTCCTGACCTTTGGAAGGTTGGCAGCGTTATTCCCGTACACAAGAATGGTGATCGCTCGAATATCCATCACTATAGACCTATAAACATCCTGAGTAATTTTGCCAAAGTGTTTGAATCCTTGATTTATCACCAAACTGCAACACTCACTAAACACCTTCTATCCACTCATCAGCATGGCTTTGTTCACGGACGATCCATCACAACCAATTTATCTATTATAACACAATTTATTAGTAGAGCTATTGATGATCGACGGCAAGTTGATGTGATTTATACAGATTTCACTAAAGCTTTTGATTCAATTGACCATTCATTACTTTTGGCTAAATTAGACACCTTTGGATTTTCCCCATCTTTGGTGAAACTTATATCCTCCTACTTGAGTCATCGTTCTTGTTATGTGTGTTTTAATGGCTTTCACTCGTTTCATTTTACTCCTACATCTGGTGTGCCTCAGGGTTCTAACCTAGGGTCTCTGCTATTTAATCTCTTCATTAATGATCTCTTAACCTTGTTCGACTGTGACGTTTTGGCTTATGCCGACGATTTAAAGATTTTTGTGGAGATTGGTAGTGATGCAGACTGTATCAAACTGCAGAACAATTTACAGTTGGTGTACGGATGGTCCAGTGATAATAAATTACTTTTAAATGTAAATAAATGTGCTGTGGTCACATATTCTAAGGCTTCCAACCCCATTATTTACAATTACCATGTTGACAGTCTAGACATTCCACGTAAAACACAAGTGAAAGACTTAGGAATCCTATTTGATGGTTCTTTACAATTCACTGACCACATTTACGCTATATGCTCTGCTGCCACGAAATCCTTGGGTTTTTTGATTCGCACCTGCCGGCAATTTAATAATCCGTCGACCTTGAAGGCTTTGTTCTGTGCCTTTGTTAGATCGAAACTAGAATTTTGTTCTGTTGTCTGGTATCCTTTTTATATATACCAACAGATGACACTTGAAAGGGTTCAGAAGCGCTTCCTCAAATACTTGAGTTACAGATGTGACGGCTATTATCCGCCTCGTGGCGTCGACTATAACTCTCTTCTTGATAGACATGGTTTTCAGTCATTGACGGCTCGAAGAGAGAAGGCCAGTCTAACTTTCTTGGTTAAACTAATTAACAACTATATCGACTCTCCAGCCCTGTTATCTCAAGTCAATTTCGCCGTGCCTACTCATAACACACGATCTTCAGATGCATTTTTTGTACCTAGGGGCAGAACAAATATTTGGAAAAAGGCTCCATTGTGTCATATGATAAGCAATGGTAATAGACTCGATCTTGACCCGTTTGGATAATCTTATTGTTATTGTTTTTGTTAATATATAGACATATATATATAGTTATTGTTTCTGTAAAGGACTAATATTTTTGTTTTGATTTCTGTATCGTATATGTATGTAATATTTTTCACATCGTCAACTTTTTATGTTGAGAGCATATGTAATAATTTTTTTTTCTCTTTATTTTGAATTATCCTATAAATTGGAATTTTTATTCCATCAAAGAAAAATACGATCAAAATGATTTAGCTACATTATTGGCAATAGGGTCAGTTTTAGATAACCAGAAATTATCTGCGTGCAAAAGTACCGGATTTAAGCAAAAGTGTATTACACACAATTTTTAAGAAAAACAAAATGAAACCGTTTAAGCCAAAGATGCGGCATACACTTGAGAGACGTTTAGAGTTTTGTTTATGGATAGGTGAAAATTTCCTTGAAAACTAAAGATTTCATAGATTTATTTTTTTACCGATGAATGTACATTTTGCATAAACGGGCACTCATCTTCACGAAATGATCGTCATTGGGCTTACGAGAATCCCAATTACATAATAAACATACGAAGTCAATGTTACCAAAAAGTGAATGTGTGGTGTGGGATTTTTATGATCGGACCATTGGCCCATATTTTATAGAGGAAAATTTATTTTTGTGGGGTGCCTTAAAACAAAAGGTTTATTCAGATGATCTTCCACATGATAGGAAAACATTAGAACAACGCATAGAAGGAGCACTCCATGTTCTGAATGTGCCCCGAACCATTTGTAAAGTGTACGGTAGATTCATTAACCCTCTAACCGGCCAATTTTTTTTTCGATTAAAAATATATTTATTGATAGTTTTTGGATAAATAAAATATACGTTAATGTTAAAAGTTGAAAAAAATTTAAAAGTTACCTTCCAGGTGAGAAAATATGTTGACCGCCAAAGGGGGAACCTGCCTAGTAACGTAATAAAAAATGTTAATAAGGGATGATTTTACTTGAAATTTTATTCAGTTTTTTATTTTTTTGTGTGATAAATTTGGAAATTTTTTTTTATTATTTGATAAGCATAGATTTAATTTGCATTTAGTACAATACATTTGTGTTTCGGACTTACATCCCTGTAGTTTGCACACCTTTTACCACTGCGGTCCAAAATGTCAGGCATATGTGCAACTCCATCAAAACGAATGTCATTTGGTGGACCATACGATTTCCTTGGTTTTTGTGTTTGTGGGATTTGGCTCTGAGGTCTACCAACAGATCTTTTGGCGTTTGCGTTTTCATAACGACAAAGTACATCAGCCACCTCAATACGAAAATCTGGTAATTTTTTATGAGTAACATCTTTACAGTCAATTCCATGAATACGCTGGAAAAGGAGGTATGAATTCACTAACGACATATCAATTAGGTGATAAAATAAACGCAAAGGTTCATTTCTTTGTTTTCATTCTGATGTGATAGCGACCAAGTAAACTGTCCATCAAATCAACACCACCCCTATGCCGGTTATATTCTTTAATTATATTAGGACAGTCTACATTGACGTAGGATTTATTTTTCCGATCGTAACGGCATATTTTTAAAGGTTGTGAATTGCTGTTCAGTGTTTTAAAAGGCTTAATTCCAGCAGACGTGGATACCAATCGTACATATTTTGTATCCTTCCATTGAACACAAGATATGTCTACTCCAAGGCACGGCCAACAAACTCTTCTGAGTATCCACGTTCCTTATATTTTAATTCAACTTCCTTTGTCAGCTTGCAGTTGGGTATCCTGTTAGATCTGACAGTTCCTAATGCATAAATTCCTCTGCTCCGTAAATAAACAAGAAGTGACAGACAGGTATAAAAATTATCGAAGTACAAGATATGATTTTTGAAACCTGGAATTGTGTTTGACAATCTCATGACCACATTGGCTGTTACTCCTAAGTCAGGGGTGTTAGGTATTACTTCATTATCGCCAGCTCCTTTGTATACTTCAAATCTGTACGAAAAGCCATCCGAGTCACAAAGGACAAAAAGTTTGATGCCATATTTGTGGGGCTTTGCGGGCATATATTGCCGAAATTTTGTCAACGCTTTTGTTGAACACATTTCTTCATCAATGCATAGCTGAGGTGTTTTTGGCACAGCATCAAATTGCGTATTGAGTCTGTCAATAATTGAATGAATTTTGTACAGCTCATCATATCCTGCTTCCTGTGGTTTTTTCATTTTTGTGGTGTCATTAAAGTGAAGATATTTTCTGATTGAAAAAACTGTTTGGAATTCATTGGATTTCTAACTGGCCCGAAGGAATGGTTGGACCAGTAACTCTGAACATTGGGATACCGGTACATAGACATATAAATCAAAATTCCGATATATATTTTTTAAATCACACGTCGTTAGATTAAAATTTGTGGAAACATCATCATCGTCGTCAAAGTCGAAATCGTCTTCTGAATCTGCGCCATCCACTGGTTCAGCCATGAGTGCTTCAATTTCCTCATCAGTTAATTTTGAAAGATTAAATTTTTTCTTTGTGAAAACATTTTTCAACGGTTAATTCCTTCCTAGAATGTTTAAAACCGAAAAATGTTTAAAGAAAAATGAAACGAAAAAAACACTATGAACTAGAGCAATGTGTATGCAAAAGTAGGTTGTAACCGGCAGGTCTGCCTTTAGACGGTGTCCAATTTTCACCGGCTAAAAGCTAAGTTTTGCTAAAAACCTGATACTAAAAACACTCAACACAAAAGAATATATATTTACCTGTATGAAAATAATTTTTTACACGCAAATTATGAATTAACAGGATAATTACTTTACACACTTTGTCAAAAAAATGACTTAAGCACTCGACAGTTTGCGATCAAATGAAAAATGCTTGCTGCTATTTGCCTCAATAATAATTGTTTGTTTCTCTGCTGATATTTACCGTTAGAACAGTGCTTTTAAGAAATAGAGCTGCATAGCAACGTATTTATTATACACCGTGTAAAGGCAGGCTCGCCGGTTAGAGGGTTAAGTTAGCGGAAAAGGGTGTCGAGTTGGGAGGTGGTTACGTAGAATAATTTTTAAAAATGCGAATTTTTATTTCAAAATTTGTTTTTAGGCCTTACGTTAGTTTATAAACAACTTTGTTTTATTATATTTTTGTAAAAAATGATAAATAATGGTATTTATCTCTTAAAGCATTTTCATACTTTCCTAATTTATTAACAGCCTGTACATGTGATCTAAAATTTTCTTATCGCCAATTCAGTTTCTCAACAAGCAGAACTTTTTATAAAGAATAACTTTTGGTCGTAAAATGAATAATAAAGATTTTTTCCCTAATGGGTACCCCCATCCCATTAAGAGAGAGTAGAAAACCAATTTGTGAGTTTGTGAAAAAGACTACATGACCTATTTTGGTGTTCATCTAGGACAGGGCTCTCCAAACTACGGCCCGCGGGACAAATCCGGCCCGCCAGTGTCATCAATCCGGCCCGCGACAGCTAATAGCTTATTGTTGTTGTGTTAAGTTGGATAAAAAAACACACAATGATAATAACTCGGATTTATTTACTTGCTAGGTAAAACTTAATGACAAGTATAATACGCAGAAAACTCAGTGAAGTAATCAGTATGGCCCCAAGGCTGAAAAGTTTGGAGACCCCCGATCTAGGAGATCAAAATAAAACTCGGGCGCCACATGTTGCCTGCAAATCATGTGCTGCGCCAGTGGACAAAAGGACAAGGAAAGTGTTTATAATTTGGGATTCCAATGGTGTGGAGGAAGCAAGAAACCATTTTGATGATTGTTATTTTTATCTAGTGAATATAAAGGGTATTAATCTGAATAATCGACATAAGTAGACATATCCTAATTTGGATTCAACGAGAAGACCTATGCCACATTCAGAAGACATACCTGTTCCAATATTTAGTAACCTACATATATTACCAGAGGATGATGATGAAATGTCTTCTTGTGAACATGACAATATTGACTTTGAAGGAAACTCAACATGTCCAGAAATGTTTAGACTATTTCTAGACTTAATGAAAAAAAAACTTTCTTTCCGGAAACAAAAATTACGTATGTATTACCCCAACAGAGAAAAAGATCTGCCATTTTATTCTCAGGAAGATAACTTGGTATTTTGCAACGACATAAACGGACTGTTACAAAAATGGGTATATCAGAGTATACATCAATTGATTGGCGACTTTTTATAGATAGTTCCAAAAGAAGTCTGAAGCGTGTGTTTCTACCCAATGGAAACTACTAGGGCAAAAGAAACAATTTGTAAAAGCTTGAGATCAAAATGGTCTTTGTTTTCAATACTTGGCAAATCAATTGCCTGCAATCAGTAATGAAAAATTAAAAGCAGGAATATTTGATGGACCTCAGATAAGGTAACTTATAAAAGACTCATACTTCACAGAATCAATGACTGAAATTGGATTCAATGTATGGTCTTCTTTTCTTAAAATTGTGCAAAATTTTCTTGGTAATAATAAGTCTGAAAATTATGAACAAAAAGTGGAAGAAATGCTTAATAACTTTCAAAGTTTGGGCTGCAATATGAGCATTAAGGTCCATTACCTCTACAGTCGTTTAGAGAGATTTCCTGTAAATCTTGGCGACTTTAGTGAGGAGCAGGACGAACGATTCCACGAGGATATCGAAATAATGGAAGAAAGGTACCAGGGCAGATTGGACACACACATGATGGCTAATTACTGCTGGCGTATTAAAAGGGGCAGACCCTTTCAGACAAACGCAAGAAACGCGCTCAAGAGACAGTTTTCAAATTTGTTGCCAACTACTGTAAATATTTATTTTGGGTAATAACATTTATAAATACTTGTTTTATAGAATAAACTTTTTCTTTTTTATTTGTAACGTATTTTATAGGTTGTATTGGAACCAATATTTATATGCAGGAGTAATACTAGCTAAATACAAATACGTGCTCACATCTTTTTAAGACGAACTGATAGAGAAAATCTGATGGCATTTTTGCATTCAGCGCACCAAAATTAGCTAAGAACAGTTAAAAAGGTCCTGCAATAAAATATGTGTTGACTAGTTTAATAGCCGCAACACGGCTGATGTGTGGCCGATTTGAATGACCTCGAAATAGGTGATAAATTAGCTAACGTCGAGAATGCCAAGTTATATACATACCTATAGGTATATTGTAGTCATTCAGTTTTACTTTGTGAAATGTATACATGCGTCGACATACAACCACTTTGTTTCAATCCTCAATGTATTTGTGCCCATTAGATAAAACCGTTCAAGGAACTTCCTCATTCCTACTCCTCTCTGAAGAAAGTTTCTTGGTATTGAATACAAAAAGATGACGCCATTGGATTTTCGACGTCTTCCTAACGATTTTTTCGTTCTAAATAATTTGTAAACTTCAAAATAAATACAAGGAGCAAGGTTCGGCAAGTATCGGGGATGTGTTACTTTTTCCCAGTCCAGGTTTTCCAGTTTTCTAGACGTGATATAAGCCATATATGTATCCGCATTATCTTGATGAAACAAAATGCCTCGTTGATTGATCTACACCGGAGGTTTTTCTCTCGTGACTTCCATTAGCGGTACAGTTTCTGACAATAAACTTCTGCTGTTATCGTTTCATATCTTTCAATTAACTTGTAATAAATTACATCTTTGATATCACATCAAAGACATCAACATCTTGATATAGTGAAGTCCACCATTAGGCTAAAGCATTACTTTATCTTATACCGGATGGTCATCTAATGCCCCTTACTTTTAGTTTCGGGGCTATTGTAAAGAGTTTACTTTGCACTAAGGTTTTCAAGGTGTCCATATTAAATCAGAGTGTCCGCTCGTTGCTGTTCAAACAAAATTCAAAATCTCCACAGACACTTTGAAATACTCGCAATGGATAAACTGTCAAATATGTTGTTTAATGACCTGCCCAATCACCGCGAAAGATTATGGTTAGACATCCCCTAAAGAGATTAGCTCTATATTCAACGATTGACAACTGTTGATGCTGCACCTTTGAAATATTGCAAACGCAGTGCAAAGTCCATTTACTGACCTTTAAACGCATCAGTAATTACCTGGTAGCAATAGTGCCAAATAGATATGTATGTCTTATGGCTAAGGTTCGACAAACAAGTGCATGATAAGTGATGCTGTCACTTCACGGCTTGCCCCCTACTTACGCATAAAGCAAGACATTCAAATTCGAAGGAGTGCCAGCGCCAGTCCGGTTTACACAACTTATGCACTCGTTTGTCGAACCTTAGTTGTGACACCAGTTTCAATGTGAGCTATTTATGAAAAATTAGACAAATGTCAGAGTATGTTATCATGTATATGCTACGAACGCTTAAAGATTTGTAAGCGGGCAGAAATGTTACATCAAACTCACTTAGCTACACACGCGATGCATCGGATTGATCTATGGAAGAGGAGGAAACGCTATCCGGAACGTTTTCAAAACATCGATGAGAGTTCCGTGAAGTAGCAACCGAATTTGTAAAAATATAATAATTCTCTGCAAAATTGCGCGAAAAAATGGAAAATACCGAAAATGAAATTTTCCGCGAAATACTCTAGAACTATTTCATATCTACCAGGAACTCCGAGGAATTATTATATTTTCACAAATTCGGTTGCCAACTTCACGGGATTATCGATGAGTAGGCTTCTCGCGCTTCCAGCATTCGCGGAGGACGTTGATGAACCTGTATGGGTCTAGGAATATTTCTCGATAATCCACCGACGAAAGACATCCCGACAGAAATGGAATAACAAACTTCTCTTCACACTTAATTTTGGCTTAGGGCGAGCAGCATAGTCTGGCGTGTTTAAAAGTTCTTCTGTTCTTCTTATTTTTTGTTTGGTAACTCTCTTTAGTAAGTACGGTTGTGGGCTATACCACGCAAGTAATCGGAAGAGGTGCCCTCGTCATAGCTTAGTAAGTAAGGTTGTGGGCTATAGCACGCAGGTAATCGGAAAGGATTTTCTCCTCATAACTCGTTGCAATGGTTGCTATTCGTTGAGCACAAACACGGTACTTTTTACAAAGAGGGAGGAAAGAGCAGGAGAGCTCGGGGCCTGTCATGTAGACTTTTTCATATATTGGGATGGTCTGCTGTCTCTAATGTTTGATGTTATCTGTCTATAGAAATGTTCGTTTTTTTAGTCCTTCCCACACAGACTCGTAACAATTCCACATGTCATGCAGAAATCGTGGTGAGAGACAAAATTGTCGTCCAATTCAGGTGTCCTCAAAGTAGCCAACAATTTGCTGGGTATCCTCGAGTAGCATATTCTCTCCACAAAAGGTTTCAAATGCATCGATTACACTTCAGTTTCAATGTAAATTCTGCATCGGTTTCGTACTGGTTCCTTCTGGACCTTCTGATTGAATTTTTCTAAAGATGTACTGGGAAAAAATGGAAGAAGCCGGAAATACTTCGGCGAAAGCACTTATCATGCCAGTTTGGAACGTTTTGATGGTGACACCCCAGACATAAATTGTTTTAACTTTTGCAGCAAATGAATGTATATACTTTTTGTTTTGTCTGGAAATAGCACATACACTAACGGAATTGAAACATTTTTCTCAAACCCATGTAGCCTGAACAGTTGCCCAAATAAGTTTCGAACGTCTCATCCGCATACCAATGTGTGCTTTGAGCCAGGAGTGCAATATTTCTTCTCGTACTAAGAATCAGCAGTCTGTCGTCATTTGCTCCAGAATCGACAGTTTCTTCCTTTATACGAATATTTCTTATAGTTCTCTTCATGCTGAAAACTTTGGGCAAACATGCTACAGTAGCCTGGCTAACAATAAGTCCAATAAATGCATTAGGGATGACGTGACGTGGTGCGTTTTGGATACTTATAGCATGTTGAGTAGTTTACTATTGAATTTAACTTTTTCTACTCCTCTAGCATTTGCAGTATGGCTATGCTGTCCAGTTTTTTAAAGAACTGTTTCTCTAAGAATTGTAACTCGAGCACTGCAGTATATTTTGTAGTAATAATCACGTTTGCACAAAAATTCTTCCTCCTCTTTGTCTTTTTGATATAAATAATCATTAAGCCACAAGTTTTTTTATTTTTTCACTGAAAACAAATTCAGCAGCCATTTCACGATATTAACTGTTCGATAACTTTTTCAAAATAAACAGCTTCACCAGATTGGCATTCTTTCTCTTACCTGTGGGCCATTAAGTCTAACTTCTTTACTGAAGTCCATTAAAATGGTATAATAAACAAAAAGCAATTTGAACATCTGAGTCATTATATGCCTCATCCTATTTATAACGGAAGAATTAATTACATGTAAGCAATGAATAAGAATATATATTGAGTTTAATATTTATTTTTATTCCGTATCTGTCGGGGAACTGTGGTCGGGAACAGTGGCAGCCCATGTCATTTCAAGGTGCACAAACCACAACCAGTTTAAAGTAATAATAATAATAACCCGATAATATATATATATATATATATATATATATATATATATAATATTTATAACCAAAGAATATCAGTAACAAAATTTACAAAAATATGGAAAATTTCAAAGTCAATTGAACGTACCCTATTTCATTTTCTTGAAACTGAAGTTCAATACGGCGGTCGTTTTTGGAGACAAACTTTTTAATTACTTTCTCGTTGAAATTCGGAGAAGATTTTTTCTATTGAAAGCATCGATAAAGCAGATAGACGATCTTCACACATTGAATTTCTAAGAAAAGTTTTTATGTGCTTCAAGGTGAAGAAATTACGTTCGACTTCAGTCATGGCAGAAGTCGTCAGAATTTCCAATAAGTTTTTAGTTTCTGCCATTGTTTCTTCCAAATTGTTAGAAATTTTAACAGAGGCATTGCAACTTTCAATGTCGTGCACTGAAAATTTGAATACAAACTGACAGCTCTGTTCGCGGACGTTGTTTTTCCCAAAAAATTATAAGCTGCATATGTTAAGTCCAGGTTATATTCAGGAAATGAATGGTTATAATTTTCAAAATTATGTGAATTCAAGAGGGATGCGGCAACCAAGTGGTTTGTAAAAGCAAAACGTTCTTTTGCATTATTTATAATAACATCACAAACTTCTATACATGGAATACGGTGGTCTTCTTTGCTATTATTTAAACGTTTCCTTTTTGCATTACAGGACACTGTAATAAAATTTGAAGCTTGCTGTATGATAGAATCTATTTTATTTTGAACGTTATTAATACTTTTCCCCAAAATTATTTACTACGTGCTGAGCATTTATTGCATTCATGTCTTTTTTGCAGTTGGTTATATAAAACTTCAACATATGGCATAATATAATGAGTGCCAGTGAGCCAAAAAATAAAATTGGAATCTTCCAGAATACGTTGAATACCTCTTGCTTGAATCTTCTTCCAGGTGTTTCATACATTCTATAATAGAATCTCTATGTTCGTAAATCACATTAAATATTGAAATTCCAACGCGTAGCTGCATAATGGGATACATTTTTTCTATGAATTACTTCAGAACCGCGAGTTGGGGGCGAATGACTAAAAGGTTCAGGTATGTCATGTAAATCTACAAAAAAGACACGTACCTGAGAATTAATTGAACATGCTCATAACATCACCAAATTTAATTGATGGATATAGCAGTGTACGAAATGTGCATTTTCGTATTTTTCTCTGATTATTGCTTGAACTTCACCATGTATGCCACTCATTACAGCTGGCCTGTCATAGTTGTGAGCAATGAGCTTTTTCAATCATTTTTTAAAGTAGGGTCAATATTGTTAGGTAATGACACAGCATTATGATTTTCGGAAAGCAATAAAGTCCCGAATTTTTCAACCAGGTTTCCCTCCTTGGTAACGTAACGAAGTACAATCACCATTTGAAATTTAGAGGAAACGTCTGTCGTTTCATCAGCCATCACTGCTAAAAACGGGGCTTTATTTATTTCGCAAAGAATTTCCTCACGATGTACTTCCAGCATGAAATCTAAAATCTCATTTTGTATCCTTAGTGTTTTATCATGTTCTGACGTAAAATTCACCAAACCCCGAAAAATACCGGCATTTTCGGATGATTCACTTCCATCATGTCCTCCTGAGGCTAGCTCGGAACCCCCACAAAATTTTATGCAATCAATAAAGTTTTGATAACACGTACCTTTGTTCGTTACTTCCTCGTTGTACTTTTGCATAGTTATCCAATAAGCAGGATCAAGTTGAGCTTGAATATTCACTTTCCCAATGCAAATTTCATTTGATTGCTGATATGCGCACGGCTTGTTTCATGTTTTTCACTTTTTCGCTTAAATGTATTCAATCAGGTACGCCTTTTTTCCGCAAATTTTTTTTTCGTAGTCAGTTTCGAATAATGCGCACGGGAAACAAAAAAGCGTTTGTTTCGCCACAGGCACAAATCCAATTGTTACGAATATATATGTCTTTATTAAATTGTCTTTTATAAGTTTTTCCACGACTTTACCGATCACTTCAATATTGAGTACAGGAAGAGGACGTCGACGCTCTTTTACTACCAGTTGTTGTTGAAAGTTAGGGTTTTGAAACTTAATTTCGCCGAGTTTAAAAACAATATCCATTTTTACATCACATTGACACGTAATTGTAATTTTAAACGCCCGCGATGCGTACATTAACATCGGACCACTCCCACTCACCACTGCTGGCCGAAAATGCAGCTCCTCTTGACGTTCTCGCGGCCGTGTGCCAAAGACCGTCGGCTATCCTCGATTTACTTCGCGTATGAATTCATTTGTATTGCAAAGAGACGACTTTCTCGGAAATTATGAATGCGTTGCGCTTGCGATTGTATGATTGTACAGTTGTGGCATTTTTCATATGAGCAAATAATTATTAAAATGACAGTTACGCACGATAAAATTATGGAAATTTAATATTTTTAACGAAACACTCAGTGAACGCTAAATGTTAATCTTTAATTGCTTAATGCATAAATTCAGAATTTATTCTGGTGGTTCTGCAGCTCAGCAGCACTAATGGAGCAGCCGCCGCTGTTTCAAACCCAAAAGCATCTGGTAGCTTGAAGGATATAAACTGTTCATGGCAAGACAAAACCAGGACGAAACTGTGGATGAATTTATAACAGAAACCATAAACGCACGGTGAAATTATGGAAATTTAATATTTTTAATGAAATACTCCAACGCTCTGCCAGGGCACCAGGAGATACTGCGAAAAAAATGAAATACTCAACAAATGCTAAATGTTAATATTTAATGCTTAATGCATAGCAGCTCAGCAGCACTAATGGAGGGGCCGCCCCTGTCAAGGAATCTTCCGTCGGTGAATTGTTGTCAGGAAATTTTCCGGCTCCTAATCTGTATGTTGTATGATATGCCTATGAAGTACGGAAATTGCTGCTGTTAGATTGAGTGGTTGTGTAGACAAATAATCAAGAAGCGAATGTGTATAAATCGAAGAAGTGACAAACAACGAAAGGAGGTGCTGTGAGTGTATTGACTATAAAGCAGCTAATCAAAAAGAATTGCTACAAATCAGGAGCTACAGGACATACAAGTTATACATATATATTTATAAATCTGAAGAAAAGTTAGAATTCGGTATCCCAAACTACACTATGAAAAAGAAAGCCACACTAAAGACCCAGGTGAGTGAACGAATACTGAACACCTCGAAGATATGTCTATCCACATACTATACGAAGCGGGACTAAACGGAAAACACCGTAGCACTCACTGAAATTAAATTGAAGCAAAATATCACAGAAACTGCAAGGGAGGTTCGCGGCTTAAGGATATAATAATAGGAACGATAATATAACATCGTGAATATCGTGGTTCACTAACGGAATAAAAGAATTAATGCTGCTTAACCTTCCTATACTCACGCATACGGTCTGTGGTACCGACTTATATAGTATAGTATACGTCTTTCATTTTGACGTGAGTATAGGAAGGTTAAGAGAAAGACGTTCTTCACATATGAATACAACCTATCAAACGAAGAATATTAACGATACAAAATAGCAAAGGAACACCATGAGTGACAAAATCAAAAAACAAAAAGTAAAGTATTGGGAATTTTTTAATAAAAATATAGAGTAGGATTTCTGTAAGGCTAAGAAAAAAATACGACACTACAGATACAGGAGCAAAATATTAACGAATGTGCTAAAATGAAGCATATTAATAAAGAAAGCTGGGTGATGACCTGGTTTACTCGGCAGCCGAATCTGCGCCTCGCCCTCAATGGAAATCGCCCCTGGTCTAGGCATGCTCTCTTAGAACTTCTACATCCCTGCCCGATGCTGATTTTGACATAATTGCCCGTTGGCGGAATGAATGGGAGGGCAATGCCCCACTAGCCTACTACAACATGCCTTGCATATCCAGGAAACTCCAATGATTCGACCTGCCCCGCAAAATCAGTCAGCCCTAAATAGAATAAGAACCAAATATGGAAAATGTGCCGATTCAGTTTTCGAATGCGGTAAAAACCGTTCCCCCAGATATGACTGTTAAGTCGATAGACAAACACTCGGGCACATTGTTGTCTCCACAGTGAGAAATCAATTGAATATATATGTATGTAACCTAGACATTTGTTTGTGAGCTTGATTTTCTGTTCTGTGACATTGATACAATTTGTAATGAGACTGATGTAATTTTCTCAATGTTTTTAAGTAATGCGAGCCATATGCTAAATAAATAATAATATGTAACTCATCTTTAGTATTCGCCACACCTAAATTGACCATTGTTGTCAGCAGAAAGATCTATGTCCTATAAGTATATTACCAACACTAGGTAAAATCCTTGAGAAACTCTTAAACGAGCAAGTACGAGCATTTATTGTATTTATTTATTATATTATTACTGCTTCATCAATTTTACCAGAATTAATCGGGTTCCCGACTATTGCACAGCTGCATCACTGCAATGCGAAATGTTATGAACGATATCTTGCTGGTTAGTAACAATGGTATCTGCGGTAGGATCCCCGGCAATGAATCTCTTCGCAATGTAGTGGCAATAGACATCCTTGGTGTTAGTAATGTGATTCAGTGTTGCGCTGTTGAATTAGTTCCGAACAATAAAATTGTTATTGCATGTTATTGCGTACCAGGTAGTGACTTTCAATTGTTTCTCGACAGAATGCGGAGCATGTTGGAGGTTGCTAGGTTGACTAATAAAACTATTATTGTCTGTGTACAGTAAAGCATTGAACAGTATAAACAGAACTTGCGTCGATAACAAAATCACTATTGCGGACAACAAAAATAAGGCAATGTGGGATGTTATAAACCCAACATTTGAATAGGGGAAAGATACGGGAGCAAAATGGTAGTATACAAGTGGAAAACAGCAATTTGGAAAATGGGGAAGTTGCCAATAGAATGACTATTTCCAAACAATTGGCGAAACTTTATCAAACAGCTTGGCAGACTGTACAAATGTAGAAGAGTGTATCTATTAAGCGTCAAACTTACCGCACTCATTGTTGCTAACACCGATATGTCCCAACGAAATGACAACTTACACATCACACTCATCGGTATTTGATAATATACATATCTATTTTTTATTATATTCGGTTAAAGAATGGAGTAGTCTCAGCACTGGATAGGGGATTAATTCGTTTAGGCCTTTTCATTGACTTTAGCAAGGCGTTCGACTGTGATTTGCATCATATTTAGCTGGATAAGTTGGAATGTTATGGTATACGGAGGTTATTCATTTGTAGTTTGAGTCGTATCTGAGTGATAGATCGCAGTTCGTGACAGTGAATTGTAGAATGAAATCATTTACACGTTAACAATGACAGAACAAATGTGGTTCTTTTCTCTAATCGAGCCGACAAGAGTAGGCACTTATTATTAAATTTATGTAATCCTAATTGGAAGGTTATTTCCGCAGCAAGAGTGTTAGGCCTACTTATAGACCTGCAATTAACCTGGTATGCACATATTGATAATACGTGTACCCAACTGTTCAAAGTAGTATTTGCGCTTAGAAACCTATCTAGCTACTGTTCTACTGAAATTCTGAAAATGCTATATTTTGGCTGTTTTCAGTTCGTTCTAAAGTATGGGATAGTGCACTGGGGCGGTGCTGCGAACGTTAATGTTCAACGTGTGTTTCTGGTGCAAAAGAGGGCGGTGAGGACAGTGTCTGGGCTAGCACCTAAGGATTCTTGTAGGTCATTTTTTGAACATGTTAATATAATGACAATTTACGCGTTATATGTGTACGAAGTGTTGTGTTTTACGTATGAAAACCAAAGTAAATTTTGTCATCTGAATCATAACTATCAGTACCTGGTGGACCGAGCCTTGCTCGAAGTTCCCAAAATGTTTTGAATAATTTTGAACCAAATAATAACGCCCTTTATTTTAGTTTTGATATTTAATTTATATTGTATATTTCAAGTATATATAGTAGCACATATATATTAAAAGTTTATAAGGTTAAAAGTATGTGAATTTACAGGTTGTGGTTAGTTTTCGTAGATATTTTTCTTTTATTAACATACTACTTTCAGCGCCATCTATGGTTTAGTAGTAAAGTTGTAATTACTTATATTTTTGCTTGGCTGCATGATCTTAAAAAAGTTGCTAACCCTCGAAATGGGTGAAAACCTGGACTAAATGGATTGAATCGAGACCGGGACTATGCTAAATCGGTTGAGAGTAATTTTCGATAACACATTTTATGTACCGCAGAAATAGGTAAGAGCGGGACAAAAAAATTGTTGGGACCGGGAGCATGCTAGATCAATTTGTGTTCTCGAATATCCCCAGATACGAAATTGCATAAAAATTGCTAGTCATTTTCGATAACCAATTTCATACACCGCAATACCAGAAATGTGTGTAAACCGGATCAAAATGGATTTTCCCGGGACCGGAACTATACTACATCGATTTCTCGTCCCCGAAAACCCCCAGGTACTAAATTTCATCAAAATCGTTAGAGCCGTTTTTGAGAAACCAATTCTATATATGTATATGTATATACAAGAATTGCTATTTTATGCTATATTAGGTACCCGTAATAAAGATGCCTTTATAACGGTGAGACACTCTACTTCCAAATATCAAAGACATATGTATAATAACGGATATAAATTCTTTAACCACCTTCCCAAAGAACTAAAAAATGCACCCACACGGGCTGCATTTAGGTCAAATTTGAAGAGACTGCTGATTTCAAATGTTTTATACAGCATTGTTGAATATTTTAAATTAGTGTATAGTAATAGTAATTTTTTAAATTTTTGACTTTACTTCAGGAATATCCTTTTTTTAAGCTTGATAAAATTATTATTATTATTATTATTAGTGACTTGATAACTTTGTTAATATTTTTGGACTTCAGGTCTTTGACATGATACATCATGTAACGTTGCTATCTATTTCAAAATCATGTGATCTGAAGAAATCAGCTGCTGCTCTGATCAAATCTTACCTAAACAGTAGAGAGCAGTAATTTTGATGATTGAAGGCCGTCCGGAACAATCGGTATCAAGTACGGCGTTCCGGAATGTACACCTATTAATTTCCCAGCGTCTTTAAATACTGCAAAAACCGCTTGTTCGCCGATGGCACATACATATGTATATCATTGCTTTCATCCTTCCAAGTTAATATTACTCAGCAGTTTGTAAATGAGAATGTAAATAGGTTAGCTCATTTTTCGAACAACACTGCCTGCAAAATAAATCCAAAACGCAACTAATAACACCGCTCAACAAAATATTTCCTTTGTCGTAGTGCTTGTAAGATACGATTTAGGGTATTTCTGATGTGCTCGATCCAAAAATAACTGGCATTTCTTCTCAGCAGCTCTAGCTTTTCAGATATACCACGGTGAAATTTATTACCCATACGGATAAATAGCAAAATCAATATAATTAACTAAATATTTAGGAGATCTAAATTGTCTGTTTTTACCTGAGATTAGAATTATAATATAATTATAATTCTCAGTATTCCCCATTACTCTAACATAGGGTTCCTCGTATCTCTGTCTACATCTCACAGTTCAGTTTAGTATTGTGTTTTCGTGTGATAACTGTGCCAGTGGGTACTAAGTATTTACTTCAAATTGTTGCGTGAATATTAAAAATTCGAATGACAATGGCTTCTACAAGCAGACGGAATTGTGTGAACCACTCAGGTGTTTTTGTTACATTTGTGGTGAATACACTTTTAAGGAAAGTAGAAAACCCATATATGTGTATAAAAAGGGCATATTTGGCGTATTTTGACGCCCAGTTAGGAGACCAGAATAAATCTTAGGCACCACATTTTGTATGCAAAACATGCGTAGAAACGAAAGGTTTTAATCGCAATAACCGACATAAATGGACATACCTTAACGTGGAGTCAGCAAGGAGACCTTTTCCTCATTCTGAAGAAATACTTGTTCTAACGTTCAGTAACTCAGAAACATCGTCTGACGAGGTCCAGTTCCAGAAAAGTGAAGGTAATACTGATTATGAAGGACCTTCAGCGAGTCCCCAACACTTTAGTCAAGCAGAGTCCCGTGAAGTTGACAACCGAATTTGTGAAAATATAATAATTCATCGGAGTTCCTGGTAGATATGAAATAGTTCTAGAGTACTTTGCGGAAAATTTCAAGGGTTCTGCAAAATTGCGCGAAAAAATGGAAAATACCGAAAATGAACGTAGCAACGAATATCTTTTCAATTTTCAACTTTACAAAAAATGTTATTAGAATTTTTGATAGAACTTTTAGAGTTCTAGCGGGAACTGCGATCAGAACTGTTGCGCGTTTACGGATATAATATATAATATAATATATAATATATAATAATATATAATATACGATATTCGAGGAAATAAAACTCATCTATACACATAGTGAAAATAGAAAAAAATCGCGAAACAGTTCTGATCGCAGTTCCCGCTAGAACTCTAAAAGTTCTATCAAAAATTCTAATAACATTTTTTGAAAAGTTGAAAATGAAAAAGATATTCGATGAAATAAAGCTCGCTTGTATAGTGAAAAAAAAATTAAAAGAAATCGCGTAACAGTTCTGATCGCAGTTTCCGTTAGAACCTTAAGAGTTCTATCGAAAATCCTGATAACATTTTTTTCTGAAGTTGAAAATATAAAAAGATATTCGAAAAGTGTTATGTTTATTTCGTTCATGAATAACAAAATTGCACAACTATTCTGATTGTAGTTTTAGATAGCACGCTGAAAGTTCCTTAGATCATCCCGCAGTCATTTTTTCTTTGTTTTGCTAATAGATCGTCAAGCGTTTGGATTAATAAGGAACCAAATTTTATTCATCAACCAAAAAAAGAAATACGTACATCACTTATTATTTAGGATTCCGTTAGCCTTTTAACAGTTTTACAAGAATTAAACTAGAAGTTTTAATGCTTCCGTAAATAAGTGTAATAGGCTAGAGTCTTTTCCAACTTTCCTGTTTTGACATACATGAAAAGGTGTGGAACAATTTCGGTTTTTCTAGGAATTTTCTGTACATTCTTACGTATGTCATCATATAGCGTCCACCAGATTCCATCGAAGACGTATGCCGTGTAGTGATCGATGAGGCTAGTGAAATGAATAGCACCGACGAGTCCATACTCTTGATTGTCGCCTCAGAGTAACTTAGAAATAGTTCGCAGCACACATTTCTTCCTTTCCTTTGAGGGAAGCTCGTTTTCATAGTGTGGGCAAGTTGAAAGACATATCTATCATGAGGTAACAACCGAATTTTTTCTTTGACGGTTTCTTCTTTGCAGTTTTTGCACTTTCTGGTCATTTTCAGATCTCCATTCACTTTATCTACCGCCGTCTGCATAAAGTTATAATCGTGGTTGAAGATAACGTGCGTATCGATGGAAATATAATACAGCTTGCACGTCAGACACGAAACTTTCTTGTTCGAAATCGACTTTTCTCGGAATATCGTCTCGTATAAATGTCCCACATTTCGCGTCCAAAGACAGTATTCTTCGGGTAGTTACTCCTTCTTTCAATATCTTTCGGCATCGCATTCAAAATATCAAACCTTCGTTTCGAAATCTTCCTTTTTGTCCAAAACATCCAAAGCAAGTTCCCACATCGGATGGTTGACTGCACAAAACTTCGGAAATCCTCGCTGATAGATATTGCTTGCATGAATAATGTCATCAAAGAATCGAAAGGAGATGTATTCTTCAAGATATAGGTAGTAGATCCGATCTTGGTTGAAGACCCATTCGGGAAAAGAGGGAAATTTATGTCTTTGAATTTCTTCGTCGAGTCCCAATTCGGACAATCATCCATGTATCTCTTTTGCTCTTCTTTTGTGTTCCCGTGATAAAAGTGACTCTATTTTGCAATTCTCGCAGCATCTGTTTCTCTTTCTTTTGGTCAGCATGATAGTTTTCTTTTTCTTCTTCCTTCGAATGGTCGGATGAAATTTCGATGACGTTTTTCGTTGTTCAGTTTTCTTCCTCATCGGGTGGATGTTCCGAGAGGCAGTAATGCTTGGATGACTGTGCGCTTTATGGCTTTCTTCGTACACTGTTTCTTCGTCATATTTACTGCCAAAAGTTTCGCTTCTCCATGTAACCAATTCAAATGTCTGAAAACGAATTCGTCGACTCGTAAAACCATTGTTTTCAATTTTGAAAATTGCCCTTCGTTCCCTGGTGAAGAACGAATAGATAAAGTAAATTCAAACGTAGGATACATTACAGGTGTCCACAATGGAAGATAAAACATTAAATCTCTCAACATTTTCTCAGCATTGGGAAAGCTGTACGGATTCAAATAGAAGACGTTGTCATCTACGGTCTGATTCGCGATTTCTTCCGCTTCGTCGTAGATTTGTTTCGCCCAATCAATCCATATGCTCGCGGTAGAATCCTCGGACTCCAAAATTGATTTAAAAAAGTATCGTCATCCTTTTCGTCGAAATACTCTCTGATGTCGTCTTCCTTTTCCTTTTGTTGATTTCTAGATGATATTGACTGCCTTTGATGATTTTATGAAGCCGACGAAGATGTTCAACTGATGCGTATTCCCGACCACGTTCATTAATTCCAAGATGTTGACTTAATGCAATGGCCAGAAGTGAGCGCAAGACATCCTCGATCTCGTAAAAGTCTATCATCATGTAAACATGGGTCAAAACGCGAAGATACAGTTGTTGGACTTGAGATTTGTCTTTGGAGAAACACTTCCACCTTGATATGATCGGCATGAAATGATTGACAGCAAGTCTCAAGCAACACGGAGGCAGCATCAGTCTTTCACCTAGAACGATATGGGCATAGCACCTACTCCAATAATCTTTCAAATCCAAGCAGTTGGCTAACGTTCGAGCAACAAAGCCTTACCAAAGTCAGTTACCATCATTTTTGGTCTGGCAGCTCCTGATTTGATGATTTCCAGAAAGAAAAATGATAAAAACGATGTCATGACGCGTCATGCCTGGCAGATATCATCTGATAAGCTGGAAAGCTAATTGACGATCGATTGATGATGTTTAGATCTCCTGTGGGGACGTCAAACTCGCGAATGCACATATACTGGTACAGGTATATGTACTTTGACTTGATTTCCACGATATCAGTCTGGTTTGACAGATTTCCAAATCGCGATGTCTCGATGTCGAAATCGTACACTCCGCTTTTGATTTGATGACAATCTTTGTGCAATTGACTTTGTTCCTTCAGTCAATATACATATGCAGTAGAATGGATCCAAGCCAATTGCGTGGATTTGGTCCTGATGGGTCGTATGTGTTGCAATTTGGAGGTTTGCAATCGCATTACTGGTAGTAATACCAAACCGACTGTCTCTTTCGTCTTGCTTGGCTTTCCGTAAAACGTCAGAATTCGACAAATTTAATGGAATCACGTCTCCAAAGGACATATTTTTCGCTTCTTCATTCCGCCATAGAGCAGCAGTCATTCTGCTGTCAACCAATTTACTAGCAAATTGTCTTCTTCTTGTGCCACGAAGTTGTCTTTTTCACATGATCAACCTCGTCCAAGAAATTGGAAAGTTTGCAATTCAGAACAATGTCATAGTCCTTTTTGGGTTTCTTCAAAGTGATTCCTTCTAAAGTGGCACCACATGCTGTACATCTCCCTTTGATTTTCGGGAAGTATTTCGCAACTGAACTTTCTTGTACTTTGGCGCATTTGAATGAAAAGGAACAAGGAATTTTGTGATATTCGTAAATTTTATCAGCTAACAAATCTGCCCATCTTCCTTTTTTCAGTTTTGACGGCTTTCCCGGTTTTCTTGTGGATGGTTTGATGGTAGCCCATTTCTCCGCTGACAGCAGGAGGATGAATTGTCTTGTCGTATTTTTGTTAGGTGATGAATCAAAAACGTTCCAAGATTTATCTTTGTTACTATCGTCTTGTTCTTCAACGAATGCTTCCTGCGTGAAGGTGGATCTGACAGTAGTGAGAAGACCATGACGATTATCTCTTATTGTAATGTAAATATGTTTCGGTGTCATTTTCGATTCGATTTTGGCCATGCCGTCCGACAGTTTCTGGAAGACGGCTTGAGAAGGCGTGAACACAATTCCCCCATCATTGATAACCCTGAATTCTTCCCATTGGAGAGGACGTTTTAACTCTGGTAGATTGTACATTCTTCCAGTATCAAGGTCAGGTAAGGTAACAGTTACTAGATTGAGTGTTTCATATTTAACTCATATCAGATCCAGAAACTTGCGCTGATTGTGAGACGAAGACTGAAAACGATAGAGGTTCGATTAGGGTGGGGATAGTGGAGAAACAAAAGAAATGTTCTCCTACTGAATTTTCGTGAAGACACTGTTGCCTTGACGCGTCTCAGTGTATTAATAAAAAATGAGAAAAATAACGAGGCGATTGAAAGTCAAAACAACAACGATGCGTGATCTTTTAGAGAAGTGAAGCACCTCCGATTAATGTGACCAAACAATAAAACACAGCAGGGTAAAAAATAAAATTGCTGCTTTTACTTCGTACTTACAGAAATATGTGTGATTCTGATTCAATCCTACAATATCGTTCACCTTTCCAACGTTTATTTTTCCGCTGCTACGAGGCTTAATGAGCAGTCACGCGCTCAACACCTTTTCCCTAGATCAAACACTATCGATTGGCAAACGACTGTATCCATAATAACGAATAAGCTACAAGTCGTGGTAGAAATACACTAGGTATGCTGTTAAAAATCCGAAAATACGTTTGGCGTGCGGATGTTATCAATTGCGCGTCATCATACTGTTGGGGATTAGGATCTTGGTATAAAAACATTAAGTATTGTAGGATACAGTTACATCATCAATACACAATCATATAACTCGGGAAATCACCAAGATGTGAGAAGAGGGTTGGCCAGATGTAAGGTGAAAAAGAGGAGATAAGCAGGAAGAGTGTGGGACGAGAGATTATGATTATTGTATTGTATCACGAGTTGTTGTATGTGTGCAATTAAGCATCAGTTAAATAGGTACATAAGACAGTAAAGTTGTGATATTTTCCTACAGTATGCAGTTAAAGATTCGAAAATACGTTCGGCTTGCGCATATTATCCATCGCGCGTCATCATACTGTTGGGGATATAGTATATAGGACGGTGTATTGTTTGAACAGGGTCAGAGAAATATTTGACCCGCTGTCCTTTATAAAGCGATAGACCGTTATTTATGGTTCGACTTAAATATCCAATGAGTGCCATCAGAAGAGGCGCAATAGTAATAGCATACCTACTGTATTTCTACCATGGTGCAAGTGTGAAAATTAGCTACGACTATAGTCGATAGAAGGCGTAGTTGCTCGGAAACGAAGTCTACGCGGAGAAAATATAAAATGAATCGTACTAAACCATGAAAATTTGAAAAACTTGAATCAGAACGGTTGTGAAGTTTATTTTACAATTGATAAACTGTTCTCTTACTTCGCTGAATTTTGATTAAATTCTTACAATTTTCAACATTACAAAAAATGCTATCCGGATTTTCGATAGAACTTTTAAGGTTCTAGCGGGAACTGCGATCAGAACTGTTACGCCATTTTTAAAATTTTTTTTTCACTATACAAGCGAACTTTATTTCATCGAATATCTGTTTAATTTTCAACTTTACAAAAAAATGTTATCAGGATTTCTGATAGAACTCTTAGAGTGGATTTGCAAGCAATTGTGTTTTTATTTTTATTTTTTGCTTTGTTATAGGTATGCATATATTTTACTATGTATATATATATATATATATATGTATGTAAAAACCTTAGTACTGCATATTGTGTTTTGCTATTTCATGTATAATTTTCTCCTTTTGTTGATGCGTCCGTCTTGGAGTTTCTGTTGGGCGCTTAATAAAGTATTATTATTATTATTATTATTATTATTATTATTATTATTATTATTATTATTATTATTATTATTAGAGTTCTAGCGGGAACTGCGATCAGAACTGTTACGCAATTTTTTTTTGTTTTCACTATACAAGCGAGCTTTATTTCATCGAATATCGTATTCGTAAACGCGCAACAGTTCTGATCGCAGTTCCCGCTAGAACTCTAAGAGTTCTATCGAAAATCCTAATAACATTTTTTGTAAAGTTGAAAATTGAAAAGATATTCGTTGCTACGTTCATTTTCAGTATTTTCCACTTTTCCGCGCAATTTTGCAAAACTCTTGAAATTTACCGCAAAGTACTCTAGAACTATTTCATATCTACCAGGAACTCCGACGAATTATTATATTTTCACAAATTCGGTTGCTAACTTCACGGGACTGTCAAGCAGAGCTTAATGACCTTGTTAGAGATCTGAACCTCTCAAAGGAGTCGTCCGAATTGCTTGCTTCCAGATTAAAGCAAAAGAACTGACTGTGTCCAAGTACTAATATTAGATTTTATTTTTTTATTATTTTCTCTTACGACAACAACTTAGTGTTTCGTAATGACACAAGAGGTCTCTTGAAGAAAATGGGGTTAATTGAACACACGCCAAGTGAATGGCGTCCTTTTATAGACAGTTCATCTCGAAGTTTAAAATGTGTACTTTTACACAATGGTAATATACATGCTTCTATATCTATTGGCCATTCCACCATTATGAAAGAGGAATACGAGACAATATCATTGGTTCTGAAACATATCAAGTATGAAGAGCATCAGTGGGTAATTTGTGTCGATCTAAAATGGTAAACTTTCTCCTCGGGCAAAAAAGTGGTTACACAAAATATCCTTGCGTTTTATGCCTTTGGGACAGCAGAGCTAAGGCCCAGCACTGGATTACAAAAAGCTAGCCCTTAAGAAATATTTTTGGTCAAGGAGAACACAACGTTCTTAACGAACCGTTGGTTGATATAAACAAAATCATCTTTCCACTACTGCATATCAAGCTGGGACTTATGAAGCAATTTGTTAAGGTTCTACCTCGAGATGGACCGTGTTTTGAGTATTTGAAACAAATATTTTCAAGGCTTAGCACAGAAAAACTTAAGACTGGATCTCTTTCACGGAATCAATCAATCAAACGAGCGTAAGTGTAATGCCTGGTGCTCTTTTGTTGAAGTGGTTAAAAATTTTCTTGGAAATCATAAAGCAGCAAATAACGTCAAATTAGTAGAGTAGATGCTTTCTAACTTTCACATGCTGGCATGTAACATATGCACCATGATTCATTACCTTCACAGCCACTTAGATCGTTTTCCAGAAAACTTAGGTGATGTTAGTAAAGAACAGGAGGAAAGATTTCACCAAGACATCAGCATTATGGAAGAAAGGTGGAAGATGGGGTAGCCATATGATGGCCGATTACTGCTGGAATCTTGAGCTAGACTGCTCTGGTAAACCTTACGCAAATAAATCTTGTTAAAGGAAATTTTTAACTGATGATTGAAAGTTGTATGTTTTTTTTTTTGTTTGTTGAATTAATACCTCCTATACATTTTTATTTTGTGTTTCAGTTAATAGTTAGCAAATAGTTATATTTTAAAAATTACATACAAAATAAAACATTATATGTAATTTTGCCGCATTTTTCCTAAATAGGGCAGAAAGAGTGAATTTCGAAAACTAGATCTGATATAACAAATCCGACGGCAGTTTTGGATTAGGCACCCGAAAATTACTTAATTACACTTAAAAATCTGAGGCACCAAAATTGTGTTTGCCAGTGTAAGCTTTGATCTCAAGAATGTGCAACATCATATCAAACATGGACTCAGAATAGTTATGAAAAAGGAAAAATATCCAACTGAGTGCGTAAAAGATCTTGTATACAACTCTGGTTTCATTCCAATACATCGAGTATTCTAGAAACCGATATTAGCACTTCAGTCGATATAAGTACATTCACGGCAAATGCAAAATACAAAAGTGTAGTTGTCCGAAGCGCGAATATTGTCTTATTTAAACTATGTTGACGTAATATATGCACGCTATTTGACGAAGAAGGATGAGACTAGAATCCAGAAAGTGCAAAATGTTTGTATTTGATTTGTCTCTGGATTGAGGGGTAGGCGTTATATGTCCAGCTCGTTGGAGACGTGATGTTCATAACCAACATATTCGAAAGTCGTATTTAGTGGATATACCAAAGCACAGATTGACAGCACCTACACACAGATTTTCTTATATATGTACGGTAACAATTAACAAATATGTTGTTAGGGAAGTTGAACATCAGTGCATCAGTTTTTGCAAATTTTTGTTGTTGTTCATTTAATTAATTTTATGATTATCATTACGCATTCATTATCATTTTTCTTCTACTGATTGTAAGTAGTATGAAATTTTTCTTCATACGCCGATGCAATCTGATTGATATACACGCACATATGAATGTACAATGTATCCCGTATATATATATATATATCTATATATATAATCAATAAATCCTATTATTAGCATTATTACACGCCACTCCAGAAGTTATTATTGCTAGCGCTTTTGAGCAAGCTATTCCTTTAATGTGTTGGTCCAAAGGGATTGCCAACGCCACGTAACTAGCAAACAGCATTCTTTAAAAAAGTTACATACAACACTATGAACATTTTAATTTAATCTATATTACCTTTATTTTATGTAATCTACCGTTTAATTTAGTAGACAACAAAG
The DNA here is from genome assembly GCA_038088585.1 of Chrysina gloriosa. Taxonomy (NCBI): domain Eukaryota; kingdom Metazoa; phylum Arthropoda; class Insecta; order Coleoptera; family Scarabaeidae; genus Chrysina; species Chrysina gloriosa. Next base: position 12,780,690 of record CM076095.1, read on the forward strand.
CATATGCCTTCTTTTAGAATAAATATTCGGACTGAAAATTACCAAGTCGGGCATCGTTACAAAGATTTGTGCCATCTGGTCGTGAATATGTTGAAAAAAGAATTAAATCGGAATTGAAAGATAAAAACCTGTGGTTATCTGTGGGTGAAACAACAGATCGTAAAAACATTCTGTGCTTAATGTAATGGGTACGTACAATGGAACCACATCAATCGTCACCTGCAATTCTATTAGCTTCCAGACGAGTACAACAATGTACTGCCCATGAAATAATTTCAAAATTCCTGTTAAATACATTGGAGAAGTTCGAACTTTCACAAACCAACTGTTAATGTTGACTATAATAGATCTGGAAAGGTCGCAGTGGAACAGGCATTATTGCCACTGCAAGTAATCTAACTGTTAATGTTTATGAATGATGGTGCCGCAAACATACTTTCTGTAGGCTGGTCTCTTAAGAAACATTGTGTTAACTTGCTACATGTTACGTGTAAGATTCATGCTTTCAGTCTTGTGGCAGATAGTATTAGAAAATATTATTCTGAGGTACATGCTTTAATAGCGCATACAAAAGCAGTGTTTGTTAATTCGCCAAAATGTATTCGCGAATTTCACAGATGGTACCTCGGTATGCCTGAGTTACCAGAGCCGATTCTTACTCGTTGCGGAACATGGTTACAGGCCGCGTTTCACTATCAAATACTTTGAGAATATTAAGAAAGTGGTTTTAAAATTTGATCCAAAGGAAGTGGCTATCAAGGAAAATCAGTCGAAATTTCAACATAGCCAGATTAAAACGGATTTAGAAACTATTCAGAACAATTACTTCGGAGTAGTGGAGACAATAGAAAATTACGAAATTGTTCGGTGTCGTTAATGGAATCTCTGCAAATAGTGCAACATGTTAACGCACAGCTATGCGTGGTAGAAGACGCAAAAATTTTTGTGTTCTAGAAAGGTTTGAAAGTGATTTAGAGAAAGATTCTGATTTTGACGTATTAAAACAAATTTGTGATAATGTATCAACCGAACCGTTAAGTTGCTTCAAAGATGATTTTAATTACGCTAATATAACGTCACTAGATGTATAACGTTCGTTTTCTGCGTATAGACACATTGTTTCCTCACGCCGCACTCGGTTTGCTGAAACAACTGTGGAAACATATCTAATTTCTCGGATGACTTTCAAAACGATAAGTGTTTGAGCATGTATTATAATTTATTTCTGACCATTTATTTTATGCGCCCGCCACTGGTTGTTGGCGCAAATTGAGCCACTCTAATTATGATTAGTGCTATATTACAATGATCCGCTATCTTATAAATCATAGTTAATGAGTGTTATATATATATATTTCATTTCGCGCATTCCATTACTAAAATACACAAATTTGTTAAAATGAAATTAAACATATACTTGCATGATTTGATTTTAGAAAAAGTAAACTTCATACGGGTGAAGAAGAAAATGCCGAAATTCAAAGGAAGTTAAGTGAAGCTCTTTCTGAAGGAATTCTTGACTCTGTATTACCGTATTTGATATCTGGAAATACAATAGTTAGTCAAGAATGCATGTCTACTGGCAAGCTACAAGGTACCTTCTTCGACAAAAGTTACTTTAGACATTACCTCTATTTTTTAGATAAAATATCGGCATCCCAATCAAACGACCAGAAGATTGTCAGAAGAAAATCATTGGATTCTACAATAATTACAAAATTACCCGTTATTAAAGTTGAGTAAGTTAATATGTAAAATAAATTTAGTATTGCACAAGGCAAATTTCTATCTACTCGATACTCGTTTCCTGAAAAGAGATGCAATGTTAAATAGTCGCGAATACGAACAATGAGACATTAATTCGATGGTTTCGTCCTCCAAACATTCATTGTCACGATGAAGAATGATGTGACGTTTTCAGTTGTTTTTGCTGATTCCGTCAATGAGTTCTGGCAAACAAATTGTTGTTTACTATTCAGTATTAGCTGTTCTTCGATCCTCTAAACCAGAACTGGCGAACTTCTAAATATAACTGGAATGGACTTTTTTCTTAAAAGTCTGTCGCGATCTACCTACTGAAATGTTAACACACTAACTTTGGCGGCGACAATCGCGATCGACTTGTTGACCACCCATTCTCTAAAAGAATGGTTGCGGCATGTTAAGTACAATCAAAAAGCGATCATTTTCTTGGAAGTGCTTCGTGAACGAACAACGTTTCTGGGATTGATTTCATCTTGGAATACCCAAACAGTGGATTGTTGCTTACTGATACGAATGTATCCAAGTTTCGCCAGCTGTTGTTGTATAGGGGTTTTGCTATTTCACGATTGAATTTTTGAGTATTTCTTTATACCAATTATCACGAACCTTCTTTTGAACTTTGGTTTAATTATGCGGAATCCATCGGGAACAGATACTTTTTACAGCAAAATCGAATATATTGCAGTCTGCGATATGTATATATAAGGATGCTTTTATCTCACTCTCACATGCCGATCTTCTTAGATCACGTTGCGCATGGCATCGATCTTTTCTGGAATAACAACGAAGCACGACCACGACAAAATTCTGCAAACCAATTGTAAACCAACAGTCTCTTCTGATGGTGCTTGATGAAGCTTGATAAAGCGATTCAATGCATTATTGTTGAGTTAGGCCTTTACAATTGTAAAAAATTCAACAAAAACTCACACGTGAAATTTCTATTTTTCACAAAATTGTTTTTTTAAACGTTCATTGTAAGCAAACTACTCGGTTAATTTATAAGCTGCCACTGTTTTGGCAATAAAAAATTTATAAAAATAGTAATGGCAGATTAAACAAATAAATCAATCATAGGACAAATAAGGTTTGTCGAACTTGACAGCCGAGAATCAACAATATATTTTACGTTGAAATTTATTACCTTTTTGTTTAAAAAGAAAAATTAAATACGACAAACACGGTCGGATTATGACAAAAAGAACTAGTAAAAACTAAATATTTAAGGAATATTTCTTGAACCTTGTTCGAAATTAACTTTTTTAATTGTAGATATTAAACATAAGAATACAAAAATGTTAAGAATACAAAAACTTTCTTTTTCTCAAAAATCTATTATATAACCTATCCCAGAAATCATCGTTCTCCAAATGGCGCTATCAAAAATGGGGGTTACCATTTAAAAGAAAAGGAGGTGACGTCATATCTCCGACAATAATGATGTCACAAAATATGTTTTGTTAAACTTGCGCATTTAAAAATTAAGATTAACGTTTTCTTTTTTTTTCTTTCAATACTTACAGATTTTATTGATTTTGTCCCAACCTTTATGTGCACACTGTACAACGTAAAATATATTGCGCAAAAACATCAAATTTAAAATAAATACAAGATTACCACAAAAGAATCATTGATATATGAAATATATACCATAGATATTTTTTGAAGTATTCCAGATTATATTCAATGACAGATGGAAAGAAAAAATGTTCAAGTTTACATTCATACCAATACAAATCGTTAACGTGGGGTCCTCACTTCACACGATAACGTTTAAATTGTCAGGTTGGTCCCATGCTCGCTTTGGTGTATGATGCATGATTCTCATTGATACTCCTTACAACAATGGTAATTACATCTCAGAGCTCATCCAATGCTGAAATAGAAAGAGAATACTAGTAAACTATGATTAGACACTTGGAAAACCAGCTGAACAATATTCTCTCTCTAGATAAAGGAGTTCATCATTAAATTGGAGCCCCCATCTTGTTGAAATTTGAAGTTGTTGGAATCTTCTGTCAATTACGGAGATAGCCACAATTGCAACATATCCAAATGTTTTATGTGTAGCAGACCTTTTACTAAAGAAAAGAGGATCCACATACTTGTGTAGGTGCAAGTTTTAAACTTGAATATCTTCCCTTTCTTTTTATGTCATTTAATATTACATCTGTAATATTTTGTTAAATATATCTTTCAAAAAGCTCAATAATTTTTCTAGGAACCGTGCATATTCTTTAAGTACATAATTACCACTTAGTTATTAATACACACACTTTGCGGTTGTGGATAATACAAGTTTGTTCCCTTTGTCAAAATATAGTTCGGAAGTAGAAATCCACGTCTGCGATGAAGTGAAAAATATAAAAAGATTTCATTTGCAATCAAAAACTTTTGATAGAACAAATGGGTTATTTTGCGGACGTGACAGCTGGCCAAAAATTAGAGGACATGGACATTTCCGTTCATTGTGATATTGGAATCTTTGAGTGGCTAATGCGTTGGGTCAAGAGAGATTCTATCCTTGAAGGAGACAAACCTGTTTTGGACATAAACTGCGCTGTTCCGGTGTTAGTATCGGCTGCATTTTTGCAAATGGAGCCTCTCTTAGAAGAATGTTTGTTATTTTGCCACGAAAATATGAACGATATTCTGAAAACCGCCACTAGCATGTCATGCTTAAATGATGCTGTTTTGACTAGATTAGCTGCTATGTACACGAACGCTGAAGTTGAAGCAATCAAAGATAGGAAAGATAAAATTCAATCGAAGTTATTTTGCAAAATGATACAGTCGTTGTGTGAACCGGAACCAGAATCTTTGAGAGGCCACTTCGCAACAATGGGTAGGATATATCGATGCAGGTTAGATCATTTTTTAAATTAAACTTACCAATAATATTTTACGTAAGTAACAATGTTTTTTGATATCATTTGAATTGTACGATTCTGTTCTTCGATTTCTGACGTAAGATCTTTATTTGTTTCTTTTATCACTATTACTTATCTTTGGATTAGCTCTACCACTGTAGGTGGTGGTAGGTGGCTGATATTTCAATTGTAATGTAATTACCAAACGGTTAAAAACCTTTCTGAAACGCATCCTATTAAAGAATTTGTTGTTTTCTAGGTGACCTAATATGGTTATTTAGGTCACCAAATATTTTATTAGTTATCACTATTTTAAGCTAATGATGGTATGTGTGCTACTAGTATTTTTTTCTTAGGGATAGCTTTTATAAAGTTAATACGTCTTAACGTAATTAATATATTAAAAGTGATGGAAAGGAGAATACTATTCCTGAATGTTAAATTTTTAACATAGATAGTAAATTCGTTTTTAATTGTATGTGATTCAGGGAAAAGTGGCAAAATTCAAAATGGTACAATATTTAAGAAAACGGACATCTTCATAGCAGTTTTCTAGCGCTGTATTAATTATACGCATGCTTCACCAAAGCCCTGGAGTACACCATTACTCCTTCTGGATCATTTAAATCTTAGACGTCGCTCCATTATTCATGTGTTACTAGCTGTATTCATATTAAATTCTAAGCTACCCCCAGGATATATGCATCTATTGTGTTTCCACAAAACCTTTGAATGTGGTCAAAGCGCACAGTAACAGTAGAACCGTAAATTCACTCTTTCAATTATAAAAACTCCTGCCTCCAGCATTTTCAACCTTAATATCCATTTAATAGTCGCACTTTTATTAATGGTGGGAAACCATTTGTGTTTATATAGGCATAGAACCAAAGTTTGTCTCGTATTGTAATATTAATAACACGGCTACAGTATAATAATTCGGATAATATAATCAGCTTTATTGTAGATTTTGTAAACATCTCGTTAGTCCGTTAATAGCAGATTATCTACCTTGTATTCCTTGCTGCACCAGTTTGGAATTGGATGGAGTTGTTACCAGCAAACATGTCAGAGATCCTAACTGGAATATAACTGAATACGTTGGTAATCTTCAAAGTCAGTTAAAAACTTGGCGGAAGGTCTACTGGCGGATGTGGGGCGATGCGCATTTTCTATATTGTTTAACGTGCAAGAAATATTTTCCAGCGAGACAGATTGGTTGGTGTAGATTTCACCCTGATCCACCACAATATTTCACGATAGACGCTCAACGAGCACCACTACCAGTCGGCAGATACCCTTGCTGCGGTGAAAGAGCTTACCGGTTTCAGTTGTTAGACGATTACTTTGGTTGTAAATTTAGGGACCATGAAGTTTGTACGAAGGAAACACGCGATGCTTCAATTTCTGCAATGTTGGAGAGTTATCGGAATCTGATTGAAGAGTTACCTCCAGAACTGGTGTTTCCGGAAAGACTTACTCGTTTGGTAGCCAAAGGTATCCTAACTATAATACATAATACAGAAACAATCGCCTAATGAGATTAGATATGCAGTAAACATTCTTTCCCAAAAGTAGTGTAAAATATTCGCGATAACGTAAATATCAACCAATTGAACTTCCGACTAACATGAACACACAGTTATTTGCACTAATTTAATTGCATTCCAGAGAATAAATTAATAAACTGACAATAGAATTACTGTAATCAGCCAGGTGGTATAAGTAATGTAATGATTACTATGACTCACTTGCTATAAATACATTGGTGCTTAATGCTTAATGGCCATATCTTATAAAAACTATACCTCACAAATAACTCCAAGTATTTAATACTTGTCGGGGGAAAGAATCGCTATTATTATTAATGATCTATTTGATAACTATTAACTTTACTTAGTACTCACCAAACAAAAATCCAAATGGCATTGCTAATTACTTGAGACGGGGGTTTTGATGTTCTGTAGGGCTTATAGAAACCGTGAACCCTCACCTAGACCGAGACACGTTCCATAAATAGGAGTAGACCTGTTTTGGCTAAACAGATCTTAAATGCATAGGTTCCAGATATCTTTCTTTTAAGAATAAACGCCTGCTATTAAATAAAGCGTTGCAGTTTCATCAAAATTTCCTACAGAATCTGCAGTCACGTTCATCGCTGACCCTGATTTTATGTACATGATAGTTGATCATCCAATGTCCGGTAAGGGCACTAGTTATGGTCCTGAGTTGACTTACCAATCCCGTATTCCTCGCCTTTACAGTGGATCCCAAACCAACTCATCTGTCCTCTCGTTGCCTAGAATGCCGTTATAAACTGGTACCCAAATTAGGTAAAAACTCTGTTACGTGCACAAATTTCATTTAGTTCAGTTTCGGTATTTCATTTAACTTATTAGAAATTAGGCTCAAATTTTACTCCTTTCACGTAATACTTATTTCCGAATATCGCGTAACGATATTACCGTTGAATCCACCCCATCGCAGCGTGTTAGTTGTCCTTGAGTTTTTCGAATTCGTCCAATCACGAGAAGCGAAGCGAATGTTAGCTTCGGGTAGTAACCAAGTTTTAGAAGAAGAAGGTATCAAGTGGTCGACTTGAACGGTTCGGTGACGATATCGGACGAGCTTATGGCTGATAAAATTTAAATGCGCGTAGCGTTTATCGTATTCTCGTGGAAAATAGTAGTTACCTGTAGTAGGGGATTCATCACCGTAGCCTCTAACGTATTATTCCAGTACATCTCCCATTCACGGAGGAAAAGAAACCCGAGATCGAACCAACCACCCCCGTCGTACCTAATCGAACAACATTGTATCTTTACCTCACCATCAAGATTTGTTAACGAAGGAAAATTGATCATCTAATCCATCGGATAATTCCGAACGACCCTTTTTCAACGCTCGAGGCAGACAACGATTAGACATTCATGCGATGACATCACCCGGAAGCCATGACACTTAACAGCTAAGCAATTTTATTCTATATATGTTGTAAACCGTTCTTTTTATTTTCAATAGTTCATATTTCGCATTATTCTTTTCCGCTAAATTTAACGTTATTATTATTCAAGCTTGTAAAATCATTATTTTCTAGATTGCCGTATTACTTATTAAATTCATTGATATTCATATATATAGAAATGCATACCCGACCTGTATCGCCTTTTGCATAACTCACAGTAACAATCAATCTCACGTGTTTTTGTATTCTATATTGTGAAGGTTTAGCTAAAACGTTTTAGATTGACTTACGGTTACCGCACTGTTTGCATTATTTAGTTAATTTCATCTCAAATTTTATGTAGTTTTTCAATGTTTTTAACGAAATCTAACGAAAGGCTAAATACACAAGTTTTGAATAGTCGTGTGTAGTTTTCATGTAGCATTTTTATTGTTTTCCATAACAGCTTTTGAACATATAGAATCAACGTGCAGTTACCAGCTGCCTTGGTCACTCCGGACGTCAAACAGTTTTCGATCTTTATACAGGTACCGATTATTTAACCATGAAAATAGATCTGGTAAGTTCGTATTACGCTTGACCAAATTTCATGGTTGGCGCCCATATTATCTTTTTCCCTGACAAGACCTTTTGTACTCAACGACCGTTATTTAGATATTGAAAAAGAACCGACACGACCTCCCACTGAGCTGAGCACGGCATTGGCTAGCCTGTTGCGACAAGCGTATGTACCGCTTCTTGTTTTGTTCTTGTCGTCTCGGACATTCTAGCCAATTGCTCCCCTCAGTTATTGCTATCTCGGAGAGATAGTAGTAACGCGGTTTTGGGGGTAACAACTCGTCAAGTCCTTTCATGGTTCGTTTACAGCCGAGTATTAATGCCAGTGTCAGCTCTCTTCTCCATGATATCGACTATCTCAGCTCCGTAAACTACGGGGTAACGACCAAGCTGAATATTCATTCTTGCCTTCAATCGGTAAACGGCAGGAATTGCGTGTCTTCTCGACAGAAGAAAGTCGGACCGCAGTATGTTTACGAGCTCATTTTTTACCAGCGCACCTGCCCCAGTCATTTATACTAATAGAAGTCTTCCAAACCAGCATCCACCACCAAATTCAGAGGTCCAAGTTGCATAATCGCTTCCAGACATCACAGTTTATCAAACTAAATACTAAAAGATATCAAAGTAAAATGAAAATGGCCTAATTTCTCGGCAATATCACCTTTATCAGTAATTTCAAGTCGGTAATTGTAGTATAGTATACGTTATCTATATTCGTTTGCTGTAGTCACAGTTGACAAGACAATCCCATCTGATGTACTTTCGACTATTTGTTGCAGAAATAACTAGTTAGCCCATAACCAAATTTTGAATCAGGCGCACTATTGGTGGGTTATTTTTCACAATTCTGATGAATATAAAATGAATGTCGAAGCACTTGTCTCAGGTTATGATAAATTGCATTTCAGACAACTCTAGTCCCCGTGTTTGTGTTACAACCACATAATTGAAAATTACACTTATTGATAAAAAATAGTAATCAATAATATACCTACCGCAACTACTAAATCAAGTTAACAAATCGTTCATTATATACCGATGATCTTAATAGACGATTGTATTCTTATTTGCCATTATTTTTACAAAAGAAAATAAACTAAATAGTTTAATTCAGTATTCGGGTGCTGTTAATACATGAAGCGGGTTTTTATCTATATAGTCAGCTAGGAATAGGAATGTCGTGCGCTCCCTTTGTTCGTGCAATACGAGGTATATGTATATATATATAACTATGCGATTATCTGCTTCTTTAGATACTAGTAACGACGAGGATGGTGCCTTGGAATGCAAAGAAGCAATGTGGTGGGAAGGCATAGAAATTATACCCCCAAGACCAAAATTGGGTCTCATTGGTGTTTTTGACGACGGCGACGATCTAGAAAGTGAAGTAGTTGACCAACACGACGATATAATAAGCAGTGACGACGACGTAAGCAGCACTTCTTTCAACTCCTCTTCATCCGAGAGCATCGGTAGTGAAGAATGTACAATTAGAAAGGTTCACAGATTTACCCACTAGCTAGTTTTAAACGTGTTTTCGATTCTCCTTTTCAGATGAGGGTGCCTTTGAAAAGGAAAAAGATGAAAAAGAGAAACTGCAGAGTTTGGCAACATAGTATGTCCGCTAGGAGCAACCAGGATATTCAAAGAGCTTACGAAGAGATAGCTCTAAAGGATATGTTATCGATTCTAAATAGAAGAACAATTTCTTCAGTTGGTGTGCAGAGTAATAAACCGAGCAAGATGTTTTCGCGGTATATTACTCCCCCAGGTTAGCATTTTTTAGCATATTTATGTACAGACGTCCCTGAATTTACGCGGCATTATTTTTACATGTAAATTAGAACACTATTTATTTTCTTACGCCATCTGACTTTACGCAGTATACGCATATATTATCCCAGAAGTTTTAAGTAACAAGCGTATACAGTAATACCGATAAGAAAGCTCGTTGTGTTTTCCACAAGCTGGTTACGATTATTCGACGATGTTGAAACGCATCAGTTCTATTTTATGTAGCCTTTAGATCACGGCATAATTGCTAAGTTCAATATTAATTACATTAAATAAACTTTCAACGATATTTTCTATACACTAGAAGATGATGAATCTTTCACGCTTCCAGCAGCTTCAAAACAATATATTATAAATTGTGTTAACAGTATTGCTTTGGCTTTAAGTGATGTAAAATATTCAACTCTAAATGCTTGCTGGAATACTGAATTAATTAATATCATATCTTAAACCCAACCTAATGATAAATGTAACAGTGATTACGAAGAACTACATGCACTTACAAGGACAAGGCAAGGTAATCGGATTTTTGTAATTTTTTATATTTATGGTACGTGTAGTTTGGACCTTAAATAAGAATATTTTGGAGTAGTTCGATGCAATGTTCATAAATTACCGAGACAATCGATGTTGAAGTTTCACCCACCAGTTAAATCCACTAGATATAATACGATTGTCAACTGGACTCGTGGCCTAGTCGATAGCGTTTTGGTGCGATACTCACGAGATCGCTGGTTCGAGTCTCGTCACGGAACATTTCTTTTTCCTCCATTCAAAACGCATCATATGTTTTTTCATTCTTCTACTCATATCAAAAATTATGAACAAACGAAATATATGAACTATATGCAGGAACATTCTTCAAGTACTTCATTAAAATGCACAATCGGTTGATAAACAATATTCACTTTGAATTAACAATAAGGTTTCTTAAAAAAAAAAAACGAACGGAGTCAGGTAGGAAATGAAAATTTCTATTATTTTATATCTAGTATGCAACATTTTACGTAGTGTGGCACGAGCCAGAATGGTAGTTATCATAGAAACATGGGAAGCAACATTTTTATTATTACCTTATTGTTAAGTTAATCGCGACACCCCCATGTTTTACTTTTTTCTGGCATACTATTCTAGTAGTTGAAATCCTGGGATATGAATCATTTGAAATCTCGGAGTCAATGTTCGGTGATAAATAACATTTTACAGTTGTGCATTAAATTTAGTTCAACGGTTATGCCATTTACCGCAGTTTATAATCCTTGGTTATTTTGACTTTGAGTGGTGTGATTGTGTTTCCTCCTCGTCATTAACTTCACTTATCTCACGTGTTAATTTTTCCTCGCAATAAGTTCTAAAAGACGGTTCACTCGAGGTCCAGACGGCCATCTGTCTGCCTTTTTCGCTTCATCCAACATTTCAAATGGATACTTTGAAGGAGGAATAATCGTTTGAATATTTAGCTCTTATTTGTATGCATTTGAGATTAATAAATCCTTTACTCTGCAAATATTGAACAATATCTTTCGCCGATGTTTGAGGATTCAAACTACAAACATGTAAGTGGACATATTGTACAATGCCTTTAATTTCAATATTTGTAGCAGTGCCATGGGTTAACTGGAGTGTGGATGTACAATTGTGTTTTCTCTGCACCCGGATGAAGCCATCTTCGTGTGGCATTTCTCTATGTATTTCTTCGAACTTGTCTTCTTTATTGTCATTTTCAATAATTTTAGTTCCTTTTTCTCGTTCGCATACACACACAAACACATGTTTGCGCCTCCCGCATCAGATGGCCCTCTTATTATTCGGAATCAAATTTACTTCAAATTCAACTTTAACTTATTTACCATCGAATTTTATCTTTTATTCAAAAAGCATCAAGTCCCACGACATCTCTTCTTTTTCTGCTATTTTTGAAGTAAAAACTTCTTTAGCACCGTTGTGAGTGATGTGAAACTCGATTACACCCGTGGGAGATGTGTGTTCAAGTCCTCTTCATGTTCTTTTTTTTTCAATCTATTCGTGCACAATATTAGCAAATATATTTCATTTCATGGAAAATTATTAAAAAATAATATATTTCGCCGTGGTAATTTATTCGGAAAATTGTGCTGCATTGAAGTTCGCTGCAGAAACGCCTGGATTGTGCTGTCTCAGTGGAAAGATTAGATTGCCATTGTTGCCTCCGCCACCTGAGCCATTGTATCCATTGCTTCATGACGAAGCTCAAGAATCACGACATTTTCTTTCGAACGCTTATAGGTACAACGCAAGTTTCCAAATGGCTTCATTTGGAGCAAATATTATTGAAGAACGCAGATTTAGTCCGACATTCAAGGTAATGTTTTGTTAATAAGAGAGTAACCTTTATTTTTGGTAATCATAAATTACACTTTCCTTTCGACTATACAGATACAAGGACAAATTCACCATAGAATTGGATCATTGCAGCCGGTTGAAGACGCACAGCATAAAATTGTTACAAATTTACTTCATAGTCAATATGGGGAACCAATTTGATCGGCCTCAAACGATCAATAACGCAATGAAAAGAGAAATTCTTCAAGATTTGCAGCAAATACTTCATAAACATCATGCATTGATTCGGTTGTTCAAAACTGCGTTAGATCGCATGCCAAGTGATGACTATAAAGTCGTGATCAGAGCAAATAAACGGCCCGCTGGAACACACGAACGACAATTGAACGCTCCGACAATAGATAAAGTTGCAAAATATAGTAGGTATATCACAAGGTGCTTCAGTGAAGATAATCGACACGAGTGCAACCCATTCAGCAAATAGTTTAACAGAAAGTTGTGCTACAACGATACGCGAATGATTTGGTTTACATTCAATAAAGCAAATGCTTTGCTTCCACGTGAATTTGCTCCTTTTTGAACTTTTATTCAACTTAATTAATTTTATCTTAATATAAACAAGTTAATAAAACTCACGTAATAACTTAAGACAACATTTATTAATTCTAAGGCGGTACGAAGTTCGCCGAGTCAGCTGGTTTTAAATAAATTTTATTTATTTAAAATATTTTTCCCATCACTACTTGCTTTTGTGTGTATGTTTGTACGTGCGTCAGTACGTGTGTGCGCCTGCCTATTACGAAGCTTTGCTACCAATATTATAACAAATAAACCCTATAATTATTCAACTCGTGATACTGCATTCGTCCCATTCTCTCTTAGTTTACTTTTCGGAAGGTTTCACTTCTACCGCGTGTGAACTGCACACATTTTTTATTTTATCGGAGATTTTTTGTTGAGACAGGTCAGTTCTGTGTTGGATTTTCTTATGGCCGATATTTTGTTTTCATTTTTGTAGAACTTCTTTGCCAGTGATTTTGGTATTCTTTAGGGCTCTGCTTTGTCCGGAGTCGCTTTAGTTTATTGCAACGTTTGTTGTTCAGTTACAATTAGGTTTAATTCCATTACTTGCTGCAATAATTCCTTATTTTCAATCCATAATTTTTCTATTTCCGTTTTGAATAGTTTACTTAATTCCTTAGTAATGTTTTTAACAGCTTCACTCACTTTTTAAGAACCACAAGTTCCTAATACTCTGTTGTTGGACATTGAAATTCTTCCGCTCTTAATCCTGATATATGAAAATTACTTCCACATTTCCCTCAATACGAAATATAATCGTCGAAATCAGCGATTCCTAAGGTTTGATAAAGAGTGGATGATGTGTTATTATTAGGTAGTGTAAACCGGTTTTTGTCTCCACTTACGTGCAAGACGCGACATTAAAATTCTGAGAAGTAAAGGCGTCAGTCCGGTTTACAGTACCTAATGATAACACGTCATCCAATCTTTTATCAAACCTTAGTGATACCTTTATGACACACCGCACATTGGTTCGCCATCTTGAATTCTCTATATGAGGTGGTATGGACTGTAATAATAACCGATTGATAACATTATCCATGAATTTATAATAATGTTCGGCTTCCTATGTATTTTAATTAATTAATCAGCTTTTAAAATGAATACGTAGAAGTTAATATTAATTTTATGTTGTAAAGGTATTTTTAAGGTTGTTATTCTTAACAATTTTTTTGGTAGCTTTTGATGTCATTATTTATTAGAAAATGTAAGATCGAAATAATCGTCCAGTACATGCCGCTCCCAAAAGAATCACATTAGGGATATACAACTCTTTAAGATCGTTCAATCGAATGCAAATTAATTAGATAACTAAAGTATTGTAGTAAACACAAGAGTAAATGGAATATATTGAAGTTCTAAATAATTAATTTTTTCATAAAATCAAAGATTTTTGCTTTAATTTATTGTAGTTGTATTTCTAAACAAAAATATTAAAAGTTCTAAAAGAGCTAGATTTAAATAATATATCGCATAACTTCCGTATAGCTAATGATATTGTGTCAGTGAATTACACCACAGTCCTTGCAATCATCTTCATTAATGAAACAATGTTTGGATACAAATAAGAAAAAATTAAAAAGATATCTAACGGAAGAAATTGAAATTTTACATAGAAGTATCTAATTAACTAATCACTGCCTAGTGCATTATTACCGCAATCCGCAAATTTTGTTTCAACGTCATTCATAGCTAAAAGAAGTCGCAGATAAAATTCTCTAACTCTATAGCATTTAAAAAGAAAGCGCATTTGTTTTAAAAAGCGCACTCTAGTGTATTCTATGATCACACGACTTTAGAATTTAATTTCGGGAAGGACAGAACAAGGCTGCTACTCGCTTTTATTAATTCATTTAATTTCCTTCAACAATGTCAGATCGAGCGCGACTAACAATAAGAGTAATACCCCAAAAAGTTCACGTGTTGCCATGTTTATAACGGGATTATTGGAGCTAACATTAGTTACTGCTATATTTATTGTTATATAAAATAATACCCAAAATTTTGTTGTCCTTACTACATTGTTATCAGTGCATAATTTGTCGATATCATCAACCGCCAGGAAGCCACTTTAAAAATATAAATAATTTATCAATTGCAATCAGTAATGTTTATTGACACGGAAACTGCTCACCACACACTTTAATAATAAATTCGTTGACATGTGTGTCTATTATTAAACAATTTTGTGGTGAGGAGTTTACCGATGTGATATAGTTTCCGTAAATACACCACAGTCTTTGCAATCACTATCAATAATGTTTATGTTTTGAAATGTACGTATGTACATAGAAATTGTAACCTTCCAGGGTGCGCCGGTCTATCAAACCGAAAAAATGGATAAAATTCACAAAAAATCCATGAGTAGGAAAGTAAGAAGGACATAAGTAGGGTAACTAGGGAATTTTTCGAAATTTTATAGTCGCTTGGTCTAAAGGACCGTACGTGCCCACTGTACTAATTGGATTAAAACGAACCTAACTTAGAATTATAGAATTCCAAAAATCAATTGTAAGAGTTATCTTTTTTATAAATTTTTTCTCCAAGTAGGGAAATAAAGATGGAAATGGCGTTATTATTTATTATTATCTTTTGCTAATTAAGGCTGTGTACATTAAATGATTACACTACTAACCTAATTATCATATTTCATTGAAGGTGGACTCTGGGTTAGGCTTGAAGCGGAATGGCGTGATGCAAATTCTGGAGCCTCCAATCAGAAAACCAGATGTTATGGCATTAGGGCGAGAAGTAGGAAATAACTTATTCATATCTAGTTGATATTAAGGACTTCCTATTGTTCTGTTTTAGTAAATATAGTGTTGAAGCACTACTGTGTAATTAATTATCGTCCCGGTCTCGTAAAACATATCATCCATTTCTTATTAAGAAAAGCAGGAAGGTCTGTATTTTAGAATGAACTCAAAATAATAGATGCTACCATACCATGCCTTAAATACGTCTAAATATACTCTTTTTCTTATTTTGTTTTAATGACATATATTACGCGTACCATAATAATGTTTTGGCAGTTTAAACAAAGAAACAATTGCTGTTTTAGTACCATGTATTACGTCCCCTTATCCTTATTACAACGCTTAATCGCCTCTCTAGTCTAGCGATAATGTGTTGCATGTTAAGGAATTTGCTCCCACTCCCGTTACACGATATTTTTGAGTTCCAGCAAGTTTGCCGGTGCAGGTACTCGGGCCGTAACCCAATCTTTAAAGCTACCCCACATGTGCTCAATGGGATTCGAGAATAAATAAAAAAAAATAAAAGAATTCGATAAGAGGAAGAGAAAAGAAATAAATGTTCTGCTTTTATTAGACGGCGTAACCTGCCATCTAAGTAATTTAAAATTAACAACTATGAAAATAAAGTTTCTCCCCGTCAATACTACAACCACTGAACCAAAATTTCAAAGTTTTCGTCGGAGGATTTTATCTGTATTTGCTGCAAGAATGGACGAGCCGACCAAGGTTCATGAACTACAAAAGAAAATTTACTTATGTGACTCCTTGAAATGGTTAAATGAACCTGGGCTGGTGTAGAACCTGTATCAATTTCAAAATGTTTTCCAGCCTGTGAAATTGAAACTAGGGCCAATGATAATGCGAAAGATAATCAGGAAGACATTCGAAGAGATATTAGAGAAGTCACAGAACAAGCTCATATCTTAATTGATTTTGATTTCGCAGAAGAGGAACATGCGTGTGATGATGGTTCTGAAAATTGGGAGGAGGAACTTTTCCACGAAATTGTGACTACCAATAATAATGGAGGCCGAAATCCTGTTTAGAATGAAGAAGAAATAGAGAAAATGATGCCGATTTCAGATTGTTTAAATACCGTAAACTCACTAAAAGACTTTCAAGAGAATTCAGGAATAATCATTCAAATAACTTATTGTTCGATTTGAAAAAGAGATTTTGTCCAAACAAGCAAGAAAGGGCATTGAAATATTCGAACAAATTTACGTATGGTATTTCACCAATGCGCATGTCCGGGAATTTATATGAAAAGTGGCTATTTTTCAAACAGATGTAATTACATTTACAATTACAAGCAACAGAATTGAATATGAAAACGAAACTACCCAGTGTGCACAACTATTAGATGTAATCGGAGAAGAATGTTTCAAGATTTATAACACTTTTAAATTTGATACGGATAAAAAAATAAATTAGACCCTTTCCTTGAAAAATATGAAAATCATTTCAAATGAAAGATATAAACTGTTCATGGCAAGACAAAACCAGGACGAAACTGTGGATGAATTTATAACAAATCATAAACAGGGCTAAACGTTGCGAATTGGGTGCATTAAAAGAAAGTTTAACGAACATACATCACACGTGGAGTAAATGATGAAAAAATCAGACAAACATTGCTGATTGCAAGGAATGGCAATAAGGGGAAATCCAAAAGAAGTCAATGTGGTCAACAAGAAGTGTTCGAATGGAATGAAGAAAACAAATTCAAGCTAGCAGAGATACAACCTGGCAGAAAAATACGGTAATTTAAGAAATTGCAAAAAATGTAGTTTGCGACATGAAGAAGAAAAATGCAAAGCATATGAAGCTAACAATAAGTGTAATTTATGTTATAACATACGTCATTATCTAGTTTGTAGTCAATATAAAATCAAATTTGCAGAAAAAGAAAGTTCAGATGATGCAGATACAGAAGTATTCATAGAGTCAATAAAGAGAAAAGGTACAATCAACAATGTTAACGATTCTGAACTCGATTTAAAGTTTACAATTAATAATAAAATTCATTTAAACATTTAAATTAGACATAGAGATTATGGAAAACATCATTTCGTTATGTAATTTAACTAATTTAGATTGTGATTGTGTTGCACAGAAAAGTGACTGCAAATTAACAACATCCACTAATCAAAAACTAACAACTTAGGGAAATGTAAATTAAAACGTATTTAAAACAATAGAATATACATTTGAACATTTTGTGTAAACCTAATAAAAAGAATTTATTATCAGCGTTATTCCATCGATCCAGGAGATCGTAATCGAGCAACTAAAAGAGTTTATTGTTACCTATCAACGATATATGAGATAGCACCATAACTGGAAGGTAACAAATTATTTAGTAAGTTGGATGCTTTTTGGAATACTCCTTTGGATGAAGCTAGTTAGAATGTGTATACTTTCAATACGTTTTGCAAGGTACAAATTGTTTAGATTACCTTATGGCTTAAAATCCGCAAGTTAAATATTTATTGCATATATATATATATATATATATATATATATATATATATAAACCTAGAAGGTGTAAAATAAAATTTCAATATAAATTTTAATTATAATTAAAACTAAATGTTTTAAAAAGTAATTATTAATCAAATTCAGCGGTATCGAAGACGAAATTTAAGATAACAAGAACTTCATCAAATAGAAGAAGCTACACACCACACAATCTCACACATTAGGTAATTAATTTGAATATATGTAAGATTATCTCGAAATCTTTGTAAATACGTTTGTGATAATAATTTTGAAAAATGTCAATTTGGTGTAGAAGAAATAAAGTTTTTAGAATTAAAATTTAATGAATATGGTCCAGCTGTTGGCGACAAAGTAAAAACCATTCAAACTTTTAAAACACCTAAAAAAGATATTCAGGATTGCTAGATATGATCACATATTTATTAAAACATATAAAAACTTTGCCCAATTTAACTTCACCATTAAGAGAACTTATGCAGAACGAGGCAAATCTGTTTGGGAAATGCACTTAATAAACTTAAAGCACCCATCACAAAGCCTTCAATTTTGAGACACTATGATGTGAAAGAAAAGAGTGTAATTTCCGTAGATTGTTCTAAAGAATCTATTGGTGCAGTTTTACTACAAAAGAAAGAACCAGCAGTATGTTTCTCAAAAGCAAGTCTTTAACACAGGTCGTATATAAATAAAACAAACTTATTTTTTGTATTTGATTTCAATAATAGTAGTGATATAAGATGCATAAAAATGAATTCGAACAACATATTTAAAATCTTTTGGGAGATGACGAAAATAAGCACAGTTTCCTCTAACGAAGTGATAACTGATTCCGATGTTCAAAGAAATCTGAGAGATGTGAGTATGCAATTGAATATTTCATAGTTATACAGAGTGATAATTATTTATCACATATTTAAACCTAAGATCAATTGATGATATTTCATTAATTAAAATATAAATAATGATATAATATACTATTACTATATATATAGAAATAGAAGATATAATAGCCCAGGAAGTAGAAGAGGCAAGCAAATGGTAAAAAAATGGAAAAGCACCAAGAATAGGTAAAATAACAGTAGAAATGCTTAAGAGCATGGGAGCAGAAGGAAGGATAATGTTGAGGAAACTACTAAACAGAATATGTAAAAAAGAAAAAATACCAAAGGAATGGCAAGTGGGGACAAATAGTGCCAATTTATAATGCAGGGAATACAACAGAGAGCAGCAAATACAGAGGCATCACGTTACTCGGGACCACAATCAAAATATACGAGAAGATCGTCGAAAAAAGGACGAATAATAGAAGGGAAGCTTTCGAAATCACAGAGTGGATTTAGACCAGGAAAAACTGTACAAGATCACATATTTACACTCAAGGCAATAATAAACAGAACTCTGGAACCGAGGAAAAAAATGTACATAGCACACTTGGATATGGAGAAAGTGTTTGATAGAGTGCCACGAGAGAAAGTATGGGAAGGGCTGAAGAAAATGGGAGTAAACGAAAAACTAATAAGAATATGTCAAACTATATATAAAGAAACAAGAAATGTAGTAATAGCTAAAAACAAAATACCCAAAAAATTATAACTAAGCAAGGGGTTAAACAAGGGAGACAAGAAAAACTATATGTGTGGAATGAGGCACTAAAAAAACATGACATGAAAATGAATGCAAATAAAAGCAAAGTGATGGCAATATCAGCACAAGAAGTGAAAATGGATATTAAGATTGACAACAATGAAATAGAGCAAGTCAAACAATATAAATACTTGGGAGTACCCATACAACACTCAGGAGAAAAGAAGAAGAAGAAGAAGAAGAAGAGATAAATAACAGAATTAGCAACACAAACAAATTAATCTATTCACTGAATAAATACATAGCAGGAAAAAGAAATAAAACAAAGTACAAAGATGAAAGTATACAGGGTGATCTACAGGCTAGTACTAACATTCGGAAGTGAAACGACGATAATGAATGAGAGACATAGAAGCAGAGTAAGAGCGGTAGAAATGAAATACCTCAAACGAACATGAAAAATAAGAGAAAAGTTGGATGGTGCGAAGGTAAATAGCAAGGGAAAAGAGGAAGAGGGAGACCAAAGAAGACGTGGGACGCCACTATCAGTGCAATCATGGAAAAGAGAGGCATCAAAAGGGAAGAGGCAACTAGATTGGCAAAGGATAGGAAGACTTGGAAAGAGTTCGCGAAAGGATAGAAAAATCAACTTGCTTACACCCGAAAGGGTAGAAAGGTTTACTGAATATATGTAGGGAGTGACGGGGACGAGGGATCTAATTGATTCTGACATGGGCAATCAGTCACAACCACTAGATACTTCGTGTTCTATCTAGTAGTTTAGTTATAAAAATGCCACTTTTGGGCATGACACTATATTAATTGTCAACTGAAGTAAAACTAACTTATTATTTGTTTTTACTAAAAATTCAACTATAGTGTTGTTGCGATATCCCTGAAGGATACAGAAGGAAAGAAACAAAAACCCTAAGAAAATCAAACGCGACAGAGTACGAGCAAATAACAAGATGAGAAGTTTTCTAGATGTTTTAACTGCGACAAGAAGGGACATCAGTCCAGAACATCAAACATGTGCAAATAACAACCGGCGTGCCAAGAGGAAATGGGCAAGTAGAGCACGTTAACCGCACTCTTATCCCCGTCCTCGCTAAGCTTTCTTTTGAGAAACCTGAAACTTGGTACAAAAATGTACGAAAGGTACAAGAATCGCTAAATAGTACCTATCAACGCAGTGCTGATATGACGCCTTCCAAATTGTTATATGGCGTGGAAATGAACACAGCAGAAAACGTTAAGATAAAAGAACTCATCGAAGCGGCACATGCCAAAATATTTTCAGAAGAGAGGGATGACCTAAGAAACCACGCAAAATACCAAATAAAGATTGAAGAAAACTGCAAAAACTTTAACAAGCGACGGAAAGCAGCCAAGTTATATGAAGTTGGTGATTTAGTTGCCATCAGAAAAACGCAGTTCCAGAACATGTCAAAGTTATTGCTTAAATTCCTGGGCCCGTATCGAGTTGTAAACACTGCAGGACCAGACCGCTACGATGTAGAAAAGATTGCAGGTCACGGAGGCCCAAATCGTACTACTACCAGCGCCGACCATCTAAAGCTCTGGATCCAGGAAAACGAGCAGTTCGAGACGAACCACCTACAGAATGGTCGAGATGTAGGGAGTGACGGGGACGAGGGATCTAATCGATTCTGACATGGGCAGTCAGTCACAACAAGTAGATACTTCGTGCTCTATGTAGTAGTTTAGTTATAAAAATGTCACTTTTGGGCCTGACACTGTATTAATTGTCAACTGAAGTAAAACTACCTTATTATTTGTTTTTACTAAAAAATTCAACTGTAGTGTTGTTGCGATATCCGTACATATTTTGGGGGATATCGCAAATAACACTACAGTAATTTTTTAAAGCAAGTTTTTATTACTGTTTTTCTTTTAAATATTTTATATTTTGCTTATTTATAAAGATCAGTTCTTGTTTCTAATTTATATCATAAACTGAAATGGGCCATAAAGCTGGACCAAGTAATGCCACGCTTTCGCACCCAAAGAAGCGTCTCTACGCAGGCAATTTATCACCGGAGGAGAAGCATTCCATTGTGAATATGGACAAAGGGCATTAGCTGAATACATCTTTCAAGAAACCAACTGCTGCAGTTATTGACATATCACGTATATTAGGTTAGTTTTCAATAATTCTATACGTATACTTATAAATGTTTGTAATTATAAGGCATTGTCAACTGTATTCCATGTACTGAAAGAATATAAGGAAACCCACAATGTATCAGCATCCAAGACATCAACAGGCCGGCCATAAACTATTGAAGTTCGATGAGAATACTATTAATTGTGTGCGAAGCATTGTTTGTTTGTTTGCATAGTTTCTTTTTCTTTAATGAGATACTTACATTAAATAAAATTAAGGCTGAAATACATAACCGGGAGGATATCCCAAATGCGCCTTGGGCAACTTTACATCATTTCTTAATAGTTCTTAATTATAAGTAAGTTGGGAGGAATATGTCCAAATACCTATAATTATTTTACATTATTTTAGATACACAAAAGAAGAAGAAAGAAGAAGAAATGTGTTGACCATGTCACCAAGAAAGAATTAAAGTTCTCGGGTTTGAATGATATAATGGACCAAGTCATAGAACCATTTCTTATTAATATTGGAAACAGTGATAGTGAAGTGAGTTCTGAACGTAGTGATAAAAGCAGTACTAACAATCAACTTTCCTAGACGTTCCAATTTCAGTTGGTTAAGTCATGTACGTTCTGCACATATTATTATTAGCCAAATTTGTACTTTCTAGTGATTTTCTGTTAAGATCCTGTTTTAAGATATTTTTGGAGATATATGTGCACATAACAAACATATACATTAATAAACGACCCAGTTTTATTAAAAATTTATTATCCATACATACCTAGCAAATACTATCCTGGCAAAAGCAAACATATAATGGAATAAAGGTTATGAATGAATGAAATATCCAGCTAAGAGTATTTTCATAAATAGAACATAAGAACAAATTTTCTTGATTATATTTTTAATGTCAAATATGATCATTAATAAGTAACATAGTCGTGGACATAACCAATAAAATTATTTTCATAGATTATTTTGGCTTACAAAAATTACGTTTTACTTAGTTTTCGATAAAATATGAACTATTTTTAAAGCAAAATTATGTCAAAGGAGGTAGCTGTAATAGATATGTTACGAGCACGTAACAGTTTTGTAATTATGTTCTAATTGTATTGATAGATGGCGACATAAATTAATATAAATATTTGTAGAACTTGCGCACGCGTGGTGGAGGACAGTGCATTGTGGGTAGTGAAAAAGTACAAAAAGAATTCCGTTAAGCAAAGAACGAAGCATGTCTAGCAATAAATAGTTAAAAATATATTAGTAAAATTTTGAGTGGTTAATATTTTATTTTCTGCACACCCGATTACTCCAAGTCTTAAACCACTTGGACGTGCGCGACAATTTCGACCAGCGAAAGAAGTTAATAAGAAAAACGACTAAAAAGTCACGCGCACGCGCACATGGTCCTTCCAGCCGGATACTAACAATCCAAAAATTCTAAGTGCAGTAAAAAAGCAAGTAATCAACCACATAAAACGTTACAAGTGAAACTTCAAGTTGAAGCAGACGCACGATTGGACAACCCGTTTGGAAGCAGTCAACGTAGCAGTCATCAAACATTTCGCACGATTGGACATCCCGTTTGGAAGCAGCCAACGTAGCAGTCATCAAACACTTCAAACAACTATTTTGTGGACATCCCGTTTGGAAAGCAGCCAACAACAAACATCTACGAAAATCATTATGTGAGTTAGGGAATCCCAATTATTTTTAATCCTGTTTCCATTTCCTCCTTAAACAGATTGATTCGATTCGATTATATTCTTATAAACATAAACTGGAAATGGCACAGTCTTGTAATTTAAAAACATTAGAAAAATCTCGCAGTGTTCTTAAGGGTAGTATCACGCGAATAATAAATTATTTAACAAATAATCCTGATGCGGAAATATATATACTCGAAACGCGTACAAAGAAATTAGAAGAAACTTATGCAACGTTTCAAGAAGTTCAATTGCAAATCGAATTATTATCGGAAAACGAGGAATTAGAATCAATACACGAAACAGAAAGATCAGAGTTTGAAGATTTATATTATACGTGCACAGAAACGATCAATAAACGACGTCGGTTAGCATCACTATCAGTCAAAATACCTTTATCAAATACTTCATGTCCATCTCCTACAGCATCAATAACAACTAAACAGAATGCAGATTTATTGCCAAAAATAGAGATTCGTCCCTTTGACGGAAATCCACTCAATTGGTATGCCTTTCACGATACGTTTAAAAATCTAGTTCATGAGAACAATGAATTATTGCCGGTACACAAATTTTACATGTTACAAAATGTTTTAAAGGGGCCACTTAGGTCAATCACCGAAAATTTAAATGCTTCGGAAGAAAATTATTTAGTGGCTTGGGATTCATTAAAAGAAAATGCCATAAACCTCGTCAAATCGTTCAAACACATTTAAATTCACTAATAGAATTACCAGAAATCAACAAGGGAAATCCTGCAAGCGTAAGATCATTACTCGAGAAGGCTCAAGTGCACATAAACGCTTTAAGGGCGTTAAATCAACCTATTCGAGAGTGGGATGCCTTGCTTGTTTTCCTTATTGTTAAAAAATTAGATAAAAATACACGGTGTTCATGGGAACGCACCTTAGAAAACGAGGACATGCCTTCTTTTGAACAGTTAGAAACTTTCCTTATTAAACAATCCCGAGGTGATGAAATGGATTCAAATAATTATGAATTTAGTAAACAAATTAAACACACAAACAATTCCAATTTTAATCATGCAAAGGGAAAGCATATAAATCACAGCCAATCATATGTAGGTATTCAATCACGTCAGTGCGTAATTTGTAATGAATCACATACCATATATACATGTCCAAAATTTCTAGACCTAAACGAAAACGATCGTGTTGAAACAGCTCGAAAGGCTAAATTATGTTTAAATTGCCTAAAAAACAATCATCAAACTAGCAAATGCTATCTGGCGGGCTGCAAAAATGCAATCGAAAACATAACACATTATTACATTTTACACAAGCTAACCAACTTCATACTTCAATTCCCAGTACAAGCCAAGTTGAACAGCCAAGCATAAATGCATACGCATCATGTGCCTCAGAAGTACGTTTAGGTACAGCATGCGTATATATTTTAGATAATCATAGAAATGAAATACCGTGCAGAGTGCTTCTTGATGGAGGTTCTCAATCAAATTTTATAACTGAGAAACTTGCAGAACGCCTTAATTTACCAAAGACTAGGGCGGAAACATCATTCTCCGGACTAGGAAACAACATCACTAAGGCACAATATACGATACAAGCTACAATTAAATCGAGAACATCATCGTTTTGCACAGAATTGAATTTTGTTGCACTACCGGTTATAACTAATTTATTACCCAGAAAAAGTATTAGTAGAAATATTATGTCTATTCCAAAACACATTAAGTTGGCCGATCCAGTTTTCCACAAATCTGCAGAAATCGACGCGTTGTTAGGAAACACAGTATTCTACCAATTACTAAGTGTAGGTCAAATAAAGCTTTGCAATAATGCGGTTATATTACAAAAAACACAGGTAGGTTGGATTGTTACTGGTAGAGTCAATGTACCCAAACAATCTTTAGATCAGTCAGATGCATGCTTCCTTTCAACAACATTAGATTATGAATTAAACAAATTCTGGGAAATAGAAGAAATTCAAAAGAAAACACATTTTTCAATTGAGGAATCCGCTTGTGAAACACATTACTCATTAAATACATACCGCAAAGACGATGGTAAATATGTAGTGAAACTACCATTTAATAATAAAAGGAATGAACTCGGTGATTCATACAAGATAGCACTAAAACGATTTTATGCTTTAGAGAAAAACTAGAATCCGATTCAAATTTGGCTTCTCAATATAGAGCCTTCTTAATAGAATATCTAGATCTCAAACACATGAGCGATATTACAAACGCAGATGATAAAGGGTTAGGATATTACCTACCTCACCATCCCGTAATTAAACAATCAAGCGCGACAACAAAGATTCGCGTAGTATTCGATGGATCCGCGAAATCAACAACAAACATTTCCTTAAATGATACACTGATGCAGGGTCCTACTATACAAGATAATTTAGTAGCAATTATAATGCGGTTTCGGTCACATCAGTTTGTTTTAACCGCAGATATTGAGAAGATGTTCCGACAAATTTGGATACACCCAGATGATGCGGTTTACCAAAAATACTTTGGCGCGAAAACAAAACCCAACCGATTAAAACATACAGGTTAAATACCGTAACATATGGAACAACATCGGCACCATTCCTCGCAGTACGATCGTTAAAACAATTAATAAAGGATCATGGAGGTGACTACCCTCTGGCTGCCGAAATACTCAATCGCGATTTTTATGTCGATGACTTACTCACCGGCACAAATGATATCAAGGCAGCTAATACCTTAATTGAGCAGTTAATTAATTTATTAAAGTTAGGCGGTTTTAATTTACGGCAATGGCTATCAAATGAGCCATCACTTTTAATGAACCTAAAAAATTCATCTACTTTACAATTTCTCTGTTTGGATAGGGAAAAAATTAAAAAGGTGCTTGGGATACAGTGGAATCCCCAAGAGGATACTATTAGTTATAATGTAAATTTAGCTAAAAAATATACATCTGTTACAAAAAGAACGATATTATCGGATATCGCACAGCTATTCGATCCACTAGGTTTGTTGGGTCCAGTAATTATGAAAGCTAAACTAATTATGCAAGAATTATGGAAGGCTAATTTAAGTTGGGACGAGACAATCCCACAATCATTATTTACTGAATGGATTAAGTTTAAAGATCAGTTAAAACTATTAAACAGTTTCTCCGTGGATCGAAAATTTATTTCGAACAAATCTAATGAAATACAATTACATGGATTTTGCGATGCTAGTGAAAGGGGCTACGGCGCTTGTTTTTATGTAAGATCAACCAACAAGGATCAGCAACATGCAGTACGTTTAATATGCGGAAAATCTCGCGTAGCACCTATAAAAACGATTTCACTGCCCCGCTTGGAACTTTGCGCCGCTAAATTACTAGCAAATTTATATCAATCCGTTATAAGCGCGTTAAAACTAAATTTTGGCAAAATCAATTTCTATTCAGATTCCACGATAGCTTTATGCTGGATTAAAACTTCACCACATCTCTTAAAAACATTCGAAGCCAATCGAGTATCAGAAATACAATCGTTAACAAATCAACACAGTTGGTATCATATTGTAACACATGATAATCCTGCTGATTTTATATCTCGGGGGCAATTGCCATTAGAATTCCTTCATAATGAAATGTGGTTAAATGGGCCATCATGGTTGGCCAGTGAAGAAACGTTTTGGAAAAAATAGAAATAGCATCGATTAATGCAGCTGAACGGGAAGGCAATATTACCATGACTGCGTTAAATGAAAAATTAAATAAAATTAATTCTAATGATCAAAATAACCTTTTTAAACAATTTTCGACGATAAATAAGTTAAATCGATTTGTGGCCCTTTGCCACCGATTAGCAACAAACAAACATTCAAATAATAAAATTACAGGAGAACTTACTGTTCAAGAAATACAAGATGCTCATCTCCGTGTAATAAATTTAACACAGAATGTAGACTTTTCTAGGGAAATGAATAATTTACTAAAAGGTAAACAGGTATATAATGCCAGCAGCCTACTACGATTAAACCCTTTTATTGATGACCATGGGATTATCCGGGTAGGTGGAAGGTTAAAGGAAGCCATTGTTGATTATTCCCAAAAATATCCAATTTTGTTACCTCGAAACAATCACGTTACTGATCTCATCATACGAAATGAACATTTAAAAAATTGGCACACTGGAATTCAAAATACTCTAAATCTCGTTAGACAAAGATATTGGCCTATTGACGGTAAAAATCGAGTAAGATACATAATACACAAATGCATGTCTTGCTTTAAAATGAATCCTAAGTCACCTAATTATCTAATGGGTAATCTACCGAAACATAGGCTCACTCAATGGCGACCTTTCGAAAATACAGGATTGGACTATTGCGGTCCGTTTCTAATAAAAGAAAAGAAATTTAGAAATCGAGCCGTAATTAAATCGTACGTAGTTATATTTATCTGCTGTGCTAGCAAGGCTATGCATCTTGAGCTCGTAACTGATTTAACTACGGAGTCGTGTTTAGCGGCAATTAGAAGATTTTTTTGTCGCAGGGGCAAATCAAAAAATATGTACTCTGATAACGCAACGAATTTCGTTGGCGCTAAAAATGAAATTTTAAAGACAAGAGCATTGCTCCTATCATCGGTTCACAATAACAAAATCACACATGAGTTGTCTGATGAAGGTATAAACTGGCACCTTATACCTCCCTGATCTCCTCATTTTGGTGGTCTGTGGGAGGCAGGGGTGAAGAATTTCAAAGCGCATTTATATCGAACCGTGGGCAAGGGTCTCTTTACATATGAACAATTCAATACATTTGTAATTGAAATCGAGTCAATTTTAAACTCACGTCCTCTAACACCCTTATCATCAGATCCTAATGACTTTTCCGCCCTCACTCCATCACATTTCCTCATTGGAGATTCTTTAAAAAACATGCCACAACAAGATGTTCAAGAAGTGCCAATCAACCGGCTATCTAAATATCAACACATCCAAAGGGTCAAGGAGCATTTCTGGAGACGCTGGCATAAAGAATACCTCAATGAATTATTATTAAGAAGCAAGTGGTACAAAAATGATTCAAATCAGATCAAGATTGATACTCTGGTCACTATAAGAGAAGAAAATATTCCACCTATGCATTGGAGCATGGGTCGCATTATAGCAGTACATCCGGGAGAAGATGGGATTGTGCATGTTGCAACAGTGAAAACCGCGCGTGGCATCTTTAAGAGATGTGTTAAAAAGCTATGTCCCCTACCAATTGATCAGTGAACCAGTGTGACTAAGTTAATATTTAGTTTAATTTTTTATTGTTTTTATGATTTGAATTGTACTACGTAAATTACTATGTTTTAGTCATCAATTTTAATATAAACAAAGTTGTAAATAATTTTAAGCACATTGATGGTGACCCTTTTTGAACGCAGTTCGTTCAAGGCGAGCGGCTATGTTACGAGCACGTAACAGTTTTGTAATTATGTTCTAATTGTATTGATAGATGGCGACATAAATTAATATAAATATTTGTAGAACTTGCGCACGCGTGGTGGAGGACAGTGCATTGTGGGTAGTGAAAAGACAGTACAAAAAAGAATTCCGTTAAGCAAAGAACGAAGCATGTCTGCTAGACAAAAATATATTAGTAAAATTTTGAGTGGTTAATATTTTGTTTTCTGCACACCCGATTACTCCAAGTCTTAAACCACTTGGACGTGCGCGACAATTTCGACCAGCGAAAGAAGTTAATAAGAAAAACGACTAAAAAAGTCACGCGCACGCGCACAAGATATACCCAGCAAATGTTTACTTATTTTTTTATAGAGTAAATCAGACTGACGCTGTCATTCCTCATTTTGAGAGAGAGTTTCGAAAATTGGTTGAGAATAGTTTTATAGTTACGATGTATACTTCGTTCAATTTTACATCTACTCATCTATGAGATGTGTTAGAAAAATGAGACTGGCACCATTGCGAGCGATCTGCCAACGTCGTAGTTGTTCTCCCTCATTGGCTCAGTTCGAGTTAGAACTTCCTATGTGATATTCCTCCTACGTGATTTTTAAGAGCGCTATCAGTAAAGTTGTGTTTTTGTTACGTGTCACTTAGAATGGAACACTGAAATTTGGAGCAACGTTATGCCATTAGGTTTTGTGTCAAACTTCGGGAATGCCTGCGTGTAACTTTTGAAAAGTTGAAGCAACCTATGGAGAACATTGCTTATGAGGAGCACTAGTTTTTTGCTGGCACAAATCATTTTTGGGTGGACGAGAACTGGTGGAAGATGAACGTCGCTCAGGAAGGCCTTCAACTTCAAAAACCAATAAAAACATCAACTGAGTCAGGGCTCTTGTGAGGTCAGGCCGTCGTTTAACAATAAGGATAAGTGACCAGTTACAATTCTAATTAACAGTTTCACCGTTCATCACATGTTAACTTAAGATTTGCACATGCGAAAGGTCTGTGCCAAAATTGTGCCTAAAACTTCACAATTGAGCAAAAGGACATTCGAAAAAACGTCCTTGAAAGAATTGCTAAAGGCCCCGATTTCTTCACTTTTGTGATCACAAGTGATGAAACCTGGATTTTTCTATACGACGCCGAGACAAAGCGGCAAAGCCAGGAGTGGCACATTGAGAATTCTCCCCGACCGAGGAAAGCTCGAATGAGCAAATCAAAGATAAAATTAATGCTAATTTGCCTCTTTGACAGCGGGGGTACCGTTCACAAAGAATTTGTACCTCCAGGGTAAACTGTCAACGAAGTTTTTTACAGGAGTGTCCTTGAAAGGTTTAGAAGGCTGATTCGTGTGAGACCAGGCATGGCAGACAAGTGGATGCTCCATCATGACAACGTCCCATGTCACATGGGCATCTCCATCACGAAGTTTTTGACATTAAAAGGCATCCCTGTGATTCCTCAGCCCTCCCCTCCCCATTCATCTAATCAGTCTTTGCGTTTTTTTTTTCTTTTCCTCAAATTAAAAAGTGTCTCAAAAGGACGTCATTTTGGAACTTTGGAGAACATCCAAGAGAGTATGACGCACATGCTGAAGGCCATACCGGTTGAAGCCTCCCAGCGCTGCTACCAAGGCTGCGCACAAGCCTTCCGCCGGTGTATAGTTGCCCAAGGGACCTAGTTAGAAGGGGATAATATTGTTATTTGAAAAAATAAAAATTTTGGTAAATAAAAAATTAGTCTCATTAATTATCTAACACACTTCGTATGTTTATATATTTTCTTCTCTTGTTTGTTTGTTTAGCTATATATTAGGTACTTTTATAACACTTTTACTTCATCTATTTATATTTTATTTTCTTTTATTAATAATACGTTTTTATACAGTGTCTGTAAATATGTGTAGGCCGATTAAGTTGGCCTGTCTGGAATCTTATCAAGGTGTCATAGACGTATCGTTAAAGGGTTGTTAGTCGCATTGCCATTCGTATTGTCAGTGCGGGTGAAATAAAACTAGCGTAGAGTTACTTTGTGTAAACAGTGTTACTTTAAGTTAACAAGAAATGAAAACAGTAGTTAAATTAGGTGATACCTTGATTAACAATTGGCAAAATTAATCAACGGTCCAATCTAATGAAATTTAAGAACGGAATGTTAAATACAGAAAAAAATGAAGTTGGGAGATGTAACTGTCGCAAACCTTTTTAGAAAAACTGTAAAAATGTAATCAATTTTTCCAAATGTTGTTTACACGACCTAAAAATATATAAAAAGGCAATCAAGAAAATTAGGTAAATGTAACTAACTTTTAGAAATAAATCCGGTACGATGACGTCACTCCAAAACCTAAAGCTCTGTTTGTTGACGTAACCGGACAAATGGAAATAGGCTTCATCACTCATCTAGAAATTGTTTACAATGTCTTCGTCTTAATTAATTAAATTTAACATTTCCTTACAGAACCGTCGTTAACTCACATAATCTGTTCCTTTAAGAGGCTGAACAATTAGGATTTTGAAAGGATGATGGTGTAGATCGTAAAACATAAAATGAAGAATGTAGACATATGGGTTAGAACAAAATCAATAAAATCTGTAAATAGAGGGGGAAAACGATTGGACACGTCAATATTAACTTTTAAATGCGCACCAAAAAAATCTATTTTGTGACGTCACTAGTGTCGCAGATAGACGTCACTTCCTTTTTTAAATAGTAATTCTAGTTTATGATGACGCCATTTGAAGAAGAACGTTTTTCTGTGGACAGAGCGATGATTTTTAAGATAGATTACATAACAAGATTTTTGAGAACCAGAATTTCGATTTCTGCCCCTATCTACACACTCTTACATTCTCACCTTCAACGCCCATAAAAAGAAACTAACCACGATACGAAAAAATATTATTAAGGAAAGTTGTTTAGTTTGCGGTGTAGAAGGTGGCTGTCGAATTTCGAAGCAGAACTCCGATTTCTACCCCTAACTACTAATTCTTACCCACTTATTTTCATCACCCCTAAAAAAACGAACAATGGCAGGAAAAAATTTTATTAACAAAGGTAGTTTAATTTGTGGTTTGGCTTTTGAATTTCGAACAAGAATTCTGATTTCTACTATTATCTACACAATATTACCTTCTCACCTTCATCGCCCATAAAAAAGACTAACAATGACACGAGAAAATATTATTAAGGAAAGTCGTTTAGTTTGCGGTGTGGAAGGTGGTTACAGATTTTCGAACCAGAATTCCGATTTCTACCCCTACCTACCCACTCTTACGTTCTCACA
This sequence comes from Chrysina gloriosa, assembly GCA_038088585.1. NCBI lineage: Eukaryota > Metazoa > Arthropoda > Insecta > Coleoptera > Scarabaeidae > Chrysina > Chrysina gloriosa. Next base: position 12,812,946 of record CM076095.1, read on the forward strand.
TTCATCGCCCCTAGAAAAAAAAAAAAGAACAATGATACGAAAATATTAAAAAAAAAAAGCGGTTTAGTTTGTGGTGTGGGAGATGGCTGTCAAATTTCAAACCAGAATTCCGATTTCTACCCCTATCTACACACTCTTACATTATCATACTCATCACCCCTTGAAAAAAAAGGCCAAGAACACAAAAGTATTATTAAGAAAAGTCGTTTAGTTTGCCGTGTGGTGGAAGGTGGAGCCGAATTTCGAAGCAGAATTCCGATTTCTATCCCTGTCTACACATACACATTCTCACCCTCATCAGCCGTAAGAAAAACCAGCAATAGTACGAAATAGTATTATTAAGGAAAGTCGTTTAGTTTGCGGTGTGGAAGGTGGTTGCCTAATTTCGAACCAGAATTACGATTTCTACCCCTATCTACACACCTACATTCTCACCCTCATCAGCCCTAAAAAGAACCAACAATAAGACGAAAAAGTATTATTAAGGAAATTTGTTCAGTTTGCGGTGTGCAAGCTGGCTGTGTAGTTTCGAACCAGAATTCCGGTTTCTACCCCTATCTCACATTATTAGATTCTCCCAATCCTCACCCCTAGGGAAAAAATCTATTTTGTGACGTCAGTGTCGCAGATATGACGTCACTTCCTTTTTTTAATGGTAACTCTAGTTTATGATTACGCCATTTGAAGAAGAACGTTTTTCTGTGGACAGAGCGATGATTTCATAGATAGGTTACATAACAAGATTTTTGAGAACCAGAATTTCATCGCCCTAATAGAAAAGCCAACAATGATACGAAAAAATATTATTAAGGAAAGTCGTTTAATTAGCGGTGTGGAAGGTGACTGCCGGATTTCGAACCAGGAAGGTGTCTGCCGAATTTCGAATCAGATTTCCGATTTCTACTCCTATCTACACACTCTTACATTCTCACCTCCATCAGGCAAGAAAAAACCAACAATGATAATAAAAAAATATTATTAAGGAAAGTTTGCGGTATGGAAAGTGGCTGCCGACTTTCGAAGCAGAATTCCGATTCCCACCCCTATCTACAAACGCTTACACTCTCACTTTTATCGCCCCTAATAAGAAAACAAACAGTGTTACGAAAAAATTTTATTACGAAGTTTATGGCGTGGAAGGCGGCTGTCGAATTTCGAACCAGAACTCCGATTTCTACCCCTATCAACACACTCTTACACTCTCACATTCATCACTCCTACAAAGAAGAAACGAACAATGATACGAAAAACTCTTATTAAGAAAAGTCGTTTAGTTTGTGACGTGAAAGGTGGCTGGCGAATTTTGAACACGAGTTCCGATTTCTATCCCCATCTACACACTCCTGCATGCTCACTTTCATCGCCCCCTAAAAAAAAAAGACCAACAATGATACGAAAAAGTATTATTAATGAAAGTCGCTTAGTTTGCGGTGTGGAAAGAAGCTGTCGAATTTCGAACCAGAATTCCGATTTCTACCCCTATGTACACCCTCTTACTTTCTTACATTCATCACTCCTAGAAAAAAGAAAGGAAGAATGATACGGAATAATCTAATTAAGTAAAGTCGTTTAGTTTGCGGTGTGGAAGGTGACTGCCGGATTTCGAACCAGAATTCCGATTCCTACCCCTATTTACCCACTCTTACATTCTCATATTCATCACTCCTTGAAAAAAGAAACGAACAATGATACGAAAACATTTTATTAAAAAGAAGTCGCCTAGTTTGTGATGTGGAAGGTGGCTGTCGAATTTCGAATCAGAATTCCGATTTCCACCCCTAGCTACACACACTTACACTCTCACATTCATCACCCCTAGAAAAATGAAATAAACAATGATACGAAATAATCTAATTAAGGAAAGTCGTTTAGTTTGCGGGGTGGGAGGTGACTGCAGGATTTCGAACCAGAATTCCGATTTCTACCCGTATCTACACACTCTTACATTCTCACTTCCATCGCCCCTAAAAAAGCCAACAATGACACGAAAAAAGTATTATTAAGGAAAGTAGTTCAGTTTGCGGTGTGGAAGGCGGCTGTGTGTTTCGAACCAGAATTCCAATTTCTACTCCTATCTACACACTGTTACATTCTCATATTGATCATCCTTTGAAAAAGGAAACGAACAATGATACGAAAAAATTTTATTAAAAAAGTCGCATAGTTTGTGATGTGAAAGGTGGCTGTCGAGTTTCGAACCAGAATTCCGATTTCTACCCCTATCTACACACTCTTACATTCTCACTTTCGTCACCCTTAAAAAATAACGAACAACAATACGAAAAGATTCTATTAAGGGAGGTTGTTTAGTTTGGGGTGTGGATGGTGGCTTTATAGTTTCGATCCAGGATTCCGATTTCTACCCGTATCTACACACTCTTACATTCATCACCCCTAAAAAAGAAAGGAACAATGATACGAAATAATCTAATCAAGTAGTCGTTTAGTTTGCGGTGTGGAAGGTGACTGCCGGATTTCGAATCAGAATTCCGAATTCTACCCCTATTTAACCACTCTTACATTCTCATCTTCACCACTCCTTGAAAAAAGAAACGAACAATGATACGAAAAGATTTTATTAAAGAAAGTTGTTTAGTTTGTGGTGGAAGGTGGCTGTCAAATTTGTTGATGGCAGTGTTGAGAAGGCTCAGCTATTATATTAAGAATACAGATGCAAATAACCAAAATGATTTATTCGAATACACGTTTTACATGTGTCACTATGTTGAAGGATCTAAATTCAAAACTACTAGATCGTTGTGTTTCATTTCATACATGTGACAGCATCAATACATCCAGGTAAATGGACTTTCATATCGCTTATCTAACACTTCCCCTCGATATAAAAGTCTACAGAACTTTCACTCACGATTCTGTCAGCCCACATAGCTTCAAACACTTCAAATGTTTCTCCTTGGGTCTCCTTTTGTCATCATATCTGCTGCCATGCTGTCTGTGGATACATGATGAACGCTAATTCGTTGATCCCTTAAAGCCTCACGAACAAAATGATGTCGGATGTCAATGTGCTTGCTGCGTGCGTGATATGTAGCATTTTCAGCAAGCTTCTTTGCTCTCAGGTTGTCGTTATATATGGTCCCTGCAGCCAGATTAGCGAATCCTAATTCTACCAAAAACTCATTCAAGTAGATCGATGCCTTCGAAGCTTCTGTGAGAGAATATATTCTGCTTCTGTCGATGATAAAGACACTGTCCTTTGCTTCTTGGAATCCCATGAAACAGGTCCGCCGCTTAAAAGGAAAGTATATCCCGTGTAAGAACGCCTATCCATTGGGCAGTTTCCCAATCGGAATCAACATAGCCTTCCAGACATTTTGAGTTTCGTTCGAAAACTATTCGGTAGTCCATCGTTCCCTTGAGATATCTTAGGACTCGTTTAGCAGCCGTCCAGTGTTCATTGTCAAAGTTGTCGTTGAACTGGCTAAGACTGCTTACAGCATGTTCGGTGTCTGGTCTACTAGAGACAGCTAAATACATCAGCGATCCCACCAACTCTCGATATGGTAATCGTCGCACTTCTGGGTCTACTTCGAACTTCGGTTTGTCTAGGTTGGAGTTTGCGTCAATAGGAGTGCTTACTGGCTTTGATTCCTCCATACCAAACTTCTTCAATACGTCTTTGAGATACCCACGCTGGTTCAAGGAAATCTTGTGTTTTTTCCAAGGAAACTTTATTCTCAGACAATATTTGATTTGTCCAAGATCTTTTGTCTCGAACTCACATGCCAACTTCTTTTTGATTGTCTCCGTCAACTTCATGTCTTTGGATACGATCAAAATGTCATCAACGTAGAATAGACAAGAATATAAGAGAACACTTTCTTTCTTATGCAATACACACATGCATCGGCATTTGTTGGTATTGCTCCAAGTTCTCGCAAATATTTGTCCAATCTCAGATTTCAATTCCTCCCATCTTGACGAAGTCCGTAAAGCGACTTTTTAAGAAGACAAACTGTGTTGCCGGTTTTTAATTCCTTCAACATAATACTTGCCTTTTCCTTAAGCGCTTTATCCGTGTGCGCTATCGTTTCAAGCGATTCCTCTAACAATTCGGAGGGTTCCATGAACAATTCCTCCTCGATGTTCCCATTTAAGTAAGCCGTGATTATATCCAAATGTTGAATGGACATATTTTCCGGGCTGCAAGTGCCATCAGCAAACGGATGGAGCTCATTCGGGCCACAGGAGCAAAAGTTTCGCTGAAATGAATCCCAGGACGCTGTGCGAAGCCCCTAGCAACTAATCGGGATTTTCTTCTTTCCAGCATTCCTTCGAAATTGTACTTGTTCCGAAGTACCAAGCGACTTCCTATTACTTCCTTGTTTGCAGGGCGCTGAACTAACTGCCATGTATCGTTCTTTAGGATAGATTTAATCTCCGAAGTAATGGCTTGCTGCCATTCGTATGCATCTTCACCAGACATGGCTAGCTTCAGTGGTATCTCAGCCAAACCTGCAAATTGTGGGTCATGTATTTCTTGCTCCTCTTGGACTTTCTGGTACTGAAGTCGAGGTCTTCCCCTCAGTCCAGTGCGTACCTTTCTAGGTCTTCCGGGTCCTCTTGCTGGTGGAATGCAATGTACATTTGTATTCGGGTTTACTTCGTTGTCGATGACGTCATCTTGTTCGTCAACATCGACTTAGAAGGAAGTCAATTCGATCTCTAATATGCGATCTTCGGATGGCGTTTTCACAATGTCATCATCCAAGTACAGCTCCTTCGGGTATGAAGTCTTCAAAGGTTGTCGGAGCACAAGGAAAGGTATGCATAAACCTGACGTCTCTGGATATCACGATCTTTCTCTCTTCAGTCAAACACATTCTATACCCTTTTGATGATTCAGAATATCCCATTAAAATTGCTGGCTTTCCCCGGGAATAAAATTTCCCTTTGCCTGGTTCTGTGTCTAGACAAAACGCTTTGCATCCGAATTCTTGAAAGTATGACACATTTGGTTTCTTATCGGTCCATACTTCGTAGAGGGTTTTCCCATTCAAGCTGGAACTTGGGCTTCTGTTCCTGATGTAGTTCGCTGTCGAAACCGCTTCTGCCCAGAATGATGTTAGTAGTGCGGATTGCAGGAGAAGACATCTTGCAGTGTCCAGCAATGTTCTGTTTTTTCGTTCTGCTGTGCCATTCTGTTGGGGGTGATACGGTATAGAAAATCTTCGTGCAATTCCATGCTCAGCGACGAATGCATCAAACTTGAGGTTCTTATATTCCGCCCCGTTTTCCGATTCCAAACATTTGATTTTCTTGTTTTTGAAATTTTCAACTCAAGCTTTGTATTCTTTGAATGCATTGAATACATCGCTTTTAGCATTCAAAAAACCTACCTCGCACCACTTAGAACAGTCGTCAATGAATGTGACGAAATATCTGGCTCGTACGAGCGATTCTACGCGTACAGGATCGCACACATCAGAATGAATGATGTCCAGAATTTGCGTCTTTCGTTCGCTCTTCTTAGGAAAAGCATTTCTAGTCATTTCTCCTTTTAAACAAATTTCGCAATTCAACTTCCCCTTTGGCTTTTGAACATTAATACCGGTCAGCGTTTGTTTCTGAACTGCTTCCATGAGGTATTTTTCATTTAAATGCCCCAAGCGCCGATGCCCTACTTCTAAAGATTCCGTTTCTTTAGAATTGCACGCAGTTTCACAAACGTTTCCGCTTCCATTGTTCAACTTTTCGCGCACGTAATACAATCCGCTAATCCGATCGGCAATCAGTTTGACAGCACCTTTTTCGTTGTTCATTGTTGCGCGATCTTTGTAAAAAGATACACTGAAACCCTTGCCTGTTATTTTCCCGATTGATAATAGATTCGTGCCTAAGTCCGGCGCGTGAAAGACATTTTCTAACTTCTAAGTTTTTGATTTCACCCAGAACATCAGCGCTGAACCGCACGTCACCTTTCGCGAGTATCTTTGTCGAACTATTGTTCGCGAGATTTAGCTCGATGCTACTGACGTTTTCAGTGTTGACAAAATCGCGAACCACGTTGCTTAGATGTGAAGTTGCGCCACTGTCCAAGCACCATTTTGCACCATTTTGCACCATTTTTCGCGTTTGTTGCCTGGAATACGTAGTCGCCTTGTAGTCCGTTTGATACACAAAGATCCGTTTCTTCACTTCTGCTCGCGTTTTCTCGATCACGGTCACGTTTCTTCGAACAATCTGCCGCTTTGTGCCCTGTAATGAACTCCTCCTGGTTTGAAGGAATTATGTTGGAACTCCTCCTGGTTTGAAGGAATTAATTCCACTTTTTGCACCCTTAATCGTTCGTAAAATAATGCCAATCTTCACTAATTACAATATATTTACTAGCTTCTAAACGTATAAAACAACTTAAATTATATCGAAATTACAGGTTAACCCGCTCACGACGCATTGAAACCCGGAGTTATTATCAAACGATAGTTGGTGTTTAAACCTTCTAACTGTGTTGTAACTGACTCGAATTAAAACTCGGGTTGCTTATATAGGGTCGAGCTATCAAACAAAATATTTGAAATATTTGAATAGAAAGTTTGCTAGCCCTAAATAAAACGGTATTGACGTCAGAGGCGCCAGATAGAAACCGAAAGCCCCCTTCGTCGAAACAACGAGCGTAATGAAACTTCATCATTTTTGTGTATAAGTGTAACTACACTTATACACAAAAATTAAATATTTAAGAATACAATTCTTAACATGCCGCCCGCCTTGAAAGCATGGGCTTTCAAAAAATCAAAAAATAAATATATACAGTTGAGGCAATACAGATTATAACTAATGAAGTGGTAACAATACATGGGCACTAAATGTCAATAGGGAGGATACATACCCCTTCGTCGAAACAACGAGCGTAATGAAGTTACACTTATAGTACAAAAATTAAATATTTAAGAATACAATTCTTAACATGCCCTATTTTACAACATCGATGACAACCGTATTTGAATTCACTACCGGTGTTCATGTCGGTCTTCTTCGAAGGATATTTAGGTTTCCGCGTGTTTCTTCCACTTCTATTAGCCTATAACGCGTTTTGGCAAGCGGTGGATAGAGTCTCGTTTCTTCTCGCGTCGTTCTCTTCAACTATTTTTATTCACAACACTCCTGGTGATGGTAACTCATCACGTGATTCGATCGCACAACGAAAATTTTCAAAATTCGACGGTAAACTATAGAGTAACATTATCGATAATAAATCGGAATTAATGTCCACCTCCATTTCACCGAGTGTATCTACCACATCGAAAAATCCACGTATGTGTTCCCGCACGTCATTGCCATTTTCCATGCGTTGTAAAATCAGCTGCTTTAACAATTTTGCTTTCCGCGCTGGTCTCTTCGATTGGTAAATATTTTCGAGTTTTAGCCACACTTCCCTCGACGTTTCACAACCCTTAATTTGTTTCAATTCACTAGGGTTTATCGAAAGAATAATGTCTCACTTCGCCTTGCTGTCGTTCGTGCACCACAATTTTGCAGCAATCACGGTTCTCTCGTCATCTTCAACAATATCCGGTTTCACTGATTCACCGTTTACGTATATCCACGCATCGTTTTTGACGAGTATTGCTTGCATCTGCAGTTTCCACGTGTCATAATTTTCTTTATTTAGCGGTTCAATGCGAGCTACGCTTCCTGGACTCATAACATGTTGATGGCGGTGTTGAGAAGGCTCAGCTATTATATTAAGAACACAGATGCAAACAACCAAAATGATTTATTCGAATACACGTTTTACATATGTTACTACGTTGAAGGATCTAAATTCAAAACTACTAAATCATTGTGTTTCATGTCATACATGTGACAGCATCAATACCTATGATCAATACATCCAGGTAAATGGACTTTCATATCGCTTATCTAACAGAATTTCAAACCAGAATTCCGATATCTACCCCTATCTACACACTCTTGCATTCGCACTTCCATCGCCCCTAAAAAAAACCAACAATGATACGAGAAAATATTATTAAGGAAAGTCGGTTAGTTTGCGGTGTGGAAGGCGGCTGTCGAATTTCGAAGCAGAATTCCGATTTCTACCCTGTTTACCGACTTACATTCTCACTCTCATCGGCCCTAAAAAAAAAAACCAACAATGATACGAAAAAATATTAGTAAGGAAAGTCGTTTAGTTTGCCGTGTGGAACGTGGATGTCTAATTTCGAACCAGAATTCCGATTTCTACCCCTATCTACACACTAATTTAATTTAAATTAATTTTAGAATATTTTATCTTTTTTGCACATATTACGAATATTTTAACATATTTGAAATTATTTGACATATTTTTCCGTTTGAAAATCGCGTTATTTTTATAAAAGATATAGTAGACATTTTTCTGCGAAATTTACATTGTACGATTACCGATCTTTCAGTAAATATAATAAAGTAAATATTACTTAAATAGGGATTCATGCTTCTTCCAAGAAATTTATGTTTCTACATTTTTCTAAGAAATTGTTAATTGATTTTGAACTTCCAAACAAAATATCATGTTCAATACCAACGAGCAAAGCTTATTTTGTTACGGGTTCTTAGAATAAAAATCGGTAATTAAACGAATAAAGGTGGATTTTGATTGGTGACAAATAATTAGGTAGGTGGTGTATACGTTTCAGCTTTTATCATTTAAAAATTGTCATCATTTACAAACACCCAATAAAGTGAAGTGTTATCCAAAAATGCATCCTGGATCAAGACCGTTTCAGAAGTACTTTTGAACGAAGAAAAAGTATTCTGCAAAGCGTGCGGTAAAATGGTAAGTTGATAATTTTACAAAACAATTTTTTTATTTAATTCAAATTATTTTGCTAGTCTGCCATACAATTGGTTCAAAAACTTGCTTTGGATTACTGAATAAAATTATTTTCATCAATAAAAATATTTTCCTTTAATTTCAAAATCATTTTCTTATCTTATATCTAAAAGAGTGTATACATTTTCTACTATAATTTTCTTCTTTTATAGATTCCGTGTGAGAAAAATTCAAAATTACTCAACATCTGTCGATTGACCCTCATAAACAAAAAAGAAAAAATGAGACAATCAAATTTAGTGCAAATGTCTGTAGGTCAATCACTAGCAGGTTCATCTTCATCTCCAAAAAATAGAGTGAACAACAAGTATTTAATTAGGAATTAACCAAAGCTTTGCTTTTTGCAAATATCCCACTTTATAAGTTACAAAACCTAAATTGTTAAATGTTTTTGCAAAAGTATAGCAGAAGTACTGTACCTGGTAAATGCTATTTGATTTTACTCTCACTTCTACGTGGTTCTTGTTAGACAATAAATTATATTTTTATTTTGATCTCTTTTTTTATATCAATTTATTTTATTTTTATTTAATTTATTTATTATTTATTTTGTTTTATTCTACACTTTTAATGATACAGTAATAGGTATAAAAATACAATTTATTGACCGAGAAGTGTTAGATTACAGTAGCCTCCCCTGCGTAAAGTCAGGAGCCCCCACTGGAACTTGACTTTATTACATTAAATTATGATTTTGTTCATAAAACTATTGTTATTCTTGAAACTGAATCACTCCCGTTACAAGAGTCTCTTCATTTGATTGATGAATTTAAGGAAAAACTTCAGATAGTTCCTGGAAGAATAGGAGAATTTATAAATAAAAAATTTAATGCTATTTTAAAGGAAATAGCGATTTAAATTTATTGCCACAAGCAAACCAAATTCTCCGTGGCGATTTTGATGTTGAAATCATTTAAATCCGGAAGTTAATGTTTTAAAATATGCACCAATCACATCAGTTGACGTCGAACGAAAAAATATTTGATTGTGAATTGTCTTTTTACCGTAAGGAATGTAATGTTTAATGTAGAAATGTAAGTGATAGTTATCTGTTTAAATAAAACCTGTTTAAATTTTCTTAGTGTTTGTTTTTTTCCTTGTTACTTCAAAATATATTCGACATTCTAAAGATATTTTTCAAACATATTTTACATATTCTAGACATTTTAGGAATATTGTCAATATATTTTGCTTACATTTATGATATATATATATATATATATATGTATGTATTTGAGACAAATCTCGAATATGTAATTCAGTCTCTAATCTCTAATGATTACACCGCCCAACAAAATAATTGTTTTGTCGTGGTGCCTGTAAAATACGAACTGATTTAGGGTATTTCTGATGTGCTCGATCCAAAAATAACCGACATCTTTTCCCAGCACCTCTAGATACACCACGGTGAAATTTATTACTCATACGGATAAATAGCAAAATCAAAATAATTAATTAAAATAATTAAATAATTAAATATTAAGGAGACCTAAATTGTCTGTTTCTACTTGAAATTAGAATTATAATATAACTATAATTCTCAGTATTCCCCATTACTGGAAGAATTTACCTGTCTAACCCAACCCTAATCCCCACTACTTCATTTACCTCTAATATAGGGTTCCCCGTATCTGTCTGCATCTCACAGTTCAGTTTGTTTAGTATTGTGTGGTATTGTGCTTTCGTGTGATAATTGTGCCAGTGTGTACTAAGTATTTACATTAAATTGCTGGGAGTGTATTAAAAATTCTAATGATAACAATGGCTTCTACAAGCAGACGGAATTGTGTGAACCACCTAGATGCTTTCGTTACATTTGTGGTAAATACACTTTTAAGGAAAGTAAGAAACCCATACGTGACTTTATAAAAAGGGCGTATTTGGTGTATTTTGGCGTCCAATTATGAGACCAGGATAAATCTTGAGTACCACATTTTGTATGCAAAACATGCGTAGAAACGAAAGGTTTTAATCGCAATAACCGACATAAATGGACATACCCTAACGTGGAGTCAGCAAGGAGACCTTTTCCTCATTCTGAAGAAATACTTGTTCTAACGTTCAGTAACACAGAAACATCGTCTGACGAGGTCCAGTTCCAGAAAAGTGAAGGCAATACTGATTATGAAGGACCTCCAGCGAGTCCCCAACGCTTCCGTCAAGAAGAGCTTAATGACCTTGTTAGAGATATGGACCTCTCGAAGGAGCCGTTCGAATTGCTTGCTTCCAGATTAAAGGAAAAGAACTTACTGTGTCCAGGTACTAACATTACATTTTATCGTACCAGAGAGAAAGATCTGCTGCCGTATTTCTCTAAAGAAAACAACTTAGTGTTTTGTAATGACATTAGAGGTCTCTTGAAGAAAATGAAGTTAATTGAATACAGGCCAAGTGAATGGCGTCTTTTTATAGACAGTTCATCTCGAAGTTTAAAATGTGCACTTTTACACAATGGCAATAAACATGGTTCTATATATATTGGCTATTCCACCACTATGAAAGAGGAATACGAGACAATATCATTGGTTCTGAAACATATCAAGTATGAAGAGCATCAGTGGGTGATTTGTGTCGATCTAAAAATGAAAAACTTTCTCCTAGAGCAACAAAGTGGTTACACAAAATAGTCTTGCTTTTATGACTTTGGGACAGCAGAGCTAAGGCCCAGCACTGGATTACCAGAAACTGGCCTTTAAGAATTGATTTTGGCCAAGGAGAACACAACGTTCTTAACGAACCGTTGGTTGACATAAACAAAATCATCTTCCCACCACCGCATATCAAGCTGGGACTTATGAAGCAAGTTGTCAAGGTTTTACCTCGAGATGGACCGTGTTTTGAGTATTTGAAACAAACATTTTCAAGGCTTAGCACAGAAACACTGAAGCTTGGATTTTTCTGGTCCTCAGATAAGGCAAGTTTTAAATAACCCGCAGTTCACGGAATCAATGAACTAGCGTGAGTCTATTGCCTGGTGTTCTTTTATTGAAGTGGTCAAAAATTTTCTTGGAAATCAGAAAGCAGCAAAAGACCGCTTTCCAGGATGTCTTCGTTCAGGATACTTTTGCGCATAAGCTCTGGCAGCCAAGAAACCATTTTCATGGCATTCATCTACACTCAAAATCATATCCACTCGTTCTTGGATAGAATAATCCATCATTGTAACAATATCTATCTCAAATAAAAAAAAACACAATACTTCGATTGTTTCACTATTCATTTTTAGATTGCTCTAATAGTAGTTACCTATATACCGTTATCAAAGAATAAAATATACTAAAGTAAAGTAGGATTGTGCTGATATTTATGAGGTATATGTTGAATAGTGTGCGTTATTTTTAGTAATATAAATTTAAGAGACACTAAATAAGCGTTTTTAAATATTCGATATCTCAGTTTCGTTCACATCAAATTTAACTTCACTTCGAGGTAAACAATTCGCCGAAAACTCTTAGCGACCTCGGTATAGTTTGTATTTTTATGTTTTGTATTTTAGTTTTATGGTGGACAATTTATCTCCGTTGTTGTTTCATGTAAAACTAACTTGCCAAATTCAATGTCATCGGAACCGATTTTAGTACCCCTTTACCTACAAAGGACACCAGCTGCAACTTTATTATCTTGTTTTCACCCTAACTTTCTACAAAATTCCATTTCATGTACTTTTCCTTAATTTCGATTTCTAAACTTTCACTTTTGCACCAATAGGGAAATACTTACCATTTTTTAGCACCGCCCTCCGAACCTTCTTTAAGTGTAGATGATTGCAGATTAGGCAGTGCAATTTGTCAGTCAAAAGGTTTCGGTTTTACATTGTTAGACTCGAGTACAAGACTCGGTCTAACAGCCAATTCGGGCAATAAATCTTTCGGGTACAATTTCAACCGCGTTTAAATTAATCAATTATTTAGTAAGTAAGTAGCCGTTAAGTGCGCCGTGTATTTCTTCAAGTTAAGTTTGTAATTTAGTGGTTAAGCACATTGTAACGAACAATTTAATTAAATTGTGAGGTACAGTTAGTGTTTTTGTTAACACCTACAATGGGAAAAATATTGTTGAAGTGTAAGATTTGGCCTACAGTCCAAAACACCATTCTACTCCAACTTCGCGCTTCAACAAACCTACAGTATATATGTATGTCATTATGACAATTTAATTGCTGTATCTAGTAGTGGGGGTGCTTGTGAACTATGTTGCGAGAAACCGAAAACTTATTTCTTTGGATGTTAAAACCCTTTTCACCTCAATACGTAATGCCGTACAATTAATAAAAATACAATACATAGAGGAAAATAGCGATCATGTAGAATATTTATTATAATACTTGTCATTTAAAGGCATACATGTTCCATTAGCAACTATTGAGATAGTTAGTAGTAGAAATAAAAGAATGCATTTCCAGATTCAGCAGCTTCGATTTAAATTCAATCTAAGTAAAATTTAACATACCTTCAAATTTCTCCGAAACCGCAAGAAACGGGCACAAGGAAATTTAATACAGTTTGGGTACGAATTGAAAAACCTTTCTCCGAATTTAAAAATATACAGGATATTCCATTTAACATAACAAAGTTATACACCATTGAAGTTGAGATAAATAAAGCTGATATATGGAATCATCCTGTACATTATTGTAAAATACCATACCTCAAAATAAGTAGTCCAAAATATACTAAATCAAGGCTAAAAACATGATTTGAAAATTTCAATTTAGTCCAGTCATTCTGTACATTTGGAAAAGAAAGTGAACCGGGAACGCCAAATTTTTAATATGTTGTGGGGGTGCTTAGAAAAGCTGAATTGTAGATTTGAGACCAAGATTTCCTATGTGCATTTTCCACCATCTTGGAAAAAGGGGTGATTTTTGTTTTTGCTATAACTTGGTTCCCCGTCGAGATACATAAGTGTTGTTTGCTTGTTTTTTGTTCCCCTTTCGACGATCTATAATCTAGGTTCTATAAACTTTTCACCTATTATTGTTAGTTGTTGAGATATCGAACAAAATAGACAAAAATTCAAAGATTTTTCTGGCTGTTCTCCTATTCCTTCATACATATCGAAAAAATGTATATTACCAAACTTCTAGAGGATATTCAGTATTTTCAGTGGTGTCAGTAGTTTCAGCGATTTCAGTATTTGCAGTGGTTTCAGCGATTTCGGTATTTTCAGCGGTTTCAGTAGTTTCAGTGGTTTTAGTATTTTCTTACAGTACTCCCGTGGATATCAGAACCTTCGGATCGTCGTGTTCTCGTACTTTGGTGCTTTTGCGAGTGCAGTGGTTCTGATCAGAGTGTCCGCATCTTCAAAGGCTTGTTCGACTCTGATTTCGGTTTGTGCAAAACGAACGCGGAGCATTCCTATAAAGTAGTCGATCGTCGGAAGAGGCACAAAAATAACCGAACAACAAATCTGCATCTCGACGGAGAACCGAGAAACCAGTGAAAATATTGAAATCGCTGAAACCACTGAAAACACTGAAACCACTGCAAATACTGAAGTCGCTGAAACTATTGACACCACTGAAAATATATCTTCTACAAGTTTGGTAATATACATTTTTTCGATAAGTCTGTTCAACCTGGCTCTGGAGTAGGTAACAAGAAGAATAAATAAAGGAACAATCAGAACAAAGGGAGGACAGATAATAGCGTATGAGGATGACATTGTGATCATAGCAAAAAGACGAGAAATTTTGATGATTAAGAATACTGGAGAGGAAAATTTTGAGAACAATAATGGGATCAGCTAAGGTTGGAGAAAATGAATACAGACAAAGAATGAACCATGAGCTGGAAAAAGAAATTGAAGAAGACATCGTAAAGAAAATAAAACAACCAAGGGTAAAATGGCTGGGAAATGTTTGGAGAGCGGAAAATACCATAACAAAAACACTATTAGAATGGGAACCGGGAGGAGTCAGAAGGAGAGGTAGACCGAGGACAAGATGGTTGAAGGAAGTGGTAAAGGACCTGAGCAAAATCGGAATCAGGAAATGGCAAGATAAGACAAAGGACATGAAGGGATGGAGAGACATAAGCCGGAGAGTGTGACCACGAAAGGACTGGATGATGGGAACTGATCCGCCCCTAACGCTGGATTTAGAGAGCTTCTAGAAAGCGGAGTTGCCCCTCCATGTGGCGTCTAGCCACTATATACATACATATATATATATATATATATATATATATATATACATATACATGTAAGTTTAAGCGAGCTAAAACTAAAGCGCGACACTCGGCCAGGCTCGAGTCGCACAACAGTGACATTCGTCAGTCGTAACTGTGTAATACAGCAGGAAGCACGTAAGAAAGGCGTGTTAAACTCAAGGCGCTGGTCGCTGAGCTTTGTAATTAATTAAAGTAATAATTATAAGTGGGTAGTAATAATCATAATATCATCAAGCTGTACTTGTTGTTGATTCAGGTAAACCAGTGCTCAACTATGTATTGTAATTAGTGTAATATCCAATATACCATTGAAATCAGTAAATATAATTACAGTTTTTACTAGCATCAACCCCAGCTTTGATTACAATACCTATTCCATAAGATAAAACAAGTATCTTATAAATCAACAACAGAAAGATGATTGCCAAACGAGCCAGATTCTGCTTTGTTACGGAGGCTTTCGATGGAAAAACTACTATCAATGAAAGTGCTTCGCATGATAAAATTTCATCGATAATTAAACATATGATAGAAAAATTTTCGAGTAAAAATCAAAATGCGAATATTTTTATAGATAATTTTGTGAGTGAGTGCGTTAGATTAAAATGTAAAGAGGAAAGTTATGCGGAGACTTTGAGATTTTTTGGAGGGATCGGTCCTAGACTGGTTTCAAAGTTTTCTTAAAATACATACAATAACAGAACCGTGGGAGAATTGGAGAACTTCTTTCATAGATACGTTTGCCGTGATCGGGTGGTCGGAAATAAAATACGCATATGAATTTAAGTATTTAAAAGGTTCCTTGTTAGATTACGCGCTAAAAAGAGAAATTTGCTTTTGGATATAGATTGTAAAATGTTAGATAATACACAAATAAATTTAATTGTTTTGGGTTTACCAGTAAAAATTCAATTACATATAAACAGAAAAGATATAAATACGATTGATAATTTAATGACAACTATAAATCAGTTAGATGGTCTTATAGAGAAGGAGAAAAAGGTAAAACCAAAAGGAGTAGAACATCAATTAGAAAAAAAGCCCTGTCCTTACTGTGTTAAAAAGAATTTTTACACAGATATCATCCAGAAGAAGTGTGTAGGTCTAAACTATCAGAAAAAGAGAAAACCAAGAATGATAAAATAAAATTAGTAAATAATGCGAATATTGAAGAAAGTGTAGCATTTTCGGAAGATTCAAAAAACGGAGTGCGACCCCACTTATCAGATTAAGAATGTACATAGAAGATATTCCAGTTATAGCAATATATTACTCTGGAGCAAATGTATCCATTATTAACTATGATACAATAACTAAGTTAAAATTAAATAAAAGAATAAGTGGGGTAAATAAATTGAATACTTTTGCAGGCACTACGAATACGTTAGGCTCAATTAAATTGAAGACTAGAATTTTTAATATTTCTCAAACGATATGTTTTTATATTGTAAAAAGTAATTCTTTTCATGCTGATGTTTTGTTAGGTTTGGATGCAATTAAAGCATTTAAGCTATGTCAAGACGAGAACTTAAAAATTTTTCAGAATGACAAAGGTAAATCTTTTAAATAATAAAATAGAAATAATAGCCAAGCCAGCAAAGACAGTCATGTACAGTGAGAATGCTTTCGATAATGTGGTAAACAAACATAAAGAGGTGTTTACAAATGATAAATTTGAAGTTGGTAAAGTAATAGGTTCTGAGGCGTCCATTAAACTCACTGAAAACAAATATATCGCGCGAAAGCCGTACAAGTGTTCTATAGCGGATAATGAGGAGATAAATTCACAAGTAATTCGGCTTTCTGGTCAATTTCTATCAGAGAGAAAGATAGATATAAAACTGCGTTTATTACTCAAAACGGACATTGGCAATGGAAATGCTTGTCTTTTGGATTAAAGTCATCTCCGGCGATTTTCCAGAGAATTCTTAGTGATGTACTGGCAAAGAACGGTCTCGAAGACTTCGTGATAAATTATATAGATGATATTCTCATTTTTTCTAAGAATTATGCAGAACATATGTCACACCGAGAAAGTTTTCAATGCCCTGGAAAAAGCGGGGTTTAAACTAAACAAGAAAAATGCATATTTGCAAAAAAATCAGTAATTTATTTGGCCCATGAAATCAAAGAAAATGAAGTAAAACCATTAAATGATAACTTGGTTGCTATTAAAGAATTTCCAACACCACAAAACCAAAAAAATGTTAGGCAGCTGTTGGGAAAAATAAATTTTTATTTAAAATACATACCACAGGCTTCCATAGAGTTGGAACCATTACATAATCTTCTCCGAAAAATGTAAAATTTGAGTGGTCTAAAGAATGTGAGAGTAGTTTTACAAAAATAAAGAACTATCTCAGCTCTGAACCTATAATAGCAATTTTCGATCCAAAATTACCTATATACATCTTTACAGATGCATCGAAGAAAGGGGTGGCAGCAATTTTAAAGCAGCCACAAAACGACAATTCAATAAAACCAGTATTTTATTTTTCAAAAAAATTAACAAAATCCCAAGAAAACAAACGTGCTATTTTCTTGGAAGTCTTAGCGATTAAAGAATGCATTTTATATTGGCAATACAAACTTATAGGAAACAAATTTACGATTTTCACAGATCATAAACCTCTTGAAAATTTTAATGTAAAAAATAGTAAAAATCCTGAATTATTGGCTTTATTGAATTATATTTCAAATTTTGAATTTGAAATAAAATATAATCCAGGCATAAACAATGCAGTAGCTGATTGTTTATCTCGCAATCCGGTATTAAAGGATAGCAAAAACAGTGAAACAGCTATAAGGATAGTAAATTTTTTAGCGATGGAGGAATTGAAAAGTGACCAAGAACAATTAAATATAAAAAACGAGGAAAAAGTAATAATTAAAAATAATATTTGTTATAGAATCCTAAATAAGAGAGAAAAAATATGGATTTCCGAAGAATTAGGTATCAAACTGATAAAAAAATTCACAAAGAAAATCATATTGGAATAAAACAATTGACTTTAACTTTAAATCCAAAATACTACTTTAAGACTATGCATAAACATATAAAGCTCATTTGTAGAGCATGTGACACTTGTATAAAAAATAAATCGAGATTTGGAGATTTCGTTCAACCTCTGCCACAATTAGATCCAGCGTCAGAGCTGTTCGAAATAGTATCCCTAGATACAATAGGAGGGTTCATAGGAAACAAATCACCAAAGAAATATTTACATTTAGTAGTAAACCATTTCACAAAATACGCCTTTGTATTGTCGTCCAAAACTCAAACAGGAAAAGATGTCACAAAAAAAAAAAGTAAAAAAGTTCAGAAAAAGGCAAAATAAAAGTACTCCAATCTTATCAATATGCTGGAATAAACTCAAAAGAATTTAAAAGGTTTCTAAAAACAGAGAATATTAAAAATATTTTTACCGCGGTAGATTGCCCCTTCTCAAACGGGCAAAATGAACGCACTAATCAAACGTTAGTTATCGCGATCAGGTGCAAAATTTTTGAAAATGAAAATAGACCGTGGTCAGTTGTAGCAGAAGAATGTGTTGAAAATTATAATAATACGGTACACAGTACTACAAAATTTACACCAAATTAACTTTTAAATGGGATAGATAAATCCTTTTTCCCATCGGAACTTAAAGAAAATAATTTGGAAAATCTAGAAGAGAACAGAAAGATAGCTTTCCTAAATGCAGAAAGAATTCACAAGCAAAACAAATTTTATTACGATAAAAGTAAACGAAAAATAACTTATAATGTCGGAGATCGTGTTTATATTCAAAACGGAAATCGTTTAAACAGAAGAAAACTGGATCCAGTCAGGGTGGGTCCTTTTCAGGATAAAGCATAAAATCTCTGATTTATTGTACATCATAGATGCGGGTTTTAAAACACCAGAATCAAACATTTATCATGCAAGCAAAATGATTCCTTACTACAACTCTCCTGACTCCTGTCAAACAGACTTGTCCGGGGGAAGGGGAGATGTAAGTTTAAGCGAGCTAAAACTAAAGCGCGACACTCGGCCAGGCTCGAGTCGCACAACAGTGACATTCGTCAGTCGTAACTGTGTAATACAGCAGGAAGCACGTAAGAAAGGCGTATTAAACTCAAGGCGTTGGTCGCTGGGCTTTGTAATTAATTAAAGTAATAATTATAAGTGGGTAGTAATAATCATAATATCATCATGTTGTTGATTCAGGTAAACCAGTGCTCAACTATGTATTGTAATTAGTGTAATATCCAATATACCATTGTAATCAGTAAATATAATTACAGTTTTTACTAGCATCAACCGCAGCTTTGATTACAATACCTATTCCATAAGATAAAACAAGTATCTTATATACATATATACCTCAACAAATAACAATGATAGGTGCAAAGGGATTAAATTGTAGATCGTCGGAAGATAAACAAAAAATAACCAAACAACAAATCTGTATCTCGACGGAGAACCGAGTTATCGCGAAAACCATAATTTACCGCTTTATTGAAGATGGTGCACGTACGAAAAAATCGAAATTTCGCGGCACGATAGAACACGCAATTATTACCCTACATAGAAAACAAAAACACCTAATTGTTCATACAAACACCCCCTATAAGTATTATAATAGACATGTTTTCGATAGGTATTAAAGAAAAAGAGAAAAAAACGAAAAACCAGATCGAATCTTTGAATTTTTGTCTATTTTGTTCGATATCTCAACAAGTGACAATAATAGGTAAAAAGTCTATAGAACCTAGAATATAGATCGTCGAAACATGAACAAAAAACAAGCAAACAACAGTTCTGTGTCTCGACAGGGAACCGAGTTATAGCAAAAAAAAAAAAAAATTCACTCCTTTTTCCAAGATGGCGGAAAATGCACATAGGAAATCTTGGTCTCAAATCTCAAGTTAAGGTTTTCTAAGCACCCCCACATATAAAAAATTTGGCTTTTCCGGTTCACTTTCTTTTCGCCTTATTTTTTGACAGAATGACTGGACTAATTAGTTTGTTATGTCCATTTCCAAAATTTCGAAAATCCACAAATACTTCGAAAACGGTAAGCGATAGGTGTAGGGAACATTGAAGTAACTCATCTTTATTTTCTCTATACAATTCGAAAAAAACAAAAATATATAGTGTTCCATTTAAAAAATATAACTGATACCTAGAGGCTTTTTTAGTGCATCCTATATAAATGACAATATTTTCTAATTATGGCCATTATAAACATACACCATCTTGTAATATATAAATATATATAAATATTAAAAAATTATTAG
This sequence comes from Chrysina gloriosa, assembly GCA_038088585.1. Classification (NCBI taxonomy): domain Eukaryota; kingdom Metazoa; phylum Arthropoda; class Insecta; order Coleoptera; family Scarabaeidae; genus Chrysina; species Chrysina gloriosa. The sequence continues at coordinate 12,833,241 of CM076095.1, forward strand.
TTTGGGAGTCACAGTCCCACGCGCTAATCGTGGGTCACCTTGTATAAGAGTAAAACTGTAGCGGTAACTAAGCAATTTTGGTTTCTTTCACCCCTAAGCCACTCGTGGAATGAGAATGGAATGAGTGGAATGTCCGATCAATGAACCGTAGTTTCGTGTGATAAATGAGCTCCCATTTTTCTGGCATCTTTAGGCAATCGCTTAATGGTAAACTCAGCCTTTACAAGAATTTGCGCTATCCTTGTCACTGTTCGCCCAGTTGGTCATGACCTGCCGTGGCTACTGGCTTTCTTTAAGTCCAACTCATGCTCAAATTTTATTAGAAGAGTGTCAGAAATTATACAGCCCTTTATTATCAAATTGGAACTCTTTAGTGGTCCTCTGCACGATTACATCCAAAATCTGTTCAAAAACATGTGTCATTGTGTAATCCAAAACAACGCTGACCATTGAACCATTGAATTCCTTATTGGATAAATTAATTGCGTCATTCAATAGTACTTACATATCCACGATATAGTTTTCTTCTATACGCCTTTAGAGAAACAGTATAGAAGGTGCCATTTAAATCAATAACTTCACAATGCATTTAATAAAACATATCCATAACGTTATTCCCAGAACGTCAACGGGGTTGGAAATTACATCCCAGTTTAACATCCTTATTACGTAAATTAATATTAGTCCAAACAAAATTCCATTAAAACGAATGTGGGAGAAAACTAAAAGAAATACAATTGAAATGAATAATTTTAAAAGGATAATTGTGCAAATGAAACATAGTCTTATTAATAAAATTTATTTAAATAAAATGTACCTACACGATAAGTTTGAAAAATATTCTAAAAAAAATATATAACTTAAGTGTTTCTGTATTGTTCCTCTTGGTAGGTATTTCCCCGATCCAGCCTTTGATTTCTGTATGTATATAACCATATGAAGGAAGGATTAAAATCAAACGTGATGGATTCGCAGCAGTACCAACCAAAATAATTTAACTTAAAATAGAAGAACAAAACACAAAAAAGGACAACATGAATGCTTTTTCTTTTTTCTTCTATAAATATTCGTATGAAATCTAAAGAAAAAGACAAGTAAAAATTGGTAAACCATAATTTTTTTCTTTTTATACAAATTCTAATTAATACAATGCATTTCTTTGTTCGATTGTATGCATTTGATCATTTTTTAATGAATTTAATTTTATTTTAAGGTGGAATATAGTCCGTATGACATTCGCAGAAGACATTTTAATCTAAAAAAGAGAACATTTTTAAATACAATTATTGCAATGGATCGGTTGTGTTCGAAACATTAATTATTAAATCACTAGTTTAGAGCAGGAAACTAGGAATCAAGTCAAATCAGAAAATCAAATTATGCGACGAAAGAAATATATAACCAGTCGATTTATTTTGTTTTAGTTTGAGATCGTGTAAAACGTAAAAAAGGCTCTTTTCAATTTAAAGATTTCGACTTTGGATGTATTGTAAAAAAATTACAATTCAACTATCCAATAAGTAAAAATCTAACAATCCCTAAAAACGAATTAAAAATACATGAACATTTGTTAAAGGGCGCACTTAAATGAATTACGTTTTAAAGAGCCCCAGATGCTGGCATGCACCCAAAATCGAAATCGCTTAGTGTTTCTTGTTTACATTTATATAAATCATTATTATTGTTGTAATCGTGTGTTGCTGTAGAAGTAATAATTTTTTATTGGATATAGTACTAACACTCCTCTTGAGATTTCCGCACGCATCTTGCAACTTTCCTTTTAAATTCTGAATAAGATTCTCGCCATTCTTTCTAGAAAAATAAAGAAAAATTAACATGAACCACATCAAAAATATGTATGATTAAAATATTGCGCCCTGTTTCTATTGCATATCTGACACTGAACCGATACCAGCTTTAATATACAACTTTTAATATAGTGTTAGGAAAAATGTCGAGTAGTTAGTCAATTTTGTCTATCTGCGTTTAAAGCTGCAGATGTACTAACCTCCCTGCGGCAAATCTCACGTACGCGACTTGCAAGTATGCCTTTCTTTTATTATTAAAGAAAAGCGAGTAAAAAGAGAACTTGTTTGATAAAATCATAGATTGGGCAGATAAGTATTTTTGCCGGTCAAACATTGTTAAAAGAATAATAACGTAATTGTGCGCATCAGAAGAAAATGTATAAAGAAAAATCTATATTGTAAGTAATGGTTGGATTGATATTTATGCAGACATCTCTATAATTTTATTATAAAGATTGTAACTATTTAAAACTAATTTTTATTTGTCTGAAATAAACATTGCCTTTTCTTTATATGCTCCAAATTATTTTTAAAGATAGTAAAAGATGTGATTTTAGCCTTACTGTTCAATTATTATTTTTTTGATCCTCTGGATATAATGCTAAGGCTGTTGTAATTGTACGTTTTAATTTCAAGCATTAATGATTAATGGTTAAATGTTAGCCATTGCTAAATAATTGCTTTGTATGTTTAAAGTCAGCATTGATACCGAAAACTTCGATCTTTTATTGCGAGATTGCCTCTTCAAGTCAAGCTTAGAGTTCAAAAATCCAGTTCTACCATACTCAGGCAATAATCTTCTTAAAGCAGCAATTTTTCTGATGTTGGATATGAAGTATCTCTTCAGGTAGAATCACAATCACAGGCCTTCACTTTTTCCAACCACTATTTAAGGTTGCTTCTTTCAATGTGCCAATCGATTTCGACGTTCCGTTTTCGGCATTTTATGTATATTTTTAACAGTTGGCACTGGCGTTTTTTTCAATGATTTAGCTTTACAGTTGTCTATTTGCTTCGTACTATTTGCAACATGTAATAATATTTATCTCTTCCGCAATTGTTCACGCACTTTCTTGTCATTACTAAACTGTATAAAGTAATAAAACCAACTGCTTAGAGAAGCGGGGAAATCAAGGGATCAAACTACATTCGTAAATGTTTTTATTTCTAACTACTTTATACAACGCAATCAGGAGTGTACGAACTACTTATTTATGCACGTTACATCGGGAGTACATTGCAAAAAGTACCCTATCGGAGACGAGACTAATACACTAGCACAGTACGACCAAATGTACGCTATAACAGAATTTGTTATAACAGTGCTATGCTGTACACATCTTGTTGCCTTACCGTGCAATATAGGAACGGAAGAATAAGCAACGATATGATAATGCCACCCTTGAAAGTCATTGCCGACCGGCGTTAGACCACATTCGGATCACCCACATCGCTGTCGCTGCGCGATTATCGAGAATCGATTTGTTTCAATAAGGATTACGCTAATAATTAAAACAAAATGTCAGTTTATAGAGGTGAAGAAAACACTTAAATCATTGAGTGGTATTTCGTTAGAAATTTCCTCTAACGCACTGTCGATCTACTTTCTCTCCAGTATGTACATCGCCCTGTTTCAAACTCCTCGACGGTTACGAAAACCATCAAAACATTTCAGAAATTTGACTGCGTGGTCGGGAATTGTAGAGAATGCCAAAATAATGGACGAACAGCCTCAAATCTCTCGAACTAGTCCCGAGTGGGAGGAGAGATAAGTGGGGTTTGGTCGCACATTGAAATGAGTGAACCTTGTTCCAGTGGCCAAGTTGCAGATGAAACTGATTCGATTAGAACAGGACTGTCAGAAAATTTTGGAAACGCAACAAATACAATTTTCATAAAGTTCAAACAAATTAGGATATTTTTCTTTAATATTTCCAAAACCATAAGACGTATCAAACAAAATTAAGACAAATATATAACTATTTTATGAGTACTAAAGGATAGCGACAATAGTTTGCCTATCATAGTTCTTGTTTTCCAGAAACAACCCCACCCCCGTATTTTAAAATTTTTATTTGCTGGAAAAATACAAAGTTATGCAGAATTCACTAGTGCTGGGCGATATTTCTATATCGGTGATTTAGAACCGGTGATTGGCCAATCACCGTTAGTAGCCGGTGATTGTAATCGTCAGTAGCAGTGATTGAAATCACTGTTTAGAATATCTAGTATTCTAAACGGTTCAAACGCCGTAAACGGTGATTGTAGTGGGGAATTGTTAGTCAGCGCAGTCATCGTTTCGTTTATCGTTTGTTTACATTGAAAACACAACTGTTTTGTTTTGTTTTAGCTCATTCATCACCGGTGCATACAGATTTCGTAGTATCGTAGTATCAATTTTTATTTATTATATTATTAAGTTCATGTAAAACATTGTTACGTTTTACAATAAATTACTAACACAATACAGAATATATGTAAATTTTTGAATTTTATGAATAAATATCCAAATTTTTTAATGTGTAAGTTTTGGTATACTTGAAACTAAACATATTTTGTAAACACAATTACATTTAAGTCGATTAAGATTTTGTGCTCATTTTGAATAAATATAAATAAATAAATATGAAGTATAACAAAATCCGCTTTCAATTAGTACAATATCAGTCAAAGGAATATCGCCCTTTACTTTACTTTACTTTACTTTACTTTATTAGTTCAAGTATGAACGATACACGATACACTATACTATACGATATAATACTTACTGGAATAAAGCTATTAGTAATCAATTCCGATTATTTTTGAATATTCCGTCGTTAATCAAATAACTGCATAATGGCATAATTCATAATTAACCGATAAATAATACCTATAATTGAAACACAAACAAAAAAAAACGCACATTTAACAGTCAAATAGAAAATAATCAGAGAGCACTTTATTTTAGAATTATTACAAATTACAAAATCAATTATAACTGTCGTTTTTTGAGAAAAGCACAATTAAATTAATAATTTTATAAAACAACCCCAGTAAAAAATAATTCTTTCATTTCAACCCTGACTATATAATAAGCGTTTGAAGGGTTCGAATTATAACCATTGGTCCCATATCCAAGGGGCAATAAATACACTTCACTGTGACATGTTTATAAACACAGCGATTAGATTTTTCAAAACACCAACAAAATACTTTACTTAAAATTGAAGCCCCAAATAGGTGGTGTTTATTCAGTAAATAACTGCAGTTTGTGTCTCTTCATTGGTAAAATATTCATTAAAATAAGTGTTCCATTTCATTTTCATTTACATATTCTATTTTTTATTATTAATTTAATTTAATTTTATTTTGTGCGAGTAAAAGAAGTCAAGTGAGTAACGAGGTAAATATTGGTGTTATTTTAATATTTTTTAAATGTAAAAACTAAAACTGTTGTATTTAGGATTCAATTGCTTACAAAATGTCGAAACGTCAAAGAACGAGTTGGATTTGGAATTTTTTCACTCCTGTTTCTGGAGAAGATTACATAGCAGCTTGCAACATATGCAAAAAAAAAATTATCTTTTAAAACGTCAAATTCCAATTTAAAAAAACACGCGCAATCAATGCACCCCACAGTAAATTTGAATATGCCAGACATACAACAACAGTCTACCTCACAACCCGATTTAGGTGCCGTAGATAAGGTTTCTGATTTCAAAATTCCTGAAAGCCAAACGAGTGCACCCTCAACTAGCTATGTATCTACGAGCAAGAAAATGCATCAACAATCATTACACACATTTATACCGAAAAAGATTGAGCTGAACACGCAACAAAAAATTAATAATAAACTTTTAAAATTATTTACTAAAGACTTTCAACCTTTCCGTGTTGTCGAAGACGAAGGTTTCAGAGAATTTATTAATTGTCTGAATCCCTCGTACCAAATTCCGAGTAGGTCCTATATTTCCAAAACGCTACTACCTGCAACTTACGAACTATGTTTGCAAGAAGTAAAAGACCTTCTTAAACAATCTTGCCGAAAATTAACATTGACCACAGATTGCTGGACATCTGTGTCCAACGAAAACTATATAGCTGTAACGGTACACTTTTTAGATGAAACTTTCAAATTTCATACAGTGTTGCTTCAATGTACTATATTATCAGGCCAACACTCCTCTATGCATTTATCTGAGGCATTAGGAAAAATTACTGACGAATGGAACATCAGAAACAAAATTATTTTGGCGGTCTCTGATAATGCAGCAAATATTACCAAGGCAATATCAGATGAACCATTGCGATGGAAGCACTTCGGCTGTCTTGCTCATACCATTAACCTTATTGCCCATGATAGCCTTAAAATTCGAGCCATAATAGGGATCATCGACAAAATTAAAAGTATAGTGGCACATTTTAAAAGAAGTCCTCAGTCAAATGAAAAATTACAAACAACTACCCTGAAAAACAACCGCTAAAGCTAATTCAAGACGTCCAGACGCGATGGAACTCCACATATTATATGCTTGACAGATGTGTAGCTCTAGAGGAATGTATAAAAGGACGGACGGCAGTAATTGATAAGGACTTACCTATTATACACGCTGAAGAGTGGAGGACTGTGAAAGATCTCTGCCTGGTGTTAAAACCATTGGAACAAGCCACAAAAAGTATTAGTGGAGAAAAATATACCACCGGGTCATTAGTTATCCCAATGGTGAATGGATTAAAAATGTATATAAGAACTTGCAAAAAAAAAAAATTAATCCAACAGCGAAAGAAGTTGTAAATAGAATTATTGCTGCATTGGAGCATAGACTGTCTCGTATTGAAAACAGCAACACATTTGCAATGGCCTCGTTTTTAGATCCTCGGTTTAAAAACTATGCCTTTGCTGATGAACAAAACTTCGAAGTAGCTAAAAGCAAAGTGAAAGATGCAGTAGCAGTTATTATTGCTGAAAAAGAAAAAGCAGAAGTTTCAGCAAATGTGGATCCCTTAATTGCTCATACAGACGATGACAACGAGTTCTCAATATGGGGTTCCTTTAAAGCAGCTACTGCATCTGTGAAGCCGCGAGGAACAGCCGCTTCTAAAGCAATAATTGAGGTACAACGATTTCTTGAAGAGGATTTACTTCCACAACATGAGGACCCCTTGCAGTGGTGGAGAAACCACAAGTTTGTGTATCCATTTTTAAGCGTCGTAGCTCAAGAAAAACTAAGTCTTGTAGCTACTTCAGTTCCGTGTGAACGTATTTTTCCAAAGCAATTTTATCCGATCGTAGAAATTGTTTAAAGGGAAACAAAGTAAATAAACTTTTGTTTTTAAATGTAAATTCACTAAATTAAGTTTTATATATATATATATATATATATATATAGATATATATATATAGTATGCTTGATGTTTGTACATATGAGAAATTCAATTAAGGAATTCCCCAATATGTATCAAACGTGCGAATTTTTGCAGTTTCTACTCTACACGAGTGTACAACTATTTTTCGTACATCCTCACGCAGAGCTGCTGTTACGCTTGATCGGGTAATCCACCCTGGAAACCTAATCCAGTCATATTACATATTATATATATATATATATATATATATATATATATATATATATAGTTATATACATACATATTAGTTAATCATATTATATATATTTGGTTTTTTATCTACTTTGTTTTAATATTAGTGCAATATAAGACATATTTTGCTGTGAATCCACAAATTGTTATGTTAAGTATTATTAGTAATAATTATTGACCCTTATAATACTGATAATAACATATTTTGTCTATTTCATATCAAAGAATTAAACAACTTCTTGGATGAATTGATGTCATTTTACTTATATTATGTCAATAAAAGCAATTTATTATTTTTATTATTAATGTTATTATTATTATTACTATTAGTATTATACATGTGAGTAGAAATTTTTCTTTTATCTATTATTGTGCATTGGCCAAAGAAGTTTAACCAAAAATCATATTTCTAATTTCTGATGATATGTATTTAACAGTATGCTATAATATATATGGTATATCATAACGTATATTTTATACTATATATATTAATAAGTATATTTATATTATAAGTTGAATTTTTTATTAATAATATTCTGAAGCACATTGTATTTACAATGTACTGTATTTTTATTAATGGTTTACTTTCTTTAAATATAACTTTACAGAAAAACAACTTGATAATTTTTTAGCGTGAATTTTTGCAAAATCGACGATAACGTAAACAATATTACATCATTTATTACGGCGAAAGTAACTCGCCTAGTAGAAATATCGTATCCAGTCAACGGCGTTTTGAAGCGGTGATTCTTAACCTTCCTATACTCACGTCAAAATGAAAGACGTATACTATACTATATAAGTCGGTCTCACAGACCGTAAGCGTGAGTATAGGAAGGTTAACTGGTCGCGATCCAGTGATCTAGTAGAAATATCGTATCGGTCGAAGCAGTGATTTTTAACCAATAGAAATCACTGCTACTCTTCAATCACCGCTTCGCCAATCACTGCTATTGCAGAATCACCGCTAAGACCACCTCTAGAATTCACCCATAGGTATTAAACATGCTATAAAATAACTCAATTTTTTTAAAAAACAATAACATACGAATTGAGTAGGTATACCTACATATGTATATACATGTGGGATGGACATAAAAGCAGCCAGTCGTGCGAAGAACGTGGAGCTGTGTAAACGCCTAACAACGACACTCCAAATGATAATTTTAATTCAATGTAGTACTTAAACTTAAACTTAAATACAGCTCTCGCAATATAAGTTGGCGAAGGGTGGGAGTGAGTTCGCGCAGATAAACGAGGGATAGACTGCCTATCATTCGCCCTGCAACGTAATGGTAATTCCTATGCACTATCTGAATTAGACAGGTGGGAGGTACGTGTCCTAAATACGTTTACAGCGCACCCCCACCGCTCGCCAACTTATATTGCGAGAGCTCTACATTTCAGTCTTTAGTCAGTTATTAAACATTAAATAAGAAGTGTTTTCTTCAATGAATACCCTAGACAATAGACAAAAGGCTACAAAATTGAGGGCTCAGCCGGAATCAAACAGTACTAATTCGTGGATAGTCGATGCATGCGAGATAAAGATAACAGATTCGTGCCGCGCGTGTTTCGTGATTGACAACAGGGTGTGAAACGGACTTTCGCGTCGCCCGACTAGACGAACACCTGCAAGATTAGACAAAAAAAATTGAAAACAACTCAACAACAAATCAGCTGTTTGAAATACATGAAAGGAAAATGTTAGGCGAAGATTTCTATATCGCTCAACAAATAAAAACAGCAACGATAAAAACTATAAAAGCCGTACATAAATTGATATTCGAAAACGACTACAGTGGAGAAGAATTTCAGCGAACGAATAGAAAAAGATTGACAAAATTTACGGGATTTGCATTTAAAATAAATGATGATGAATGCAATGCTAAAATTGAATATATTTTAAAGAATTTCACTACTGCGGATCTGGTATCTATCTCGAGGATTTTAACAATAGATTATGCCGAAACAAACGAGGAAATGGCGACAAATATTCTATCCAAATTAATTAAAAAGACGTTAGAAGACGAAAACAACGACGAACAAAATGAAGACGGGAGCGACCAAGACGAAGACACGAGATCCGAAAATAGTGATGGAAACAGCGATACAAGTGACGACGGTAAACATTGGAGTGAAGGTGAGACTGGAAGCAGAAAAAACACAAACAAAAGAAGTGACCTTAAAAAGAAAAGAACGACTATGACAAGCAAAAGGAAGTAACGAATGGTTAAAGAAAATTTGTATTGCGAAAGAACTAGTAATGACGAAGATGACGCAACGCAAAGTGATGCAGACAGGGACAGCAAATATGGAAAGAAGAATCGTAAGAAAAATCAGATGAACATTTAACATTTGCCATGTCATGTCGAGATATAGAAGACTCAATAAATACATTTTCGGGCGAGAGTAATTGTTTTTTATCAACATGGTTGAATGATTTTGAAGACAAGTTGTTTCTACAGGCAAAATGCAAACGAAGGTCATTATAGGCAACGAGTTACTCAATCAAGGAGTACTAACTATAAATTCGTGTGAAATAACTATAACGAAAATTTCAGATTACTCTTCGATAATGAATATATAAATCGATGAACCAAAATATGGGAATAATGACCAGATCACAGAGCTAATTACCAAATATAAGCCAAACAAAACCAAATCAGTGGACGTAGAAATGAAGAGTACGCTAAAAGAGGACAAACCAATTTAAAGCTCTCCAAAACGTTTGCCCTTCAGTGAAAGAGACTTTGTGGAAGGCCAATTAAAAGAATGGTTGAAGGATGATATCATTGAACCAACCTATTCTGAATATGCTAGTCCAGTGGTGGTCGCAAGAAAAAAGATGGTTCTTTAAGACTGTGCATTGATTATAGGAAAATCAATAAGTTGGTCGTGAAGGATAGATACCTTCTACCCTTAATAGACGATGTGCTTGATAGACTCCAAGACGGCAAACTGCTCAGCACAATAGATCTAAAAAATGGATTTTTTCATGTACCAGTTGAAAAAATTAGCAGAAAATATACCTCTTTCATAGTTCACAATGGTCAATATCAGTTTAAAAAGACACCGTTTGGAATGTGTAATAGTCCATCTGTGTTCCAAAGATACGTCAACTCTATATTTAGACCACTTATGAACGAGGGTAAGGTTCTGATCTATATGGACGATCTAGTTATCACGGCAAAAGATGAAAAGGAAGCCGTAGATAATTTGAAACATGTATTAGAAACCGCAAGCGAGTATGGCCTGGAACTAAACCTTAAAAATGTCAATTTCTACAAAAGAAAATCGAATTTCTGGGTCACGTAGTTGAAGGTGGAAGATTATACCCATCACCATCTAAAATAAAAGCAGTAATGAACTTTCCCCGCCCAAAAGGTGTTAAGGGAATACAATCTTTCCTAAGTTTGACAGGGTACTTTAGAAAATTCATACCACAGTACTCAACTATTGCCCAGCCAATAAGTGATTTACTTAAGAACGACAGCTCATATGAATGGAATTACCAACAAGAGGAATCATTTAAAAATTTGAAGGTACATCTATCCAGCGAACCCGTACTTCAGATCTACAACCCGAAGTACGAAACAGAAATTCATACAGACGCCAGCATAATGGGGTACGGTGCTATATTAATGCAAAAATGTCCAGAGGACAGAAAGCTAAATCCTATTTATTATATGAGTAGGAAAACTACAGCCGCTGAGAAAAAGTACAGCAGTCATGAGCTCGAAGTGCTAGCGATAATGGAGGCGTTGAAAAAATTTTGAACATACATACTTGAAATTAAATTTAAAATACTTACAGACTGTTCTGCTTTCCAAAAAACCATGACGAAAAAGGATTTATCAACCAGAGTAGCCAGATGGGCACTCTTATTAGAAGAGTATAACTATGAATTAGAACATCGATCGGGTGTGAGAATGAGACATGCCGATGCATTAAGTCGCAATCCTGTTATGTAGATCAATGCTTATGAGCCATTACTTGCTACAATTCAGAAGGAACAAGACGCCGATGATGACATCAAAACGATATGAGAACTTCTGAAGCATCAGTCTTATGAGGACTATATATTAAGGAACAATCTAGTATACAAATTTGTAAGCGGACGGGAAGTCTTAGTTATACCGAAATCATTGCAGACCGAAGTAATACGGCAAGCTCACGAAAAGGGACATTATGGCATAAAAGCTACAGAAGAAAATCTCAGGCAAAATTATTTCATTCCAAAAGTAACAAAGAAGATCGAACGATTAATTGCAAGTTGTATGCCGTGTATCCTAATCAACCGAAAGAGAGGAAAACAGGAGGGATTCCTGCATCCCTTGTTCAAAGAAGATTTACCTCTACATACCTACCACATAGACCATTTAGGACCGTTAGAGTCGACTAACAAAAACTATAAACATATTTTAACGATCATCGATAGTTTTACAAAATTTGTCTGGCTCTATTCTGTGAAGACTACATCCACTCGCGAAGTATTAAGCAAACTAGAAATGCAGCAAAAGGTATTTGGAAACCCAACCCAAATAATCACTGACCGAGGACCAGCTTTTACATCGCAAGAGTTTGAATCATTCTGCACAGAAGAAGGAATAAAACACATCAAAATCACAACTGGTTTGCCGAGATCAAATGGGCAGGTGGAAAGACTGAATGCAACTGTTATTCCAATACTCGCAAAATTATCATTAGACGACCCAACCAAATGGTTTAAACATGTCGATGCCGTTCAGCAAGCAATAAACTCAACTTTCCAAAGAAGCATTCGAATGACACCGTTCGAGTTACTTACAGGAATACAAATGAAGACCAAAAACATGCAAAATATACAAGATATGGTGGAAGAGGAACAATTCAAATTGTTTCTAGATAGCAGAGATGAACTGAGGGAGAAAGCTAAAGTGTCTATAAAGAAGATCCAAGAGGAAAACAAGAAAAGTTACGACTCAAAAGAAAGAAACCCAACAAATATACAGTTGGAGATATTGCAGCAATAAAAAGAACCTGGATTAAAGCTAAAGCCAAAGTATTTAGGACCATACCAAGTAGTCAAGGTAAAGGCAAATAATGCCTACGACGTTCTGAAGGAAGGTGAACACGAAGGCCCTATGAAAACATCAACGACGGTAGAATATATGAAGGCTTGGTCAACACCAACAAAAGAGACACCAGATGAGGGATCCGAGGCGGACTCTCAGCAAGACGGCCGAATGTGGGATGGACGTAAAACCAGTCAGTCGTGCGAAGAACGTGGAGCTGTGTAAACGCCGAACATCGACACTCCAAATGATAATTTTAATTCAATGTAGTACTTAAACTTAAATACATTTCAACCTTTAGTCAGTTATTAAACATTAAATAAGAAGTGTTTTCTTCAATTAATACCCTAGACAATAGACAAAAGCCTACATACATATGTATGTATGTAGGTATATATGTAAATAATATTACTTATTGCTATTGATGTGAACAAATCGTAGAGATACTTATCTAAAGTATCTGTCTAAATATCTCTAATACTTTTTAGATCATTTATACCTTATCAGCATTACATTCCATTATTTATTTTTAAAAGTATTCGGTTAGCGTATTATCTGTTATACTTATAAAATTCCTCATTGAAACTTCATGTGCTGATTTCCACGTGCAGATCACATGATTTCTATAGTATTTAAATTTTATCTAGATTCATGTAAGTATTAGGATATCTTGTATACCATAAATGCTTTTGCATACGCATATATATAAAGCAAGGCAAGTCACAATTAGTACTTGCAGTCTTCAGTTTATTGGCGATGAGTACGTTACGCAATTTGGCTGTCGAAAAGTGTTTGTTGAAGTCATGAGAATCAACATTGCTAATGTACTGAATTAATGAAATTAAACCTAAAATTAGCGTTGTTGGAGAAGACAACGTTTACAATGCAGATAAGAGTGGCTTTAATTTAGAGATACATTCCGATCGAAGTTTGTCCGCCATTGGAACAAAAACAGTGGAAGCGGTCGTGCAATCATTATCATCTATTACACATAGTTACACAATCACGCCAAGTTTATCAAATGGACGACTATTATCCCCCCTTTCTTGTGTTAAAAGAAACAGGTCAATTTGGACACCTTTTAGGCATATTAACGTGTATATATCTGCATCATCATCAGGGAAAATGATCTCGCAGCATTTTAAAGATTGGTTTACAGATGTTTTCTGGCCAAATACTAACGCTGAAAGTGTTTTGTTATTGGATTCGTGGAGTGGGCATTGTCCTAAAGAAGTAAGCAATTTAGTACCAACGAACAAAAAGGTCGATATTTTTACAATACCTAAGAAGACAACTTCAATGTTACAGCCTCTAGACGTCTACGGTTTTAGAATATGGAAAAATTTTGTTCGGACTGTTTCAGATGACGTACTGCTTATGGGATATTATTTAACTCTACATCAATGAAACACTATTATTCAGTTACAATCTTTGACACATAATTAATTATCATCGCCGAGGTTTTTCAATCTATTTAAGTATGTGTGGTATAAAACTGGATACATCGAAAGATCGGCCACCGAAGTTTGAGAATCCTGTACGATTCTGCTGCCCGAAGGATTTACACAGTACACCACTGTGCAGTACTTGTGGCAAACCTGCATTTCTTCATTGTGCGTGGTGTAAGCAATTTCTTTGTTTTCAACATTTCTACACAGATTACCATTATTGCAATAACTATGCAGAGTAGCCTGTTATTTATTTTTACCTTTCTTCGGATTATCTGAGGGAGAACCGAGGTCCAGGTCCCAATCTATTCGGATAATCGAGACTATACACGTAAAACTTGTCTTATTATTATATTATTATTGTCATTAAAATTGTTATTAGGTACCAAAATCATTTTCTTCATTTTCATTAGTTAGTTAGTCTAGTTTGAACATTAGCGTTGATTCTCATGACTTCAAGAAACACACTTCGTCGACAGCCAAATTGCGAAACGTACTCGTCGTCAATAAACTGAAAGCTGCAAGTACATAAATTGCCTAGTTAGATACATAGGTACTTACTTACGATTTGTTCACATCAATAACAATAAGTAATATTATTTACATATATACCTACATACATATGTACATACGTAGGTATACCTACTCAATTCGTATGTTATTGTTTGTTTTTTTTTTAAATTACTTATTTTATAGCATGTTTAATATATATGAGCGAATTTTGCATAACGTTGTGTATTTTTCCAGCAAATAAAAATATTAAAATTTTAAAAATACAGGGGGCTAGGGTTGTTTCTGGAAAACAAGAACTATGATAGGCAAACTATTGTCGCTATCCTGTAGTACTCATAAAACAGTTATATATTTGTCTTAATTTCTTTTTGATACGTCTTATAGTTTTGGAAATATTAAAGCAAATAGCGAAAAGTAGCGTTGGCTTTAGGCCGCCCCTCCCCGAAAACGGGCGATTTAGCATCTATGAAAGTTACCGTTGTTCTCACACTGCATCAGCCTACAAACCAGTGTTCGAAAATTTACTGAACATTATTTAGTGTATTGTACACAAACCCAGAAACGATATCTATTTTTTTAGTGTTTGTGTATTTTTACACAACCCGAATACAGTACATAACGATTTTATAACGCAAGTAACAAACATTACGTAGCGTTCTCTTTTTCGTCCTAAAACAGTACAATTGTAGTGGTTGTGTACTACATTATATTTTAGCGTTCTGGAGTGCTTTTGCTTGCGGCATTTGTATGTGCATATGTCAAGCAGTTTAGTTTAGCCATATGGAGTGGGCGCCCGTTTTTACTAAACAATTCTACTATGGCAAGCTCTGTATTTTTTTATTGATAGAATTTGTTACACCATTTCCTTTCAGTTGTATATGTGTTATGTAATTGTGTTATTCTTTAATTTCTTTTGGTAAATATACTTCTTATATATGTATATATAATATAATATGTATGTATGTACATTACCGTCCATAAGTTGGGAAGCAAGATTGTTTGACGGGGATGGAGTAGGAGTGGTGCAGGTGTGCAGTTATTACTTTCGGTCAAACGGTTTAGTACTATTTCCGTAATCGTTTAGTGCATGTGGTAAAGATATTAATTGTTTGTGTCTTATCGCTTTCGCGGAATTAGTTTTTTGAATTCAGTGCGCAATCATAACAATTTGGTAAAGTACTGAGCGTAAAAATGCTAAAACGCAGACGGTTGACTGTAGACCAACGTTGTACTATTTGTACTCGCGACGAAGGATATACGGAGAGAGAAATGTCTCTACGGTTAGCGATTTCACCAAATGGTGTGCATTACACATTGGTCCGGATGAAGGGACAGGGCAAAATCTTGATAGAAGACGAAGTGAGCGGCCACGGGTGACTTCTGGAGCTGAAGATAGATTTATAGCAACGACGTCGAACCAAGATCGATGTCCAACGGCACCGGATATCGCAACGCGCGTTAATACACAACGACGAACAAATGTTCCTGTTACCACCGCCAAGAGGCGATTATTGACAGCAGGTTTAAGGAGATCCATTGGCCGCAAAAATCTTTTAAAATGTGTGCATAAACGGAAACTGGTCACTGGATGAATTGAACGCAGTCTTATGGACTGACGAATCCAAATTTGAGTTATTTGGTACGAAACGGAATTTTTGTTCGTCGACAAGTAGAGGAAAGAGCTAGTGAGGCCTGTTTAGTGCCGTCCGTCAAATACGGAGGTGGTAGTGTTATAGTTAGGGGTTGTTTTTCTGGAATAACTACGGGCGACTTAGTAAAAATTAGTGGTACAATGGGGAAAGAAGAGTAATTTGATATTTTGCAAAATCCTGCTATTCCGTGTGGAAACCATATGACTCGTGTGTGTTCCACCAAGACAATGACCCCAAACATACGGCTCGAATCTGTAAAAACCTTTGAGAGGAGAAAGCAGCAAGAAATGAACTCAAATTTATAGTGTAGCTTCCTCAAAGTTCGGAGCCCCCATTGGGCTCTTGTGGGATGAGCTTGATCGAAGGGCTAGACAGCGAGAACCTCAGAACACCCAACGGCTATGGGAATATTTACAGAACGCACGGCAACAAATCGACAGGAACTGTCTTGAAAAATTGCTTCGAATGCCTAAAATTTATGCAGCGGTTATCAAAGATAAAGAAGGTCATATAGACAAAAATAAATTTACGAGCTAAATAATGCATAAATATTATTATGTTTGAATAAGTTTACTTTTATTTCACTTTTGTAAAATCCGTTGCTGCTTCCAGACTTTTGGACGGTAGTATATATATATATATATATATATATATTGTCTATAATATGTATATACCTAGTCTATGTTTTATATTACATACATTAAAATAGTTTTACTTTTTCGTATACATATGCGTATTTTTATATTTACTTTACTTAACCCTGCTGTTAGATTAAGTCATTTAAAACGGATACATCTGGCTTACAATGCTCGACCATCGATTTGTTTTACGTTTTGTGGTGTAGGAGCCGATCATTTAGTAAGCAGTATTTACGCCTGCTATGAGAAACGAAATATAAGAAACTACAGACGAACAACAAAATACCATACCTTTTGTTGAAATGTAAGAAACAATCTCCGGTTTCTCTTCGACTCACTCTCATCAACTTCAGCTGTTCTGTGCATTGTACTAATCAATATCGTCGCTTTGTTTTTGTGGCTGATGTATGATACCAATGTCGCAATGTCATAGAAAGCTAATGTAGACTTATACAATGGGATTCTTTTTACATTCAGCAACTTCGGGGAAATAAATGTTTTATTTTTACGTACTGTTCGTGCATACGTAAGTTTTCTTGCAAAAAAAAGCGGAAAAGAAGTTGTCGCCTGTTATATTTTGCCCTTTCAAGCCTTCCGTCAACTCCAATACAACGCGTTGTTCTTGGTCTTTGCATTTTTAGCTTTTTCAGGATATGACTGTATCTTCCAGATGTCATGTCTTTTGTTTTAATAATTTAATTCAAAATTTCTTATACATATCTTTTGTTTTTGTGATCATTAACCCATCTCAAGATATGATTGCAGTTTCAATTGCAGATTGTTTCTTTAAAGTCAAGCTAACACAAAGTTGACACAAAACAAAGTTGATACAAAAGGAAACTGACCAATACTGGATTTTATCAAAGTACGCCGATCATTCTGAAAATTTGTGTAACGCCATAGCTTTTCATTCTGAACAACTTTTCTTAGTAATACGTTGGCACACTGTGAACGGATAAGATAGTTTACCTAGAAGTAAAATAGTGTTTACTCAACTGTAAAGGCCTACTTGACTTTAAAAAATCGAAAGTAAACTAAAAGTAAGTTTCACACCAAGCAGGGCGGAATCCCAAAATATGAAATTCCAATTCCAAAATTTTTGGTCAATCATACCTATTGTAAATTCAATCTTGGGATATACTGTATATATATATAAATTTCTTCTTCGCTAATTCGCGAACATCGATTAAGAATGTTTTTAGTATTACCCATTGAGAAAATCGCGCGATTAGATAGTTTCTAACGCACTTCGACCCAGGACTTCAGTAGTATGATGTCGCCCAAACACTCACGAAAGTCAATCGTTTCTCGGCACTCACGGATACACATACCGTACATTCTCCCTCTAATACGATTTAGACGGTACGACTGCAAATGGCCAAATGCCGAGCCGGCAGTCATACTTATAGATTCAGGTAACCGCCAGTAAGCCCCGCCCACTTAAGAAAAATGCCGATAGCAATTGCTTATTTTAGTGTATACAAACCCGGCGCTTTCACCATTGATTCAGAGTTGCCTTGAGTGTTGGGTTCCGGTTAGTTATCTAGCCCAGAAATCTGCAACACAGGGACTTGGTTGAGGATCCAGAAGGGAGACGGAATCGGCTTGAGCGATGGGTCAGACTGCCGTACAGTATAGTGATCTGCAATACGGTCGGCCCGTTTGCGAACTGAATTGTTGCCGGGGCCTAAACTGAGCTAGCCCGTTCGAAGTGATGTCACCCGTCCTCTCTCATTATCTCCAAAGGCCCGGCCGGTAACAATTATACTTCACTGTGATACGCAGAACGCACATGAAAAACATGTCTGACGCCTAAGACAATCCGGACAAAATTTGCTAGATCACTGCAACTAACTAACTAACTACTGTACGCTAACCTATTAGAACAAATAATATAGTATATAAGTGTTTTAGAAAAATTTCAAAAACATCCCATTTATATGCTTCAATTTCCATTCAACTGAGGAAAAGAGTTAACGCACAGTACCCAACTATGATAGCCATATAATAATTCAAATGTGCTTAAAACAATCTAGTTTACTGGTTCCATTACAAATAGATGATAGATGATACAATGATTCGTATTGTACAGTTTGCCGCTTATATGCACTTATTCCGGTTTCTCACCGAACTCAGTACTGACACACTACCAACGTCTACTACTACGTCCTCCCGCGTACTTCAATTTAATTTATTTGCCCGAAAATGCGGTTCAGTGATAAAGGTTTGCCATTGATAGAAAGCTATGTTTTCTTTATGCTACGTTACTACTCCAGATAACAAAAATCATTCAAAGAGAAGAGCACTAGGCACACACCTAATTAGAAGAACATGGTGTTTATAGCCGATAGAAAGAAATTCAATGTAAACAGCAATCCTGCGTACAGCTTCGTTCGAGATGACCGTGATAAAAAATTTGCTTACTTCGAAGCATGCTATTGATGTGGATCCGTGGCAGTTTCTAGTTGTTGTTTAAGAAGTATCGCGACACTTGGTCTACCAGTGCGTGCCAATTTTACACCACTTCCTACAAATTCCACTCGCAAACATGCTACTGCCTTCCGATCACGTTATGCTCCGAATGCTTTATCGAAACCTTCTTGCCTCCACATGCAAGACGATTATTGTGTAGGAATTATAAGAATGTAACATAATCGATTTGTAACATACAACAGAATTGAAACTTGACCACATGCTGCATTTCCATGTTGATGGCTGTGTAAACAAACAAAAAGTTCGATATCAAAGTGGGTCCACATGATCAGCACGTTACAGTTTGATGCGCAGTTCTTGGTTAATTTGTATATTATAATTTTTATTTTATTACTATTATGATAACGGCCGTATTTCCGATCAGTACATCAGCACCAATCTTCACTACGTACTTAAATCGTAGAGCAGTTGCAATTTAGTGATTACAATTGCATTAATTGAATGTATGCTTTCCTTAGTTTAAAGATTTTGTGAATAGAACAAGAATTTTGTGTTTGGTATAGTTTTTGGCTATCTTGAAATATTCCCCTAAATACTTTTTCAATGATACCAATAATCCTTTTAAATATTGCTATGAGAATAAAGTTGTGAACTAACTTGAAAATGTTTTCTATATTTAAACTGTAAGTACAGGATGGCTGTACAGTATTGCACTAAGCATTATTCCAGTGCTATTCAAAATTAAATATTAGCTGTTTGGTCCAATTATTGGAGGGCCAACAATCACCACTATAACTTGGTGTGCCCACCCCTCTCAGAAGTTAACAGTTCAAGAGGGTAAGACGCGAAGAAAGAAATTGGAAGTGTACAGTTTAAAAATTATGAATTGATTTTTCCTTCTTGGTTAATGGCAGATAACGAATCAGCAGACAAAAACATAATTATAATTAATTCAAATAATTATCCTCTATTTCAGTTTGAAGCCATTAAATTGTGGAAAAAGTTTAAAAAAATTAGCTCCGACAATTACCACACATTTTGAAAAAATCCAAACATTTATCTCTGCTATCTCAGTGGAAAAAGTAACAGACGGAAAGGGTCACTTAGTCCCTTTAGTTAAAAATGTTATTAGGGAAACACACTTTATCATCTCAGAATTAACAGTAAATGAATGGTGAGGTATGCTTGTTTGTGAACGTCTTTAACCGAAGTGCATAAGTAATGCTTTCCCTTTGTTGAGGATTTTCCTAGTCAAAATTATGTATTTGGGGTTTTTCAAAATAGATATAAGCACCCGAGCTAATCGCTTCTAGATCTCAGATATTCCTACTTTTATATTTTTGAAGAAGCAGTGTATAACTGACATGGAAGTGTTGAAATATGTATTACTAGCTATTCTAGAATAAGTAAAATATCAATATAAATAAAGGTACTTACAGCTGCATCTACATTAGCAGGTGATTCATCATTAGGATCTGCCAACATTGATATTACAGATATTAAAATAGTTTCTACAGTATGTACCGGCAGCCATCTTTCCGAGGCCTTTTCATAACCAAATTTATCATCACCTGGCTCGTGTAATATTGATATACAGACATCACCATTTTTATCAACTAAAAATGAAAAAAATGGTCTCTAATAAAAATACCCTCAATAACCCAATACTTACTATTTGGATGCCATATTTCTGTTACAAATTTCATTTTAGGGGGCCTAAGTGGATATTCCTTGGGAAAGTGAAGATGACATTTGAAAAAACCTCCTTCACTAGAAAATAAAAGCAAATAAAGAAATATTTACCTAATTTACTAATGGGCTTTTGAATATCAATCCATTTGCTTACTATAATGTGTCAGGTGGACCAATAATAAGAACTTCCCATCTGTAAATATCATTATCATCTATAAGTCCTGCAGAAAAACCCTCCACAGGGTTCTTGTTCAATTCTGCAACAATATTTTAAAAGTAATCAACAAAAATAAATAATCAGCTCCAGCGAAACGGCCTAAAAGGACTAGGGTATTGCTTTCTAAATTTTAAACGACATAACCTTCAAATTAATTGGAAAAAAAAAAATTGTCAATTACAAGTCAATAAAATAAGAGTAGAAAATTCATATTAAAGTGTGAAAATGTCTGTTTTCCTCCTTGGTATAAAAACAAGGGCTTTGTTAAAATACTTATCACTTTTCTTTTTCTACAAACAAAATGTTTAGTAATTTGTGATAGTATTAATTGCGGTTTTGGGTGTGATTCCTTTTTCAGTCGACTTGCAAAACTGCGTGCCGGAGATTTATACATAATCCCAAAGTAATCCTTAAGAATTCAATTAATATATTTTCAAATTTTGACAAAAAGTGTAAATATTGATTTTTGGTTATCTGATAATAATGAAATTGCTGCACTATACTTATGTCTTGCATCTATACAAAAACTACAGGAATTTGTTTAGTAGAAAAGTTCTCTTTCAATCGAAATATTTGTCGATTTTCTGTTAGAGGTCCCCCTAAAAATCCGGGGTCCCATTCGGGCACGCACAGAGCACAAAATTGTGACATTTACGTCTCGTCAACGTTCCGCCGGAGCCCTAATACACGGCATTATTGACATACCTGCTAGCTGTTTTCTTAATAAGAGAGCTGACTGTGGTTCTGACATTAATTACAAATTGAATTTTGAACTAAACTTTCAAACAAACAGTTCTCACTAAAATGGCCGGCCCTTCTTGTCGTAAACCTACTTCGCTGCATTGGTTTCAACGAACATATGTTATTTCCGGAAAGGTTTATATCTTGACTAAAAGTCAACATCATAGTGCCATCATTTAAGAAACTTCAAAATTAGGGTTAGCGAAAGTGAAATAGAAATCTGTGATTACCCGATTCATATTAATATGTAATAAAAATATATAAATTTTTATTTCATTATCAAAGTCTAGATTGTATATATACTAGCAATCATCATGCTAATATTTTAAGATATTAATTTTTAGAAAAAAGCATTAAAGAAATCTGTATATCATCGAATCTACTAAATGATAGAGCACTACTAAATTAGTAAATAATAAATGTACAAAGGAGTGTTCGAAAATTTACCTTATATAATGTGCTTTAGTGTTCCGTACGGTAGAATATTTAATACACAAACGCAAATAGTGTTTGTGTAGCAAATACCAAAAAAGAGAACTGTTATTCTGTTTGTGATCTTTCTACACAACGAGAATACTATACTGAACTAACTCAACATAAAGATCAAAACATTTAATTGTATTCGGTTCAGCACTTTATTCTTAATGTACAGTTGTGCATTTACTATTAGTATTCGTTTGGCTTTCGTACTATAGAATTGTTATTTAAATTTTATAATGCCGCGTCCAAAAAATATTTTATTGCAAACATTGTATTCCACAAACGAAAGTAATGAAATTACAGTAGAAGCCGCTTATTATAATCACGGTTAATGTTATCAAACGGTTATTGTTATCGAAAACCGTTGGTCCCAAATCACTCTATTTAAAACTCATTGAAAGAAAGCCGCATATTGTAATCAAAAGCCGCTTAATGTTATTAGTTATGAATAGTATCCTTTGTCGGAAAGTTTCTTCAGACGACGGTGTCTGCAGCGCAACTCCTTTGAACGAGCCGCTTTTTCTCGCCGATTTCAATTAAAACTCTCATATCGCATATTACAATCTAACGAATTGTTATTTCTATATTATGAAGAGGTCATCTTTTTTTTTGATGTACTTTATGTATAAAAGGTCCGTTCGTTTAAATGATATTCAGTTTCTCCTATACTCTTCTACGAATCTCACGTTCTACAGTCTTGTGTACGGGTAAATTATTGAAATTTCGCATAAACCACCGTGGTCATGGCAGAAGTGAATAAAAAGCGTCGCGATCTATCGAACGAAGAAAAACGACAAATTCACGATAACTTCGATAAACTTCCGAAAATGAGTCAAAGGAATGCTGCGGTACAATTAAAAATTTCGCAACCGCTGTTGTGTAAAATTTTAAAAAATCGTACAGAAATAGAAACGTGTGCGCGTTCGAATGAAAACATAAAACGAAAAAGGGAAAGATCTGGAAAGGATAATCAAGTTGAATCAGCTTTAAAAATTTGGTTTACAAATGTTCGCGAAAAAGATGCCTCTGTGAATGGTCCTATCATGCGTCAAAAAGCAGAAGATATAGCCAAAACTATGGGGAAAGAAAATTTCATTGCAACAGACGGATGGTTCAATCGGTGGAAAAAGCGAGAAAACATCGTTTATAGACCTCTGCACGGTGAAGAAAAAAGTGCTGATTCGTTAGCAGCCGCTGACTGGATGCGTTCGGAATGGCCAGAAATTATTGCAAAATATCCGCCTCGGGACATCTACAATGCAGATGAAACAGGACTCTACTTTCGCGCGATGCCTAATCATACTTATTTGTTCTAAAACGATAAAGTAAGAGGTTGCTTATCTTCGAAAGAACGAGTAACAGTGTTATGTTCTGTTAATATGGAAGGTGAAAAGGAAGAACTTCTAGTGATAGGAAAAAGTAAGAATCCTCGGTGTTTTAAAGGTGTTAAAACTTTGCCCGTGGAGTATTTTGCTAATGCGAATGCTTGGATGACAAGTGTCTTGTTCAGCGAGTGGTTACTCAGGTGGGACAAAAAATTGAAACGCCAAATCGTCTTATTAGTAGACAATTGTACTGCGCACAAAGTGAATGCAGTTTTGACGAACATCCAACTTATTTTCTTACCCTGCGAACACTACGGCATTGATACAACCATGTGATCAAGGAATCATTCGAACATTCAAAGAATACTATCGAGGGCAAATTCGAGCCCAAATTATACAAGAACTTGATGAGAATCGAGATGCACCTACTACAGATGCGATAGCAAAAAATCAGTCTTCTAGATGCGCTGCATTTGCTGGTGAAGTCATGGAGGCAAGTTCAACCAGAAACGATCCGAAACTGTTTTCGAAAAGGAGGTTTTTCCAAAACTGGTGATGAAGAACCTGATCTCCATGAAACGTGCGCTGACATTTTAGAAGGTATGAAAAAGAACTTGTTTTGTACATCTAACTAATATTTTTAATTTTTTTTTTTGTAGTTCAAGGTCTGTCCAAAAGCGAATTTTCCGATTGGGTGGATATCGACAATGATGTTCAAACAGCTGCCACAATGACTATATCAGACATTTGTCGGGAAGTTGTGGATCAATCGTCCGAAGGAAGTAATCCTGAATTACCCGAAGTAGGAGAAGAAGAAGAAGAGGAAATGTCTGAAGAGCCGCCAACTAATGGCCAGATGCAAGAAGCGTTAAATATTCTCCGACGTGGTGTACAATTCCGAGAAAGTAATTTTGATAGATATTATGATTTTGAAATATACATACAAAATCTTATTAATAAAAATAAACGTCAAACGACGATCGACCAGTTTTTCGAATGAAATCGTAAAGTGTAAATAAATGTACCTACGTATTGTATCGATGATAAAAAATAAACAAATTTGGTAAAATATTAAAAATTGTTGATTAATCGTTAATTTTTCCTTGAATTTTATTTGTAAGTCGTTAAATAATTTGATTACATACATACATATTTATTATTGACTACATCAGCATAGAAAAATACATTTATATTTACCTTCCGCTTACTGTTATCATTCGGTTAATGTTATCAAAAAGGGTTTGTTCCAAATTGATCACAATAAGCGGCTTCTACTGTATATGCAATAATGATAATTGCGAAAATAAAGTGTTAAATTCCCACAGCGGTAATTTAGAAAGACATCTAAAACTGATGCATCCCGATGTATATAAAAAGTATATTTACCAAAAGAAATTAAAGAATAACACAATTACATAACACATATACAATTGAAAGGAAATGGTGTAACAAATGCTAGTCCAGGAATTTTAGCACCAAAAACGGGTTCGTTCCGCAAAAAATCCTGATAATTGATTTTCGATTGGATTATGTCAGAAAGTGTCCCCTAAGTATGAAAGCAAGTTTGTGTCGTTCGAAACCGCGAGCGTTAGCCTCCATCTTGAAGAAGGCCTTCTTGCAAATACCTCGGAAACGGTGAGCTTTCCGTCAAAAATTGTGGGGACTTTCTTGGAGAGGATAAAATTCTCCATCTGTTTTATTTGAAACTGTTTTCTCTATTGTTAATATTTACCGAGATATAGTCGATTAAATAGAACAAAGTTTTTTTCGTGTTTCCAAAAATTATCGAGTTATTTTCCAAAAACAAAAATTTGGTTTCTTTAATCGACTATATCTCGGTAAATATTAACAATAGAGAAGAAAAGTTTCAAATAAAAATGATGGGAAATTTTATCCTCTACAAAAAAGGCCCTCACAATTTCTAACTTAAAGCTCACCGTTTTCGAGATATTTACAAGAAGACGTTCTTCACGATGGCGGCTAACGCTCGCGGTTTCGGACGACACAAACTTGGTTTTATACTTAGAGAGACACCCTCTGCCACAATCCAATCCAAAATCAATTATCAGGATTTTTTGGGGAGCGAATGTCTAAAAATCATGGACTATTCTATCAATAAGAAAAATATAGAGCTTGCCATTGTAGAATTGTTCACTAAAAACGGGCGCCCACTCTATATGGCTAAACTAAACTGCTTAACATATGCACATACAAATGCCGCAAGCCTTACCAAAAAAGTAAAATACTTGTATATTATGAAAAAAACACTACATAACGCTAAAACATAATGTAGTACACAACCACTACAATTGTACTGTTTTAGGACGAAAAAAGAACGCTACGTAATGTTTGTTGCTTGGGGTAAAAAATCGTTATGTACTGTATTCGGGTTGTGTAAAAATACACAAACACTAAAAAATGGATATCGTTTCTGGATTTGTGTACAATAGACCAAATAGTGTTCAGTAAATTTTCGAACACTGGTACAAAGTGCTACTTTTATCCTTATGCTACGATATTTTTTGATTGCAGGAATTCCATTTTCGAAGAAACTTTCACTAATAACTAGAAGATGGCGATGATAATCACACTTTATACTATTAATTAGAAACAATTACAAAATACATACATTTTTCACAATTAACACCTCAAATTTATTTATCAGATTATATGAAATAAAAAGTAAGTTAGTGTTAGTAAGTTAGTAGTTAAAAATGAGCAAATAAGTTTAGTTTTGGGACCGCTGACTTATTTATCGCAATAGTTATACTGATATGCACTCGGTTTGACTATCCTTGACATATTGACCTAATTTTACTAGCGTTCACTTTGCTTTACATAGACAGTAAACATATAGTATGTTCAAAAATTATTGAGATGATAGCATAAGCAACCCAACGTACAGTACTTTTATGTATCCAATACAAATTCCCTAGATTAATTATTTGTTACACATTTGCTTTATGCATTGTTCAAAATGAAACATTCAACATTAAATTCCAAATTTACTTTAAAATTGTTACTTAATGCATGGACTGAAAATAGTGCCCTTCGTTTTTTTCCGGTTGGTTGTCATATGATGCTGAATATAATCGACTGTTTCCATTGTTAAATTTGTTGATCTTGGTCTCCCAGAAGACTTTCCCTTACAAATGGATTTCTTTTCTTTTGTATTTGTAGGTTGTTAAATAACACAGTAAACTTTAGTAATTATAACGATTTATTTATTTCACACAAATGTTAGGTTAACCGGCGCGACACATGTATACGGAGTGAAAGCTTTCGTGATTGGTCCTGCGCACTGTATAGTGAATACGGTGTTGCCAACTATTAAGGACGAAATTTCTATTACTTTTTAGTATCGTTTTATTTTACATATACAACATTTCCTCCCTCTTTTAGAATTTGCTGCTGGTGTCCACGTAAATGGTTCCTTGAGCAGCATGTCTCGAAGAGGACGGTCTCTCGTCCATAGGTCCGGGATAAACGAACTGTAATAGGTGGCCTTACCTAAAAACAGCTCTAAGTCTTCGTGTGTTGCTGGTTTCGGGGCATCTCGTACAGCTGCGATGTGAGCATCTGATTTGTGCACTCCATTGGCGTCAACTTTATGGCCCAACGCTTCCAGTACAGCTTCGGCAAACGAATATTTAGCACGGTTGAGTCCGTGTGTTGGAAAGCGCTCCAGCGTGGCTGCTAGTGCTTGTAGTAAGTTCTCGAAATTGTCGGCATAGACGATGATATCGTCGAAAAAGTTAAGGACATTTGTCAAATCCTGGAGCACCGTGTCCATGCGCCGCTGCCAAATAGCGGGGATGTTAGCCGCTCCATAAACAGCGCGCGTCGGTCGGTTGTTGAGAAGCTGATCAACCTTAGGGATGGGATGGTCATCAATCAGAATCCTGGGGTTGAGGGTTGGTTTATAGTTACCAGTAATTCTGATTTTACCGTTCTTCTTTGCTACGATGTAGGTCGTCGAAGCCCAGTCCTAGTAGTCCACTCGTTTGTAATATCCCGAGTTAATTTTCGCGTCGATTTCCTTGGTATATGCAGCACGAAGGGCAACAGGGACGTCTCTGGCCCCAGAAAATACTGGTGTAGCTCCAGGTTTCAACTTCATTTTTGCAGGGGGCCTGTCAGCTTCCCTGGTCTGTCGCTGAAGGTGTCATTGTATCTAGATAACAGCGTGTCCAACTGCTTTTCCTGGTCTGGAGACAGCTGCTTAGAACTCGTCACCTGGTTCACCTGAACACGACTGCTGAACAGGTTTGCAAATTTGATTTCGTGTACGAATTCGGAAATCTATTCACGTCCCAATACTGTGTCAAATTCGCCGCCCACGATGTACAAATTGAGTTGCTTGGACGTTGCTCCCATCTTGGCTGTGACACGGGTTTACCCCATACACTTGATAACGTGTCCCGTGTAGCTGGCGAAGTTGCGATTGGCTTTCTGTAACACAAAATTCGGATTAATACGTTCAAATTTTGTTTTGCTCATCATTGAGCAAGGTGCGCCTGTGTCAAGCTCAATCTGCACTGTGGTGCCATCTATTTGGACTGGCAATAGCTGGCTTCCCAGTGCGGAAACTGCGCCGACGATTTCCATTTTTCTCAGTCGTTGTACCACATCAATCTCTTCAGCTGGTCCCTCGGCGTCTCCGATCTGGTTTGTAGGAATGCCCGATCTACACACTTTCCGGATGTGCCCTTTCTTGTCATACTGGTTGCACTTCGCATCTCGGAATCGGTATTCGCTGCGGGTATGTGGTCCTCCGCATGCGCGTTGTCTTCCTTGGCGGTTTTGGTTGTCGTGCGATGAGCCATTCCATGCTCGTCGAGCGTTGTTGTTTTGACTCTGGCGGCCTTGTCTAGATTTGCTCCTTCTTCGGTTTCCGTTGTTCTTCGCTTGTAGTTTCTCGCACCCAATTCTATGTGTTGGATCACTTTTTGTTTGCGGGCCGGTTGTTTTTACCTCATCTGCAGTATTACGTGTGACCTCAAGCGCATGTGCAATCTCGTACGCTTTTGTGAAAGTCTCTGGTTTCTTCGCAATGATTTCATCACACATTTCTCGTGATTCCAGACCAAATAACATCTGTTCAATTAGCAACTGGTCGAGAAATTCTTCATACTCACACTATACCGCAGCCTGTTTTAACCTTAGTGAGAAATTTGCAGTGGTCTCATTTCTCGATTGTTTTGTCTGCCGAAATTTGACGCGTTAAGTCAAAGTGCGCAGTCAATTTTGAAATTACTTCACTGTAGGCTATGCTCTCGGGATATTCTGGACTCACTAAAAACTTCAAGGCGTCGTTGAGCTCCTGTCCCATGTAGACGCGTGCATACTTGGCGTGCAAGTCGGATGGAATGTTATTCAACTCCAGTGCCCAGGTGAAACGTGTGAAATAATCCTTTATGGTGGTTCCGTCGGCAGCGCGGTGTGGTGACATCGAAAACTGCGGTGGTCGGTGTTGTGCGGCTTATAGTGATTCATTTCCGGTGGTGCCTTGCGTGGACGACTGTCTGATAGCGTCGGCGATTAGCCCAGAAAGAGTTTGCAGAAGCTCCGTTGAAACTGTGTTCGACATTCTGTAGAACAGGTTATGTTCCGTATGTAAAATCTAACCTCACACTAACACCTTCGGTACTTTGTGTGACACGTGGTGCGCTACCGGTAAACACAATCGTTGCGCGATGCACTGCCCGTCGTATGTAACTGTAAAGCGGAGTTAAGTGCGATACTCACGATACATGCGAGCCTTACGCGCAGTTACTCCCGATGATCTCGGTGTATGTGGTCAACATGTGGTACCATCCGTGCGTGCGCGCGTCATTCAATCTACTGCGAGATGATTTTTTTCACAATCCCACTTCTGACACCACTTTTGTATTTGTAGGTTGTTAAACTTTAGTAATTATAACGATTTATTTATTTCCCACAGATGTTAGGTTAACCGGCGCGACACATGTATACGGAGTGAAAGCTTTCGTGATTGGTCCTGCGCACTGTATAGTGAATACGGTGTTACCAACTATTGAGGATGAAATTTCTATTAGTTTTTAGTGTCGTTTTATTTTACATATACAACATTTTCATCAAATTTTTAACAATATTATGTTTGTGATAAACAGAATTACGACGATAGAACTCTAGATCAGGAAGCTACTGTATAAATTACTGAACGCAAGACTCCAAACTGCGAATAACTAATAACTAACAACTAATGCATCCGGAATATGAACCTAATATAATACAGTAGAAGCCGCTTATTGTGATCAATTTGGAACAAACCCTTTTTGATAACATTAACCGAATGATAACAGTAAGCGGAAGGTAAATATAAATGTATTTTTCTATGCTGATGTAGTCAATAATAAATATGTATGTATGTAATCAATTTATTTAACGACTTACAAATAAAATTCAAGGGAAAAATTAACGATTAATCAACAATTTTTAATATTTTACCAAATTTGTTTATTTTTTATCATCGATACAATACGTAGGTACATTTATTTACACTTTACGATTTCATTCGAAAAACTGGTCGATCGTCGTTTGACGTTTATTTTTATTAATAAGATTTTGTATGTATATTTCAAAATCATAATATCTATCAAAATTACTTTCTCGGAATTGTACACCACGTCGGAGAATATTTAACGCTTCTTGCATCTGGCCATTAGTTGGCGGCTCTTCAGACATTTCCTCTTCTTCTTCTTCTCCTACTTCGGGTAATTCAGGATTACTTCCTTCGGACGATTGATCCACAACTTCCCGACAAATGTCTGATATAGTCATTGTGGCAGCTGTTTGAACATCATTGTCGATATCCACCCAATCGGAAAATTCGCTTTTGGACAGACCTTGAACTACAAAAAAATTAAAAATATTAGTTAGATGTACAAAACAAGTTCTTTTTCATACCTTCTAAAATGTCAGCGCACGTTTCATGGAGATCAGGTTCTTCATCACCAGTTTTGGAAAAACCTCCTTTTCGAAAACAGTTTCGGATCGTTTCTGGTTGAACTTGCCTCCATGACTTCACCAGCAAATGCAGCGCATCTAGAAGACTGATTTTTTGCTATCGCATCTGCAGTAGGTGCATCTCGATTCTCATCAAGTTCTTGTATAATTTGGGCTCGAATTTGCCCTCGATAGTATTCTTTGAATGTTCGAATGATTCCTTGATCACATGGTTGTATCAATGCCGTAGTGTTCGCAGGTAAGAAAATAAGTTGGATGTTCGTCAAAACTGCATTCACTTTGTGCGCAGTACAATTGTCTACTAATAAGACGATTTGGCGTTTCAATTTTTGTCCCACCTGAGTAACCACTCGCTGAACAAGACACTTGTCATCCAAGCATTCGCATTAGCAAAATACTCCACGGGCAAAGTTTTAACACCTTTAAAACACCGAGTATTCTTACTTTTTCCTATCACTAGAAGTTCTTCCTTTTCACCTTCCATATTAACAGAACATAACACTGTTACTCGTTCTTTCGAAGATAAGCAACCTCTTACTTTATCGGTTTTGAACAAATAAGTATGATTAGGCATCGCGCGAAAGTAGAGTCCTGTTTCATCTGCATTGTAGATGTCCCGAGGCGGATATTTTGCAATAATTTCTGGCCATTCCGAACGCATCCAGTCAGCGGCTGCTAACGAATCAGCACTTTTTCTTCACCGTGCAGAGGTCTATAAACGATGTTTTCTCGCTTTTTCCACCGATTGAACCATCCGTCTGTTGCAATGAAATTTTCTTTCCCCATAGTTTTGGCTATATCTTCTGCTTTTTGACGCATGATAGGACCATTCACAGAGGCATTTTTTTCGCGAACATTTGTAAACCAAATTTTTAAAGCTGATTCAACTTGATTATCCTTTCCAGATCTTTCCCTTTTTCGTTTTATGTTTTCATTCGAACGCGCACACGTTTCTATTTCTGTACGATTTTTTAAAATTTTACACAACAGCGGTTGCGAAATTTTTAATTGTACCGCAGCATTCCTTTGACTCATTTTCGGAAGTTTATCGAAGTTATCGAGAATTTGTCGTTTTTCTTCGTTCGATAGATCGCGACGTTTTTATTCACTTCTGCCATGACCACGGTGGTTTATGCGAAATTTCAATAATTTACCCGTACACAAGACTGTAGAACGTGAGATTCGTAGAAGAGTATAGGAGAAACTGAATATCATTTAAACGAACGGACCTTTTATACATAAAGTACATCAAAAAAAGATGACCTCTTCATAATATAGAAATAACAATTCGTTAGATTGTAATATGCGATATGAGAGTTTTAATTGAAATCGGCGAGAAAAAGCGGCTCGTTCAAAGGAGTTGCGCTGCAGACACCGTCGTCTGAAGAAACTTTCCGACAAAGGATACTATTCATAACTAATAACATTAAGCGGCTTTTGATTACAATATGCGGCTTTCTTTCAATGAGTTTTAAATAGAGTGATTTGGGACCAACGGTTTTCGATAACAATAACCGTTTGATAACATTAACCGTGATTATAATAAGCGGCTTCTACTGTATTAGGAATATAGAAACTATATGAAAATAAACAACAGATTTCTCATTAAATATACTTTATTATACATACAATTTGTCTATTTTAAGATTTTTACCTACGTCATTGTTTTGTTGTACGAGTAAAGGCAATCTATTCATTTGACTCATGTTTCTAAGAATTACGACGAAAATAGTATTATGTACGAGGGCTATCTAGAATCTAATCTACATTTTGGACTGACGTGCAAGGAGCGCGGCTACCGGTGCCAACTTGGTATCTGGGCGTTCCTCATAGTTGTACATACTCAAATCAGGTAACTCTATACATGTTAAGTCCAGATTATATTCAGGAAATGAATGGTTATAATTATCAAAATTGTCTGAATTCAGGAGAGATGCGGCAGTGGTTTGTAAAAGCAAAACGTTCTTTTGCATTATTTATAATAACGTCACAAACTTCTATACATGCAATACGATGGTCTTCTTTGCTTTTAAACGTTTCTTTTTGCATCAGAAAGGAAAAAATTGAAGCTTGCTGTATGATAGAATCTATTTTATTTCGAACGTTATTAATGCTTTTCTCAAAATTATTTACCATGTTTTGTCCATTTATTGGATTCATGTCCTTTTTTGCAGTTGGTTATATAACACTTCAACATGTGGCATAATATAACGAAAAACAGTCAGCCAAAAAGTCAAATTGGATCTTCCACAATACGTCCAATACCTCTTGCCTCCTTGTACGTCACTGCATTTGAATCTTCTTCCAGATGTTTTATACATTCTGTAATAGAATCTCATAAATCACATTAACTGTACGAATATTGAAATTCCAATGCGTAGGTATAGAATGGGGTACATTCTTTCCTATGAATTGCTTCAGAACCGCGAGTCTTTGCGGCGAATAACTAAAATCCAGGTATGTCATGTAAATCTCGAAAGAAGACACTTACCTGAGAATTAATTGAACATGCTCGTGACATTACCAAATTTAATTAATGAGCATAGCAGTGTACGAAATGTGCATTTTCCACTCATTACAGCTGCCCCGTCATAGCTTTGAGCAATGAGCTTTTTTTTTATAATTTTTAAAGAAATAATAACATTAAAAATATTGTTCGCTAATGACACAGCATTATGATTTTCGGCAGAGAAGCCCAGACTCTATCTACCGGGTTTCCCTCCTTGGTAACGTAAGGAAGAACAATCACCATTTGAAATTTAGAGGAAACATCTGTAGTTTCATCAGCCATTACTGCTAAAAACGGGGCTTTATTTATTTCGCAAAGAATTTCCTCACGACACACTTCCAGCATGCAATCTAAAATCTCACTTTGTATCATTTTTAGGTGTCTTTGAAAACCGTTACATTTTTAAGATGTTCATTAAGTGCTTTATCAAGGTCTGACATAAAATTCTTCTCTACCCTACCCTTCTATATGTCTCTGAGCGCGTGTGTGTGTGTATATATGACAGGGATGCCAATTTCTTAAAAAGAATCGTGTTTTGTAACAAATATACGTAAGGAAAGTTTAGTTTACGTTAAAGTGCCATATTAGCTATTAAAGTTTTTATTTTTTGGGATGTCTTATATTTCGACATGGGCATTGTGAAGTTGAATGCAGAGTGGAGTGCGTTACAAAACCCGGCTAAAATTCTTTGTTCAAAAAAAAAGACAAATTTTTGTAGAAAGACTAGACGACTTATTTGATATATCACATTCAAATGGTTTGGACTTCTAGAAAATAAATGTAGACAAACAGTTTTTAGTTAACTATAGAAAAAGGGCGACCTGGCTATATGCATGGAATATTAAATATAAAACACGTTTCCCAAATGTTAACAAGGAAACCATGTCAAACAATTTTGAAAAATGTAGCAATTTTTTTTGTTATTTTATTTGTGGATTTAACGTGGTATTAGAACTACTGGAATAAAAACACTGTATTGCATTTTTTAATAAAATAACAAAAATTAAAACGAGATTTTCTTTTTGATTAACCATTATTAACTTAAATATAACATGCCGAACGAAGTGTTAGATATTCGTATAAACGTTCCCTTATCTCACAAAAAATAAAATGCCACAGGATGTATAAAGAAGTATGTTAGTTCAATTTATTTTTATATATAATGAAAACTGGGTACTCTGTGATACGCCTTCCCATAATTTTTTCTCACTTATTTTTTACTGGTATTGTTTTCATCAATTAGAATCATTTCCAGGGGTTGGAGATTAGAATTTCAGAATTCGAAAATGATGGACCACTCTAATATACATTTACTAACAAAAACTAATATATACTACGGTGACAGAGTAAAATAGACAAGTATAAAATTCAGAAAACAAATTTAATGCTTTTATGATTATATACACTATAAAATTATATACGAAGGCTGTTTTTTTCGCCCTCCACACGCTCTGCCACTACCGAGTCCAACATGCTATTTCTTGTTGAACTGCAGTCACGTAAACATGGCTATCTCTATTGATTCTTCCGCGAAGAGTGAATTGCAAAGGGTTATTCTTGCAGACAGGAGAGCTATTTAAAACAAAAGAAGAAGCATGCTGACTTCCGGAATTGTTCTGATCCATGATAATGCCCGTCCTCACGCTGCTCATGTAACTCAACAGCGCCTTGAGCAATTAATGGGATATTTTCGAACACCCCACCATATAGTCTCGACCTAACGCCGACTGATTATCATCTTTTTCCTGAACGGAAGGAGTGGCTTGGGTTCCAGCGCTGCCAAACTGACCAGGAGCTCAAAGAAACCTTCACAATTTACTTCAAATCATTGGCGGCAACATTTTATAAAGAGGGTATTGCAAAGCTTAGTCACAGATATGACAAGTGCCTCCATCGTCAAAGTGATTATGTAAAAAGGTAACCTTTATTGTATATTACTTTTAGTAATAAAATCATTTTTATATTCACCAGTCTTTCCTTTAGAGCCTATCGGATAAAACAGCCTAGTATATATATTCAATACTTGATTCAACCACCTTTATTTATAAGTAGTGCTTGCACTCGTCTGGGCATGGTATCATCTAAATTAATAACGATTTCTTCCGGTACATTGTTCCACTCGATTCGTATCACGCGTTTGTCCTGGCCACGACAAGATTTGAATCCCCTGAGCTTCTTTTTCAGCTGGTTGTGGTTCGCTTTTTGTGGGAGGGTGCACTATCTTCCATAAAAGAAACATTTGCTTTTGACAGAACGTTATTATTGAAAAATGGTAAGATCCCCTTTGCCAAAAGTCAATGCATTTTGCCGCATTAATGTTGCGACCATTTGCGATCACCTGTCATGGCATACTGCATCTCATACTATGATGCTAATCCCCCGTATTATACAGTCTGGTGAAGAAATTTGTTGTCCAGTAGTCGTGATAAACGTCTCCATACCCATGTGTGGCCACTACCACTAAATTGGCAATATCGAATTTGTCAGAAAAAATTACTGGTCACCAAAAATTGTCCGGCTTTCCTTGCATGCCTGTTGCCCAAGCCATTCGTCCCCTTTTTTGAAATGGTGTAAGGAGAGGTTTCTTTTTCGCCTCTCTTTTATAAATATCCATGTCGTGTAAATATCGCTGGTACTTCTGATTTTCTTCTTTGAGATATTTCTGCGAGCTCGGCTACACTTTCTCGCGGATCCCTTAGCAATTCACGGGCGAGCGCTGTTTTAGTTCTCTCAGATGGACTAGGAAGGCCAGGACTCGATAAAACTGTCCTCTTATCACTGTGTTTAAATTGCGGAATAACACAGTTAATTGTTGATAAGGGAATTTCTAACAGTTCGCTTATTTCGCGTTGCGGAACATTCCGTTCGTTGTGACCTACGATACGCCCATAGGTAAAATCATCTATATCTATGGGACATTGCATCGTGGCATGGTTGTAACACTACTAAATTTTGTGAATATGTTTACACCCAGTGTATCACATGCAGATAGCTTTCTTCCTTTTTTTCTCGAATTCATAAAATTTGGAAATTACGTGTTTTTGCTAGGTGTCTATTTTACTTTGCCACCCTAGTGTATATTTACTAACAAAATGTTCTCTGATCTTTGATATTTGGAGCCACCAATTTGACTACATTTCTTTTAGGCCTATTTACATTTAACAATACCTATGTAAGTGCGCATCTCCATGGAATTGCTACAGAATCTCTGCATACATTGTGGCCAGAGTAAACCTTATTTGTGTGAAACCAAATATAATTTTTCTTTAGCAAAAACTAATACCAAATGTAAAATAGATCAGCAAAATTAAAGCAATGTGGTTTATAAAATAAATTGTGTTTCCTGTGATGGATGTTACATCGGCCAAATCAAGAAATATTTGAAGAAAAGTCTGTATAATAATAAATGTTCTTTAACCTTCCTATACTCACGCATACGGTCTGTGAGACCGATTTATATAGTATAGTATACGTCTTTCATTTTGACGTGAGTATAGGAAGGTTAAATAGCGATTTTGGTGTAATCACCGCTATAACAAAGCGTTACAGAGCTTTAGGCCGCTGCTATGGTTTTAAAAACAACTATTAAAAGAAAAGAAAATAAATTTAAAGAAGACTAGTATACGAAATGATATACTAAAACGATAGTAAGACAATTGATATCAGAACCGACATTAAAAATTTAAATAATGCAATAATTTGCTAAAACGACATTTACATTTCATAAGAAAGAAACCTACTCCTCGAACAGAGTTTTTAAGCTTTCGATAAAGATGTTTTCATATAAGATTTCATTACGTGTGAAATATTTTGATGTCAACTCCACTGTGTCGAGTTTTTACACAACAATGATCTCGATCATTGATGTCCCGAAAATACTCAGCGTCGTCACGTAGATTCTCTATCTGGTATAGCAGAGAATTAATAAGATTAATTAAACTAAAGGCATTCTATCACAAGAAATGGAAGTCTGGGTGCCTTTCAGTGTTCAGAGATGAATTTCATCGAGTTCGTGCGTTGGTTAAAGCAGAAACACTTACAGCCTATGAAACATATTTGGCGGGTTTAGAAGATGAAATACCCAGGAATCCCATTTGCATTTTGGCGATTCATTAGTCAGAAGAAGGGAAAGTCTAGCATTCCTGGTTGCTTGAGGCTGGATGATAAAGAGCTGACAGATCCTAACGTGATAGTTGAAGCCTTTACCAAAAAGTTCTCAGATGTGTATCAACCACGACCATTATCACTTTCGTTGACACCTAGTGATGGTTTGAATTGTTTTAATATAGGACCCTTTTCAGAGAATGAGACATTAGTAGCCCTTAAGCAACTAAAAGCAAACCACACTGTAGGTCACGATGACCTTCCAAATTTCCTTATTAAACATTGCGCATCCATTTTATGCAATCCGTTATGTACGATTTTTAACATCGTACTTCGCACTTCTACATTTCCAGACATCTGGAAGATAAGTAGGATCACTCCTACTTTTAAAAAGGGAAGCAAGCATGAAGTCATTAACTACAGGCCTATCAGCATTTTATCCAGTTGTTCAAAGATTTTCGAACAATTACTTTACAATAGGATTTCTAACTGTGTACGGTGTTATATTTCCACACCACAACACGGTTTCATGTCGGGTAGATCAACCTTGACGAATCTGGCTGAAGTAACGCATTATATCAGTTCCTGTATTGACTCACGGGATCAGGTCGATATTTTATATACGGACTTCGCAAAGGCCTTTGATACCTTGGACCATAACATTTTACTGTCCAAATTGAGCTCATTTGACTTTACTTCAACCGCAATTAACTTAATGGCTTCATATCTCAACAACCAAACGTGTTATGTTTATTCTAATGGCTTTTTCTCCTCTACCTTTACCGCTTCCTCGGGAATTCCACAGGGATCAAATCTTGCACCACTTCTGTTTAATGTTTATATAAATGATCTCCTATCCTTGCTTACTTGTCGAGTCCTTGCTTATGCAGACGACTTAAAGATTTTTAGAAAGATATCCTCGTCTTCTGATTGTGAGGCTCTACAAAGAGACTTAGATACTATTTACTCCTGGTGCAACAACAATAACATTAACATTAGCTTAAATAAATGCGTGGTTGTCACTTACACAACCAAGAAAGATCCAATCATATTTTGCTATTCTTTAGACCATTTTGACATTCTCAGACAGACAGAGATCAGGGATCTAGGATATTTGATTGGATTATTTGATCATCGACTGCAGTTTACCAATCATATAACTGCTATCTGCAGCTCTGCTTCGCGCACACTAAGTTTTGTAATACGATTTTGCAGAAAATTTGTAAATGTTGCGACATTAAAGAAGCTTTACTCCACATTAGTTCGGCCCAAGTTGGAATATGCCTCAATTATTTGGTATCCCCACTATGTCTACCAGAATATATTTATAGGAAAGGTACAGAGAAGATTCCTAAAATATTTAACGTACAGATCAACAGGTAACTATCCGGTCAGGGATTATACAGGGATTATACAGCGATTATACTGAATTATTGTTAGAACATCAATTCACATCACCTTCGGATCGTAGAGTGATTACTAGTACAAACTTCATAATCAAACTAGTAAACAATGACATCAATGCTCCGAATTTACTCTCTGCCGTAAACATTATTGTACCTAAATACGGGACTAGATCTAACGATACGTTTTCAGTGGCCAGAATCAGAACAAATGTCTTCGTTAAAGCACGTATTAACCACATGGCCAGGAACGCAAACAGAATTGTGCGGGATCCTTTTGTACCTCTGCAATAACTGAGTTCACCTAACCCTTTCCATACCCTGTATCCTCTTCACATAATCAATTATTATTTACTGCGTCTTACCTTTATTACCTTATAGTATATTGTAGAATTATTGTAAGCACTGCACTATATTGTTTATATTGTCCTTTTAATGGAAATCTCTGTTGGACAATAAAGATATTATTATTATTATTATTATTATTACGTTTTTATGTTATGTATGCGTGTAGGCACACATAAACATAAAGATATTGAATGCACAAATTTATTACAGGTCCTATATATCAAGAAATCCTAGCCGTTAATTATTTTGTTTAAGCAGCCAAAATAAAAACAAATGTTTCTCTGAAATATCGTAAGCGAATTCGCAAATTTTACAAATTGTGTCTAGAAATTCTAATACCACCACAACCTTTCATAACGAAATGTCAATGATGTAGTTTTATGTTATGGCAAGCAGTCAAGTATTTCAACAAATTGAAAAACGTTGCTTTATCTTTAAATCTGCAAGACGCAAACGCGATTAAGAAAATTAAGAACAGTTAAGAATTTTCAAGTTGCAACAGATGTACCAGTTATTGCACAATATTGCGCAATTATCCCTATTTTAAGAGTTCTTTTTGTCATGGGAACAATCAATATATGTATCAACGCTCAAAGCCACATTAAATCAATAAGAAAAATTACGTTCGGTATTCCCGAAAAATCCTAATTACGTCAAACTTTCTAGTGTATTTTCGAGTAACATTTATCATATTTAAAATTTGCATATTTCTTAATTTTGCAGAATCGACCTGATGCTCCAAGTTTACAACAGGTCTGAAGATTGCCTGTTTACACTACTTCCATAACAGGTTATTGAGTTATCACTTCATATTTATTACTATTAGGTAATAATTGTCACTTTTATAAGGCCATTAAATTTCCGCGAACGCAAATAACCTACGTATATATGTGACTAATAGTTATCCTAATTTAATATTAGCAATACAAGCCCACAGTTGCTCCCTTATGTGACGCTAATGTATTCGTCCCGTTTTAGTCAACTCCACATATAACTACAGCAAAACAAGACAAAAGCAATACACTATGAAATTTAAAATTAAATGCCGATCAATGAATGCATATCGCATAAAATATTGAAGAAATTTATACAAAAAGAGTGTACTATGCTAGCGCACACATACTACCATATGAATAGAATATAGAACACTTTACGACCGTTTTTTGTCGACTTTGTGGCTTTCATAGAGAATACAAATTCTTATCTTGTATTTATCAGTAGTATAATCTACAACGCACTCGGA
The DNA here is from genome assembly GCA_038088585.1 of Chrysina gloriosa. NCBI lineage: Eukaryota > Metazoa > Arthropoda > Insecta > Coleoptera > Scarabaeidae > Chrysina > Chrysina gloriosa. Next base: position 12,873,422 of record CM076095.1, read on the forward strand.
AATAGCGTTGGAGCAATTGTCTATCTTACCAAGGTCTGCATATAGGTTAAATTGTATTGCGTCTACGATTTGCCCAACTTTAGAATAAGCTACGTCGTACTGGCTGTAAATCTACAGGTTTACGAGATAATCCTTATTTCCTTATATGTTATATATAATTCCCCGTTATATCCTTTTCTCCTTTTGTTATGTATATATGTTACATACACCCATTTCCAAATACTGTACTATTTCTAATTAGCAGGTCAACGCAAATTATATTCCCATACTGGATAAGTAGCATCTTCATCATCGACTGTAAGAAATGATAAAATAATAAATTTTCTCCAATTTACAAGGACCGTATAAATAAGCGATCGATATGTATAGTAAATGGAATAGTTTCAGAGGTCGCTTACCTTTGGCAAATAGGTCATCTTTTGGGCGTGCGCCTAGTTTGCAGGGTGGGAATGGAAAGGGGATAAATCGACTAGAGAGTGAGAAAAATAAAACATGCCCGTGCAATTGTGAATATCGTCGTTTTTCCAACTCCAGAATTTTTCCGACTTGTCCGTGATTATATACTTTTAGGGTGGGACTAATCTTGCGAGCATCATTTTAATGCTCTTGTGCGGCAGTATCAAAAAGTGACATCGATATATTTTTAGGAAGTGCTCTGTGGACATGGATCCTCCAGGTCCCGATATAATGGACTTTTCCAAAAATCCGCTCCTTTGCCCTATATGTCACGATTACTTCACGGAACCTTGCATTTTGAGCTGCTATCATACTTTTTGCACCAGATGCTTGAGGGGTAGAGAACAAGATAGGAAACTGATATGTCCTTACTGCAGGTATCTTATGTTTATTAATCATATTGTTTTAATTTACTTAACATTAAAATATCAATAAGAAGATCGCTTTGTAAAGAATAAAAAGTATAGGTTGGTTAAATAAATGTTAATTTCAAGGTTTTGGGATTAAAAAGATTGATACTAAAGATGGTTTACAATTTCCGTTCATAATAGGTAATATATAAATATAGTGTATGCCCCGGATTGACTTTTTTATGGGTATAACAGATCGAAAATTATTGAATTTCGTTTTAACGGTTTGAGATACCCCCTTGCTTGGTCTGAAATGAATTTCAAGCACATTTTTACTTTTTAGACATCAAGTCCGTCATGACAATTGAGAGAAAAAAACATTTTTTGTTGAAGTAAAGTGCCATTTCGGTCAGTAATGTAGGAAAATGTCATTATCTTATATGATAAATCTCTACCACTAATAGGTCAATAAAACAAGGCTGGTTTGAACGATAGTTATATTTTCAGAACGGTTACAAACGTTTTCGGAATACCTTCTTCAGTGAAAATATAACTAGATAAATATATAAACAAACATTTGTTTTTTATTTGGGAACTATCAACAAAATAACTAATGACTAGGATTTCTTGATAGAGAGGATGTGTAACCAACTTTTAGCTAGACACACAGTATATATATAAATTATAAAAACTAAATTAATGTGTAAACATACATGCAAATTAAGTAAAACCTTATATCAAAAAATCTTTGTCGAAACCTTAACAATTCTGTTCAAGGACCAGGGAAAACGCAAATTTAAAAACCTAGCCAAAGGCTTTCCTTCTTAAGAAATGCAAATGTTATTTTAACAAATGGAAAATGTTATTGAAAAAAGTTATTCAGAATATGAAAATTTCACAAATATCGGACGACTTTGACTAAATCAGTATTTGTTTTGTATGTGATTCAATATTTGTGAAACTTTGCATAGAGTCATAATTTCATATTTTGCACAACTTTTCTCAATAACAATTTGGTGTATTACTGGCCGAAATGGTACTTTACCTCAACAGAAAATGTTTCTTTCTCAATTGTAGTGACGGCCTTAATTTAAAAAAAAAAAGTAAAAATGTGCTTCAAATTCTTTTCAGACCAAGCAGGGCGGCATGTCAAAAACATTAAAAGGAAATTCTAAAATTTTTGATCAATTATACCCGTAGTGAAGTCAATCCAATACCCATGTATATTATACATATATTATTTATTTCTCTTTTACCGGTTATCATCGATGTTGAGAAATCACTGCCCCTAAATTAAATATATGTATATACACTTCTGATTTGTCGATTTAATGCAGCTTTTAGAAATATCATTATCAGATTTATATTCTGTCAAAAATCGATTTCATTTATTTATCAAAAACCTGAGAATATGAACATTTTTAGCTTAAAGAACTCTGCTAACAACATTAACTTTGTTTAATATCATGTACCGCAAAACTACCATACATATAAATTTAACTTTTATCATTCTTTTCCTAAATATGTATAGTATGTAACCTGATTTTGTGTGGTGTTCAATCTCTTTAATTTATTTTTGTTCGGTTATTTCATAGAGGACATCAAAACCTTCTCGTAATTTCATCTGGTATTTGACAAATGTTTCAATGTTAAATTAAAGACTGTTTTTTTAAACATATCCACGATTACTGAAATCGGAAAAGAAATGTACCGAACAAACTGATCTTTCTAGCATCTTCTACTCAACGTTCAAACTGTAATTACAACAGCGTACAATAAAGGTTAATTTCCTAAATTCTCTTTTGCATGCGGCTGTTTACATCTCATGTTTGAGTCGTTGCGTTTGTTCTATAGGTTCTATATTAGTTTCAACGAATTGAAGGCGACCGATATAACGAGTTGTTTTCGAAACTAGCTGCAGGTTGCCCTTCAGACGAAACAAAAACTCATTAGTCGAATTCATGTGCGTCGAGTGTATGGTATCTGATAATATCTTATATATATTATTATGTATATTTAGGATTCACTTTTATTCTTCTGCTATAGATTATATTAACTGATCGAGTTTCTTTCAACTCATTATGTTATAGTTCGACTTTCTTTACGTAAGTAATATGTTTTTCACTGCATGAATGTGTTTTCATGAGTTGTGCTATTACGATTGGAATGGCGTATAGGTTTGACTTCGTTGCCATTAGATTTAACTGAACGACCTGAACGTAGTTAATCTTTGGATGAAAAATTACCAAGACGAGCTCGTTTATATCTTCGTTACCATACATAGCACATAACTTTTAATGAGCTTGGAGCAATGGATTTTTTCTTTGGGGAAGCAATAAAACAAAAAATGATAGGAATGCTTATTTTATCTGGCGTCGATGGCAAATCAAAACTACACTATACCATTGGCACTAGCCAATAGAAACCTACGACACATAATAACCTTCATTGGATCGATCTATACGAATACTAAATTCTTCTCAAACAATAAAAAGTGAGCCGTTGTCGAATTTGGTATCTATATCTACGATAATGTAAAGATCAAAGACTAACTTTGTGAAAGTAACTTCCCACGTCTATTTATATGGGGAAGAAGCAGATGGTTTTGATGGAACGAACACAAAAGATGTACGGTGATTTCCGAAAGATATTCACAACTATATATATACTTGATCTTGGCTCATTAACTTTGGCCAGACCACTGAAAATTCGTTGACGGTATTACATGCATCGTTGCGAAAATAAAGCGAATAATAAGGAAAAATAAAGGAATTTTTGGAATCAAAGGAAGCGAGAAGTTGATGTCAAGATGTCATTCAACCAACTGCCGGAACCAAAGATCAGAGATTTAAATTTTAGCTTAAATTACATCATCGCATCAAAAGAAAATCCCATGTTACGATATAATCACTAAGGTTTAGACTACTACACAGGTATCGCCTGGATTCGATAGAGAAGAAGTACGTTAAGTTAGTCTAATTTTGAAAAAGTTGAGATCACCAACACCAACTATAAAGATGGAAGAGGAAGAAGCACTTAAAAATTTAAATACCAATAGCGAAATACGTTAACTGAATGCAAAAAAGAGATCTACTGGCTGCTACATCCCATCACCTACAGAATGTTCACAAATGATCCCGTTGAGAAGGTAGCTCGATATATAAGGAAACGCGTAAAGAATTTATCGATTGCGAACGGAGATAAAAGAGCACCTTACCGAATGTAAGTAGATCATCGAGACTATATGAATACAAAAGATGATGTTAAACGATGAGGCGCAAGTTTTGAGATACGGACGCTATTTGTCACTAAACATCCTCGCAATTAATTATAATCGCATGGTAAGGAGTTCACCAATGTGACCTACTGTTAGTACTACTACACCAGAGTCCTTGCAGTTATTATCAAATGAAACATTAAAATAATGGATCGATGTATGCGTATTATTTGACTTAATATTCTGTTTAATTCTAGGCAACCTACCATGTTGAAAGATGGTTCATTATTACCACCTCCAGATACACTAATGCGACAATTAATAGAGATTGCAAATAGCGAAAATCCCCCGTGCTCCAATTGTGATAAAAGAGACAGGCCCAACATGTATTACTGCAACACCTGTGGTGATTTCAATTAAATAATTTTATATCCTGCACCCGTAGGTTTTATTTTTTGCATGCTTCGAAAAGTGTGTTGTACATTTACAGAAGATGTTAACTATTTGAAAATGTAATTGGCGTTTCATTTCCAGGTCAAGCCTTATGTTCACACTGCCGAGACAATACCCATAGAGCAAAGATGTTTTCCGCACACGACATAGTGCATATGTCCAAATGCACCAAAGAGCCTAAACGGGTTTGTAATCTTTAGTTTGTGTAAGTTGCTCTCTGAAAATACTTGTGTACTTTAGTGTCCGCAACATGGTGAACAATACATAATGTACTCTCCAATACAGCATACGATGTTGTGTGTTAATTGTTTTCGAGATACGCCGAACGAAATAAGGGCTCAATGTTTGGATATTGATACTGCACATATTCAAGCAGCGAAACGTTTAGAACGTGGTCAAAACGCTATTATGGATTTACAGGTATACTATATATACAGGAATAAATCAATTACCATTGTGTAATGGTATTAATAATTAAAAAATTAACTAACAACTAAATCTAAAGTAAAATGTCTTACAATTAGGTACTAATTTGTATAGGTATGGAATTAAAAATCTTAAACTTTTTATAAAAATGTCATAAAGTCAAAATTGGATGAAAAAAGATGCAAAAGTTTAGTGATAAAGGAACTAAAATCACAAAATCAAATATTTGTGCAATTGCAAAGGCCCATTTAAATAAGTTCAGATATACATACTGAACATACCTACAAATTAAAAAGCTAATTGTAAGTCGCCTTTCGCTATAGAGGAAAGCAAGGGTATAAAGAGTAACACTTGCTCTATTATTCATCACAGTGACAATAATGAAACAGTGTGTACTTTATACAGGTGGTTTAATCAACTATTGACAAAAGTTGTGTTTCTTTGGTGTTAATGAGGATGGCATCTTAACTTTACGTATTAAGAAATATCAAAACTGATGTGGTAATAATAAGAAACGCTTTGTCAGAGAAATTTCTTATTTAAGATTATTTGATGTGTTTTCTTTTTAACTTTCCATAACTCCTAGGATAAAAACACTTCACTATATTTAAGAATAAGAAAAAACTGTAACGTTCGTTTCGCCGACACAATGGCAATTCTTTAGTTAAATATAGTTTATTCATTATTATTATGGTTCTTTATCAACTAAAAGCCAGTTCTATTCAACTTCCCACTGCTTATCTCATACAAAAAAATCATTGTAGACTTCCGTTCGCGACGGTATTTTAGCCTTAAAGGGATTAATGGATGAATTGCGGAGAAACATGGACACGGAAAAACACACAATTAACACATTCTGCCAAGGTATGCAAGAAGCGATGGCCAAAACTCACGCTGCCATGATAATGGAAGTACAAAGGCAATTCGAAAGCAAAGACCGCATATACAGATCACAATTACTAGTTTTAGGTTTGTCAAAAAGAACTGTGTGTATAATATAATATTTAAGGTGTTCTTGCTTTATAGGTTCCGTAATGCCGGTTTTACAATTGCATTTAGTTTTATGTACAACTTTTACGTCCGCTGCCAACAAATACCAATTCCTAGAATTGTCGCCATCATTAATTGAAAGGCTAGGTGCTGTTGGCCAGTTAAGTCAACCTGTTAGGTAATTTAAAAAAGAAACTGTTCTTTTTCCTAATTGACACATTCATGTTGTTGCAGGTCTTTACAGTCATCTCAAATAAAAACCAATTACCGTAGCGAATTTGCTCAAAGCTTAGAACCGTGGATTGGGCCTGCAGCGCTATCACAGCATGCAGCCGAACTTGCAGGTAATATGAGTGTGAGTTACTTTTCTCCACGCTCTTGTTAATGCAACAATGGTTACCTCATTTGAAATAGATGTAATGATTTAAACTATTGTGATCTGCAGTGAACTATGACAAATTCACAACTGTACAGCTATGCAAAATTCAAACACTTCATGCCAATTATTTCGATCTATACTCACTATTATATGGTTTAGTTAAAACCAAAGCACATATTCAAATTATTAGCGCAATAGATGTTTGATCAGAAACCTTACCGATATTCACAAAAAACTTTGTGTATTTGTAAAATAATCGATATTTCCTGCTTTAATTTTTCTTCGCGTTCCTTAATGCCGCTATACTACAGACATCTATGTATATCAATAACGGACGTATGTGCTTACATCGATATGTTCAACAACACTGGAGGTGAGAAATGAATTTTGTGCTTTGGATGGTACACAAGTATCATTTCCTTCTGTGAGTTTATGATTCAAAGGTGTAAAAAGATATGTATATGTATAATATACATCGTTACGTATATATTATTTTTAAGCAACTCTGAAGTATTTGTAGTGGACAATGTCATTACATAAAATATTTTTCCAAAATTTTGCAATAATTGATGGACTCAAGAAACCGATACAATCTTGAAGATATCTTTTAGTGTTATTTCCTCGATTGATTGCACTATGTTTCCTAGGTTTTTTGATATGGCAGATGGTAGGTAGAAAAGCTTGGTTCATATTATGACGTTTTGATCCATGTGATATTGGTGCGTAAAACATTTTGAATAGTTCTCCCTCTTATGTTTTCAATTCTTGTTTATTATAATGACTATGAATATACCCACTGGAACAAATCCTTTTATGCAATCTTTAATCTAAAATAAAGGACATAGCCGTACATCTTGCGCCCACATCTGTTAAATTTAGTTACCCGGTGAACAAATTTGGTATGAAACTATTTCCTTAAATATTGGAGTGATCACTCTATACGTTTCATAAATAATCAACGAATCTAAAATGTATACTTTTTTAATAACTATGGATTTGGAGTTTTTGGAATCAGCAAAGGCAGGGTCGAGCCAAGAGTATCTGCCGCCCGAGTGTAAGGTATAATTTGCCTCCCCTATAGACTATAGGCTTAAAGTGTTAATTGCAAAATTCTGCATTTCCTCGCTAACTGTTAATTTGTTGGAAAATTAAAAAATCATCAAGGTTACTATGAACTTTATTATTCATATAAACGGAAACAAGGAATTTAGAACAAATGTGCACTTTATATTAGTCATTATTATTAACTTAACAGAACTTAGAAGTTATAAACTTGAACCAAACTACATAAATTCTAAATTTCAGAAACGACTTTCCTTGCTTTTTTGATCCCAAAATTCTCTAATTATAATTATATCCGTTATATCTAACGCCTCCCAGGCTTTTCTCTCCATGCTTATTACTAGAGGCCGGATTATATGCAAAAAAGTGGAAATATGCACATAAATATGCAGATATTTTGGCCTAAATATGCACTTTCTTATGAAAAATATGCAGATAAAAAAATAGGAGTATTCCTAGAAAATATAATACTATAGAAAAAATATTCTATTATGTTTACTACAAGTTTATTTATAACATTTTACAACATAATTAACTACGAAAACAATTTACAATTACATATTTCTCAAAGTTTTCAATAGAAAAATTGTGGCGCTTGTCTGATGACATGTATTTATATATTGAAAAGGTTCGTTCTATGTCCACGCTTGTTATAAGATCATATTTCAAATTAGAAATATCCTCTATTGTCAACTCAATATTTTCTACTGACTCACCACACAAGATTTTAGCAATATCATTTAGCTTTTTAAAACCCTCATTTTTTCTATTACACTTAAAAATTTTCCCACCCTTCCTTTAACATCAAAACATAACTTTTCAAATTTGTTTATTATTTCAACGCTCTCAATTAGCGACATAAATTGTTTTTACAATTGCAATATAGAAGTGGAAATAAAACTGTAGTTGACTTTAGTAAACGCCAACTGTTGTGGTATTTCTTTACTCGAATACACCTTTTGGGCGTCTAGCACAGATTGTGTATCGCTATCAAGATCCATAATAATTGTCTTTATTTCTTCATAATGATTTGCATGGAAAATAGCAGCTTCTAACCACGTTCCCCATCGTGTGATTACTGGTTGAGGAGGAAGCGGAATACCGGGTAGATGTTGTTTGTAAAACTGAACTCTTAATGGAGCCTTTAAAAACACTTTCTTAACACTACTAATTAAAGTATTTACTAAGGGAAAATGGTTTCTTACTTCTTCTGCAACACGATTTAGTCCGTGCGCCAAGCAAGTTGTGTGAATTAAATTTGGGTAAAAGATTTCCAACTTGCAAACTGCCTTCACCATGTATGGTGCGGCATCCGTTAAAAACAATAGAATTTTTTCTGTTGGAATCGATTCCGGTAAGAAAAAGGTTGCCAGTTCTTCCTATATAAACCTTGTTATTGTCAAATTATTTCCAACTGTTTGGATGAAATTAAATAAGATTTTGCTGGAACCGATACGTTAAGGATACCTATCATTAAATGAACTATGTATCGGCCCACACTATCAGTAGTTTCATCTGCGCATATCTAAAGGTAATTGTTTGACAGCCTTCTTGATGCTACTCAATGTTTCTGCATAGATGCGGTGAATATAATTTTTCTTAAGGTGCTCTCGTCGGGAATATTATATTTGCTGGTGTACTTTTGCAAAAATTACTTGACATTGAAATTGTTTATTTTAGGTAGTGGAATATCTGCCGACACAAACATTAGGCACAAATCTTCATTAAATTGTTCTTGTTCCGATTTTTTGGAGGTTGATAGCAAACATTGCGGTAATCTTCGCCAATTTCATCTTTGCTAGTTTTGCAGCATGAGATGGAGTTTTAATATGCTGGTCGACTTGAAACTTTCTCTCATTTGTAACCTTCATAAAAAATATCACATCATCAGTTGTTTTCTTATAAAATAAGTGTTAGTAAAAGATAAAGGAGTAATAAAAAACTAATGTGTAAAGAATTTGCGAAGCAATCGGAATAAACGACATTTAATAAAATAACGAACACAACGCTTCGACAAATAATTTTATTTTAAAATGATTTTTATTTAAAAATCATCAGCAGAATACGGAATATCAGATATTCCGTATTGTGCTGACGATATGCGAAAAATACGCATGAAATATACATCTCATTTTACTCATATTAAAATAAAATTTTAAAATAAAATTATTTGTCGATTATTGGTGATTTTGTTAAACATCGTTTAAAAACTATAGATTAATAAGGGGAAATAAACTTAAATTTTACTTACAATCTTGCTGCATGCTACGCAAAATACTTTTTCTCTATCCATACGCAATTCTTAATAAGGTAAGGCAATCCATCTAGGCACAGTCGCTATTTTCGGCATTTTTGCTATTATAATTAATAACAACCCCCAAGTTTACACTTCGAAAAACCAACCTAAAATGACGTTTAAAATAAATAAGATTGCTTTCGAATATGGGAATAAATTTCTCCGCATTAATAAATTGTTGGAAGCGCTTATCGGAAAAGTATCGAGAAGAGGCTTCATATTTTTAATTTAAAGAGGGCTGTTTAACTCTTTGTTTGTACCACGAAATATTTTTAGTAATGCCTATCCTATAATAAATTACATCCAATAAATAAATAAAACTCTGATACTTCAAATATGCTGAATTACTACAAAATATGCAAATAATATACGAAATGCATATATTATGCAAATATGCAAATTTATGCAAACTGCATACTATCCGGCCTTTACTTATTACAACCAAATTCGTAAGTCTATTCTGGCTCATAGTAGACCTGAAATAGTTTCTAATTATTTTCAGTTTTGAAAACGATCTCGCACCGTGAGCAACAGTGACAGGCATCGTTAAAAAATCCTAGGACTACAGATAAATTCGGGAAAGTGCTGATTATATCATTAGCCACAAAGTATTCTAAAACCTCCTTGACCTTGACTTAGATTTTCTATAATTAGTGACGCCTCGTCAGGAGAGGCTAAAGGAGGCTAAAGCCCAACGCGCATTAGAGCGACGCACAGACCCGCGGCCAGAATCAAATACATGTATTCAAATGGGCTGACGCGCACTTGAGAGCAGCGCCGCGACCGGCAGCGACTTCTCGGCAGGGAATTCTGGTCGCGGCGCTGCCCTGGTCTGCGCGTCGCCGCGCTTAAGTGCGCGTTAGGTAGCGCCAGCGAGCGACGATTTTTCGTTTGTTTTTAGTAATTGCCTCGGTCAGTTCACATACGAATATTCTGGGCCGCGCTATCAAGCAATTAATCCGTCGCAAAATCGCGCAGAAAGTACATTGTGGTTACTGGAGGAACCGTGATTCAAGATGTACAGTCTTCAATAACCTACATACTTATTTTTTTTTCATTTTTGTGGTATCGAGTGCCATTTTAATCCGCATGATTCAATTGAATTAGTGTATCATATTTTTATACGTGTTTTGTTTCGTGAAAATCGTTAACCGTTATAAAATTGAGTTACTAAATTGTAGCAGTTATTACAATTACAGACTTCAGGTTTAAGACGGACGTCAAATGTTCCCTTCCGGTCGCAAGCGGTCGCTACAGTGCGCATTACCTTGATCACTGCGCTGCTCTGCGCGTCGCTTCAATCCGCTCAGGCCTTAAGCCGCCCCTTTTATTTTTAGTAAAATAAATATGTTTATTATGTATTAAAACAATGTTTAAGCATTGGCTACATACTAAAATAAAGCAATTTTTACAACTAGTTTATAATAAACAGCATATCTGTTCATTACTTAAGTGTAAAGAACATATTTTATCGTTGTGCGAATTTAAATTATTTGGAAAACAAAATATTGCTACTGCCATAGACAGCGAGTGTAAAAATGCAATTATTACGTGCAATAATAAAGTTAGTGCAAATCGCAACAATTGAACAAAATTAATCGACGTATCGTAGAAATTATAAAGAATTAATCGGTGTCTTTGGCAAATATGAACCTAGTTTTAATAGATTTGTTAGTAGTAATATTTTTCCGGTACATCTAAATCTATCCAAAATAATTTACTGGATTGTATTTCTTTTGTATTAAAACAGGAAATAGATGCAGAAATTAAAGAAGCTCCGTTTTTCTTGGCAAATAGATGAAACCACAGATATTTCCTGCAAGTCTCAATTATCAATCATACTACATTCTGTCAAAAGCGGTGTGGTTGTTGTGATTTTTGTTTACTTTTTGACATATCATCTGGTCGAACAGCTGAAGATTTCTTTAACCTTTTATTAAATAATTGCGAAAAATATAATTTAAGAAAAAAAATAGTCGCTCAAACATATGATGGTGCATCTGTTATGGCAGGGCATTTAAATAGTTTATAAAGTAAAATAAAAACAATTACTCCTCAAGCTTTTTTTGTTCATTGTCACTTCATGCTTTAAATTTAGTTTTAAGTAAAGCTTGTGATATAAACAAAGAATTTTTCTAAGCGGATTTGCTGCATTTTTTTTTCAAAATCAAACAAATGAACAAACATTTTAGATACAATATTCCACGGTAGCTTACCAACTATAGCTCTAATACAAGATGGAATTTTACATCGCGTGCAGTATTTTCGGTACAATTATATAAAACCAAATTAATTGAAATTTTTGACTTTACAATCGACAGTGATGATTTAAAAAATTATACCAAGGCTATAAGGGAGGCGGCAGGATTAAAAAATTCCATAACCAACAGAAAATTTTGTTTTTATCAGAGACTTTTAAATTGATTTTTGAACAAACCGAGATGATATTTTCAATACTACGGAATTTGCGAGCAATCGTAGTTAGCCCTGATTCAAACTTTACAAGAATATGGAAATAATGATCGTTATATTAATGATATATGTAATCACTTACATTTTGACACAGAATCTAGTCAGGAAAGGCATATATTGTCCAATGAACCGGAAATACAAGAGCATAAACAAATTTTTAACGAAATTTTAGATGCGGTAATCATTCAGATAGAAGTTAGATTTTAAGATATACACAAGTTATGTTTCTTCGCATTTATTGACTTTTGAGAAATTCTTAATATATTCAAAAAATTTTCCGCAAAATTTATTAGAAAACCTTTTACAACAATATTTTTGTTTTGATGAAATTCAAATAAAAAATTAATTATCTGTATTGTATCATGATCCTCAAATGTGCGGAGAATGTAAAACGCCAACTGGGATGTTAAATTTTATCAATAAAAACGATTTATATAAATGTATGCCGGGACTGAGTAAACTTACAAGCATTGTCGTTGTTATACCGGTAACTTCTGCTTCAGTAGAGAGAAGTGTTTCACCACTAAAGAGAATTGCCGCAACACTGAATCAAAATCGATTAAGCAGTATATCCTTTATAACAATTGAAAAAGGTCTTCTTAAATTATTAACGCAAAATGATGTATTTTACGAGCAGGTAATTGATTACTTGCCAGTACAAAGAATAGGCGAATTCCTCTAATTTACCGAAAGGAGTAAGCGATACAGTTTTCCGTGTTTCAAAAAATATTGTTATTAGTTTGCTAAGAGTTTATTATCATTTTTATAGTTTATTTTTAGTTTAATAGGAGTTTATTTTAAGGTTTTATTACCTTTTTATCTATCACCTTACACCTTTGATCCATTTCCCTATCCAGGCAAGATTTTACTCTTACCTCTACGTGGTTGTGGTTCTTTCTGAACAATAAATTATATTCTATTTTGATCTCTTTTTATATCAATTTTTATTGTACACTTCCAATGATACAATAATAGGTATAAAAATATAATTTATTGATTGAGAAGAGTTAGGTTACAGTACCCTCCCCTGCGCAAATCAATTGGATTAATATCCATACGTTTTGTAGATGAATCGGTTAATTTAGTTTGTAAATGCATACAAGATATCATTAATTCTTCTTTATCTGTAGATAAAGAGCCTAAATTATTTAAAAAGCCAAAATAATCGTTGCACTCGTTCAATAGTTCGAATCTGTCATCTAATTTTGATACTACTATATCAAGAATTTCTATGTTCATAATAAAAAAATCTCTTGTTTTCTCGGTCCAACCAAGCCTATAGCTGTGAAACCAATTTCGCAATCTATAGCTCCCGCAATGTTTTTGCCTCATTAAGCGTTACTGTAAAACAAACTATTATATCGTATCGAATGAAAAAGTTCTGAATGTCTTTCAACATTTTGACAGGTTCTGGTAAAATAATAATAAGGGGTGTATGTTTGATCAAATATTGTACCAAATTACTAGAGAACACGCAAATTTATATAATTTTATTTTATTAATTAGTGACTTTGCAAGGTTTTTATGTCATTCTTTCTTGATGTAAAAGGAAAAGAGAGCGTCATAATTTTTTTCTAAATTAAATTTAAGGCTTTTAACCTTCCTATACTCACGTCAAAATGAAAGACGTATACTATACTATATAAATCGGTCTCACAGACCGCATGCGTGAGTATAGGAAGGTTAATGGTATCGATTCTGCTCTACCACCGTGTATCAGATAAAAGTTTTACAGTTAATGTAAGAATTTCTTTCACTAGAATATGCCAACGATAGGTGGAGGCTGAAAAAAAAACATATTTTGTGAATAATAGCAAAGAAATTTGTTACTTCAAGGGAACTTTGTGCATAACCATTTACAGCTAAATTGAAGTATGTACTGCACAAGAGACAAAAAGCTCTTACCATTATGTTTGCTTTTCATATTAGCGCCGTTGTCATAGTCCTGTCCTCGTATGTCCATAGTATCTATATTTAATTCTTTTAAATAATCCAATAAAAAATCTATTAACCCTTCACCAGTTGTATCTGTAACTGGGCAGAATCCTATAAAATGCTATATTTTTTGGAATATCATTAATCAAAACGAATCTGATCATCACAGTTATTTGTTGCATCATGGGTGAAATCTAATATAATTTAATAATATTTAGGTACATAATTTCAAGGTTTCGATTATATTTTGCTTAACTTTTTCAACTATCAAACAAATTAATTCATTTTGGATTTTATCACATAAATAATCTGGCATGTTATTGCTATCTTTTTAAATTCTGCCAATATGTTCCGCCATTATATTATCGAATTTTGCAATTGATTCAATTAGCTTCAAAAAAGTACCATTACCTTTTTCTAAAAGTTTCTGATTACTTCCTCTAAAAGCTAGATTTTGCCCAGTTAAATATTGAATGACACAAATGGTGTTTTCAATTATTGACGTCCATCTTTTCTTTTCCAAATACAAAATTTCCTGATTATATTTCTCTCTATAATGCACCGCTTTATCTAGTGATTTCCACGAATCTATATAGTTTCGTATTTCACGATGCCGTACTATACCGAGAAAGCGGTAACTCTTGGTCAGCAACACAGACGACAGAATCACCGTGTAGACAAAAAGTCTGTATTTGCAACAGCGATCGGCACCGATGTGTTTATAATAAAAATTAAATTATAAGTAATAAATTATTGAATGCTTGGCCACTTTAAAAAATGCAATACTTTCTGTATCAAGTTACCTTTATATGAAAAAGTCAGATAGATTGGGTGATGTGAATAAAAATGTAGTAAATGCTTTTAGGTTTTACTTATTTTATTTTGCCGTCCGGATGCTGCGCACCCTTTCCAACCCCAACACGGCCCAGCCCTGATCAGAGGTTTCAGTTTATGTTCGCCTATTGCATTTGTACAACAATTATTCTGTTGTTCTCTGTTTTCTTCCAACTGGAAACATCCAATATGTTATAATACACAATACACAATACACAATGGGCGAACGCAAAAGATAGGCTGCAACAAGCAACGTAACAAACGAATTTACATAAGGGAGCAATGTAAAATTTAGACAGTTCTTAGAACTCGGTGCTTTACATAAACGAATGTTCACACAACTACACTATATGCTATATGTTTTTATCGACATTTCATCAGTCTCCAATAAGCAAAAATACAAGCATAACGAACCCTAAATTTTCTCGAATTTGAATTAGAAGTACTCAAATGTCCCAAATCTGTTGTAGTAAAAAGAAACAAATATTAACGGTTTTTAACCAAAACTCTCGGTAAAAAATCATTTCAATATGTGTAATTTCAAAAATTCCTACATCTAATTACGTAATTTTATTCTTTTATTTGACCCATACTAGTGAAAGTAAAAAAATTAAAAGGATATTTAGGGAAATATAAAAAATATATGTACCTATGTTATTGATAATATACAAATGATGAGCTTTACTAAAACTCACAAACCTTGCGAGTATAAATATAATAATAAATATAATAAAATTATTAACACAATTTAATACGAAAGATTTGAGTAACAGATAATTTTTTTACATTTTCCATAATCTTTTTGAATTGAAGTAAACGGAGAGTGAAAAGGATGATTTTCATAGCTTACAGATAGATCACTAAAGATTGATGCATTAAACACCTTTAGTTCAACTGTACTGCCTAGAAAAGTACAACTTACCGAATCCGACATGTTCCTTATGGATATTTGTTAAATAGAAAGTCTATAACTACACGTGCCTATACACCTACATGTTTGTTAATTTTTCCTTTAGCCTCATCAAGAAATGTTTATGAAGCCGCTCCGCCACCCACAAAGAAACAGCACAACCTACTCAAAAGCAAGCTTCTCGAAACTGAAAGCTCCTTTGCTTCGCATTGTAGATCCTTCGAATCGCAAATTCGTGACCTGAATCAGCAATTTAACGCTGTTAAAGAGCGAGTAAGCGATTTACACAAAGATATATCTGCCATCAGAAAAGCTCAAACTCCTCCCTTGACGTCTCGTTATGAGATGCTAACGAGAGATTGCACCATGTTGGAGCAGAATTTGGAAAGGCAACAGCAAGAATTGGACAGAATGGCAACAGTTTTCGATGCATCTTGGGAGGAGCAACTATGGAGGATTAGGGTTGAGCAAGAAGTATTTAGCTGTCAAAGGGCAGATGTCATGACCTTAAGGAATGAACTAAAACATTTAAGTAATGTTGCTTCTCAGTTGGAACCTTACGTGAGAAGTTTGACACCAATCCAATCGACCTCAACTCAAAATGATCAAGCTGCTGATCAAGCGTTACATTTGCAATCATTGTTGGAACATATAGGTGAGAAATTAATACAAATAGAAAAATGTGTTTCTGAAGATTTTGGGTTATCATTCATTATCTTTTCTTACTATCAAGATTTTATCCATAGGCGAATATTTCTCGTTTAGTTAACAATACTGATAGCTCAATTTTTACTGATATAGTTTTTTCATTTCACTTTGAATTTCTGAAAATAAGAAACGTCAGTTGCCATGGTTCCCAAATCACTCTAATAGCTTATGCTAATTGTTAGTAATTTTCCTTCCTATCCTTACCCAAAGAAGAGATGTTATACAATTTTCAAAACGTAATGCGTTTAGTTTGAGGAACTCCACATATGGTTGATTCTGGTTTAGGAGTTGACAAAAGTCCAGAAACCTTTCTCTAGACTCTCGATATATATACACTACATCACATCGATAAATTTCTCACCAGGTATCAGTGGTGAGGTGTTTCTCGATGTAATCTACTGTCAGTAATACTACGCCGCAATTCATGCAATTATTATGGAGAGCTTTAGCCAAATATAACTGTTCTTTCTAAATGAATTTTTAGAAACAATAGTTTTAACAAGTTAAAGTTAAGGTAATCATCATATCTATCATTAAAGTCTTTTCAGATAATGTACTTGTTTTAATACTGCTAAAGTTATTTTTATATTTCTTAAACTTGAAAGAGAGACCTGTAACTGATAAATGGAATTCTAGAAAAAGTCAACAGCATAGAAAACAAAAATTGTGTAGCAGCTTAAGAGACGCAAAGTTAATAAATAAATCTAAATTCTGTTTCTGTCGTAGGTAGAATACAACAATCAGAACAATCTTTAGGCAAAATTCCAAGATCTCGAAGTCGCGCTGTTATCGGCCAATTATTAGAAAAAGTCCGTCCAAGTAGTTCCGCGGGCCAAGAACGCGAACGAAGCAAATCTGCCGGACAGTGCGACAAACCAATAGCAACTCCACAGAAGCCAAAAAAGCAGGCGTCGCAACAGTTGAATATGGAACGTTTAGAAAATCATATAAAGGAGAAAATTCAAGATATAATGTGTAGGAGACAATCTCAAGTCCATTCAAAATCAGACACAGAAATGAATGAAAGAAAAATGAGCAAGGACGATCGAAAACCAAGTAAAACCGATCTCGAACAAATTACTAAATTGGGAACGAAACAGAAAATAATGTACAAAAAAATTGGGAAAAGCTGCGATAAAATTAATACTTGTAGTAAACTAGAGTTGGATACAAAGAAAAGAGACAGTGACTATCCAAGATTAGCAGACTCTTCTACGAGTCAGAGCGTCAAAGCATTAGTCCATTCTGAAAGCAGATCTAGTCCCAGTAGTCCTAAATGTAAAAATAAGCCCAAAATGACCCCTAAGCACAGGAAGCCTAAAGTTTATCCATACAGCGACGGTGAAGACAATGTCTTTTACTCCCTAAATGATTCAGGCGACTCCTTAAGTACTTCTAGCCGTAGATCGAGTTTCGAAGGACCAGATAAAACACTCGTAGTAGTTATAAATAGAAGAAATAAAAACATGACTTTAGCTCAAAAGCAAAGGAGTTGGGAAACGTTTCCACCTAAAAGAAAACACCATATATGTCATAAACTCTCTGCACCTAGTCCAATGCCTTTAAGAAAGACAGATAGTTTTGAAGGTCACGAGGAAGCAGTGAAAAGCCTAGTAGCAGCTGTTCAGGAAACTAGGAGGAAACCTAAAAGCGGCAATTGATCGAAAGGAAACATCGTGGAATGATTAATAGTTATGAGTATGGATTACTGAATTTTGGGAAGTTTCCCGAAGTAAGAAATGGAATCGATATTTATACATACAGGGTGATTCGCATTGAATTATGTTACGTCTGTGGTTTGAATTAGTGGTAAAGAGCAGTTGCAGGAAGTAAGTTTGTTACAGGGTTGTTATAATGAAATAAATACAAAGGTAAACTATTTTCAAACAGTGTCCTGAGTTAATTAAATTACTTGTAAATGAGAAACATATCTCAAAGTGAATGTATTGCATAAAATTGAGTGTCATATCTAAATATAACATTTACCTTGTAGTTTCCATGACTAATCAAATCGATATCAATTCAACTGATGGTGACTGATGTAATAGAATACAGAAACGAATTGGGCAACATGCGCAACTTTCAAATGCGGATTGTGGGTAAGTAGTCCTTACCGGTGTGCAAAACCACTCTTATCTGCTCAATATCGTTTAAAAGTATGAAATAGTTGTTGTTGACGCAAGTATATCAAAATAACCAGCTCCTCAAATTTTATTACATCATTACTTTTGTTTAAAAATTTAAGGTTCCCCTCCTCCATTTCGTCATAAATGAACTTCTTCAAATGTAAATTTATGGAGCTGAATAACGACTCTATTCAAAATTGTGGTTTATTAAAATCGAATCTACTAGTGAAAAAGTACAATTAAGTAACGCTAAGACCATTTCAATTTTTGGTCACAAAATGTTTAACGGGTGTTGGAGTAAACAATAACCAGAGATCAATGAAAAATATACCAAAGTAAAAAGGGTATCATTTAAAATCTGTGTTTTATTACTTCTCTACATAATCTTTCATAAAATGTTGGAAAGAGATGGTAGTCACTCGGCGCTAGGTCAAGTGGGACTATATAGTGGGTGTTCGAAAATATCCCACTGAAATTGCTCAAGGACTCGTTGAGTTACACGAGCACTGTGAGGACGGGCATTGTCATGGATCAAAACAATTCCAGAACCCAGCATGCCTCTTCTTTTGTGAATTTTTATGAATTTCCGCTGCACTATTCCCTTCTGCCCGCAAGAAAGGAATAACACTTTGCAATTCACACAGTTCGCGGGAGAATCAATAGAGACAGCCATGGTTACGTGACTGCAGCTCAACAAAAAATGGCGTGTTGAACTCGGCAATTACAGAGCGTTTGAGGGCGAGATGCGCAGTCACCAATAGCCAGCCACCTGCCGCTTGCGTAGTCTTCATACTAAGCAATCGGAGATTGAAAAGAAAACAGCGCTCGTACAAATGTTTTCTACATCTTTCCAATTAGAGCATGCTACTTCATGCAATATAGAATTATGTTAGTTTCTTTGCCCATGACGTAATTAACGTTAACTCTTAACATATTGAATAAAGTGGTGGTACGTTGCCCAATTAATAAACCATAAATCGTAAATCGCCTATTTGTGCTATCGTGCAGCAGAGTAGCGCAGTATATAAGTTTATGATGAAAGGAAGAAATTCGATAAAAAGACATCTATTAGATGTTATAAAATATATTTGAGTATGTGTTGACCGCCATCCTCATTAATTTCCCTATCCACAACTGCAGTTCTTTCCCTAAATACTGCAACCTCCTACAAAAGTTTCAAAATTTGCATGTTGTTGCCTTTCAGACATATTGAAGGCATTAAGCTTGTCAAATATAGCGCACAAATACGCTACGTGGTTTTTCAGTGTCGGTTTAAACTAAAGTTCAGCTGAACTTTGAATTTGAACTTAATCCTTGAACCTGTTACATGAGTTGCACAATGATTAAATTGAACCAGTTCAATTGAAGTAAAAATATTGGAAGGGAATATCGTGGAAAAATTATTATGTCGTTGAGACCACTGAATCACTTAAGATATAATTCAAATTTTAACCAACCGAAATCGCAAATTACGAATCTGTATATATAAAAATGGATCGTGGTTTTGTTCGGATGCTTAAAACTTCAAAACGATTGTATCAAATTGGATACTTGCTCCTGCGTTTGTTCGTAATTGCTACGCGAAGGTTTAGGAAAATAGAAAAGTCGAAAAAAATTGGGCAAAACGAAGTTTGTCGGGTCACCTAGTTTGTCTATATACATCACTCACCTGCACTGTTTCATTAATTTTTAAACCTGAGTAAGTAGTAGCAAAGGAAAAACAAAGACAAACAACAAGAATCCAAGAATAAATAATTATTATTAGGAATTAAGGTTAAAGAAAAGTTACTTTAGAATTAATAAAAATAAAAGCTAAATTTATCGCAATAGTGTTTCTCTACCTTTTTAAACTTCATACAGAACACATATAAGCAAAGCTAGTGTACGCGACATGTTACACAATTCCATAAACTACTAATTGTAAGTACATAATTAATACAACTAAAAGAAGGAAAAAGTTACATAAATACAATGAAGAATTAAAGATTACATATTCATAAGAATTACTACCACTGAGATTATTCTCCTCCTTTTGACACTATCACATTGGTAACCTCAACAACACAATTGTGTAGTGAGGAGGTCATTGATGTGGTAGTGTTAGTAACCACACCACACTCCTTGCAATCACTATCTCTTCCTTCTGCATAAAAACTATATTTACTAACAAATTCAAGCTTCACAAAACCACAATACGAACTAACAAAGATATTTTTATTTGCTAAATTATGAAAATAATTGGAAATTAAGTGATACCTTCTTCTATTACCCTGCAGTACGTTTATTATAAATGAATCATTTGTTGTTCATCTTCATTCTCTTCACGAGCAATGTAATGTAAAACTGCAGTTGCCACTATAACACATTGATGAACATGAATTATTTTTGGTCTTCTCTCTTGACCAAGATGGGCAACAAAACTTAAAACATCATCATCAAAACAATCTATTATATGTCCTCTATCAATTTTTTGCATGTAAATAATAATTCAAACATAATGTTTTTACAGAAGTAATAGGTTATGTCTAACTTTTTTATGACGTGAACGTTCAACTGATCCATGACCCTAGTATGGTATGGTATGGTATGGTAAGTTGAACTCGACGATTCACAAAAATCAGAGTTGAATTTGAACTGAAAAACGAGTTAAACCCCGAACTTGAACTTGAATCTGAACTTCGGTTTAAACCGACACTGAAAACCCGGGCTCCATCCTCCAAACTCCATCTACTTAGAACTTTCGCGAAACTTAGTCAAGGTTCCATACTTTTAAATGTTCCAGAACTTTTTAAAAAGTTCTTCAATATACTGTAGGTGCGTTTTCTTTGCAATATAACAAAGAAATAACTTATCGGCCAAAAATATATTATATACGGTTTTTTTGTGTTAATATTTTGCATTTCTATTGTTGAGACACGAAATTATGTGGAAATTAAGGAGTTACAGTCTTAGTTCCACGCCAACAACATAAGCAATGGAATCCATGTAACACTCCTATTGATCTTGTATAAAAATTGTGCACATGTGTTTATTGCGATTAAGGGGCTGGAAACTATGGCTGCCTAATAGGTGATGACTACCACACCACGCGTTATCCCTGAATGAGCAACAAAGCTATGGGGTCCTTGATGCATTGATATGTTACAAACCATGCTTCTTCGGGAGGAGTTAGTTCTATATTATAACTGTTGAATAAATCAGGGAAAGAAATGCGAGGTGAATGGAACCTAACATATAAGATACGAGCCACGTCCATAAGAAAAGTTACGCAGCTAATACCAGTAGCTTTTGAAAGCGAAGCTGGATGAGCATTTGAAATAGATTGAGGTGGCATTCGTGCAGGAAGACCTTGTGTTAATAATATATTCTCAGTGAAACAAGGCAATTGAAGAGAAACTAGAAAGGTATTCACCTTGTTTAAGAAAAGGAACATTAGAAACTTTCACATAATCATTAAGTTTCTGGCTTACCATATGTTATAGGATGTATATAGAAATGAAACAAAAATCTCTCTACACATTATCAGACGACATATTGTAACAACAAATAATTATGAAAACTAAAAACTACTGGAGGCCTACTCTCACTCCCACCCTTATATATGGTAGCAATATGTGGACATTATTAAACAAGAACAAAATAAATGGAACAGAAATGAAGCTCCTAAGAAAAATAGAAAATAAAACAAGATTTGACAAAACCAGGAACGAAACACTCAGTAGAAACCCTAAAAGGAAACCGATACTAACGAAAATAGAGGAAAGACAACTAAGATGGTTGGAACATCTTCACAGAATGCCAGACAGTAGGTTAACTAGGGCGGTATATGAGGCACGAGTACATGGTTGTACCAGAAGAGAAACACCGAGGAAAATATGGCGAGAGGCTGTGCAACAAGCAGTATAAGAAAGAGGAATACGATGGGAACAGATCCAAAATTTATCACAGAATAGGAAAACATGGAAAGAGATGGTCGGCTCCACTCGACTCAACAGTCTTACACTTCACGGTAGGAAGACTCAGTACGTAAAGAAGTAATATAAGAAATTTTATTGTGATCTGGTGGATACACTATTATTGGCAGAGAAACCATAACTTATGGTATAACTTGTAAAACAGATTTTAACAGTATAACTATACGACCGAAACCATAGCATTTGTTTGGAACACAAAAGCGAACGTGACGTCACCGTAAACAAGTATATTAAGTAAAAAAAATTTCAAATATAAGGGGAAGGGATCAGAATATCTGAAGAATACAATACACTGTAAAGTCTATAATAAGAATAATATATGTCTTTTGCACTCTTCAAAGAGCTGAATAAATTCGTTTTTAAGCGATGGTGAAGGCTCTAAATTTTCTGAATAATACAATACTATTTTCGTTTATGCCATATGACCCGAGGAGCTGACTATCTTGATGTTTATAAATATTTTAATTAGTTATTTACTTCATCAACTGAATTATTTCCAAGAAAAAATGCAAAATCTAGTAAACTTTGCGGAATGTTTTCACTTTTCTTAAACGAAATTGGTCAAATAGGGAAAATGGTTTCATACATTCTGAAACGAGGACTAATTAACCACAAACTATGAATGATTTTTTCGTGAGTTTGAGATGTTTCTTTGAAAGTAATTGCATTTACCTTGCAGTTTCCCCGATTAAATATCTAAAACAACCCTTTTACTTAACTTACTTTCAATGGTTTATTGGGAAAGTAGCAAATAATTTAGTAAATGAAAGCATTTTGTTGGTACCCTTGCCAATGTGTTATTAAGATCTACTTTCTTTTTCCTTTTTCTACCAAGCGCAATTTTATAATTATTAGGCACTTTTATAGTAATGCGAGTATTTGCAATATAAACATTTGGTTTGTACATACATTAACAAGAGTCCTAATTTACCAATATACATTAATTATGTATAGTATACATACTGTATATATAAAACGAATCATTGCATTCACTTATAATAAAATGTACTTTCTACTTCATTTTCGAAAAAGAACTTGTGCCAATTTAGAAAGAGTATCACAAAATTTAACCTGAGCCCGTGTAAAAATGTTTCTCATCTAACACAGCGTAAATCAAGAAAATGGTTAATTTTTTGGTATATATATATGATAATATACAGTGCTGCAAAAGTGAGAGGTTAAAAGGTATCGATGACCATTCTTTTATTCATGTAAACTTGCGAGCATATGTGGTGCTGTGTGTACATACATACTGCAAATAATTGAATATTTTCTACTATTTACTAATCGATATTGATTTCTTAAATGTTTGCTGCTAAATATTTCTGAAAAATCATTACCAATTTCTATTACCATTTAATATGCCGTATGATTGTATACTTACATTAACTAATGTTTGTTTGCAATTAGTTACTATTAGTCTCTTACTTTTAAATTGAGTATTAAAACATGTTTCCAAAATTTTCAAGTGCTAGTCATGCTTTAATAAATTACAAAAGGTAATTATGTTTTGACATTTGTTAATAAATTATTATTATTATTACATGGTTGACAATAGTTAAAATGTTTCGAAATTATCATTTCCCCTTCTAACAGATCTCAATTTTTGAAGCACAATATATAAAACGAATGGTATTAAATTGTTTTATAATAGAAAATTAATGACAAATAAACGATTTTAAAACGTTAGTATTGAAGTTATTATTTATTTATTGCTGATATGTATATAATGCAATATACCGACAATAATTTCTTCGTGGAATGTAAGCTATCTCACTCTATCTGTATCTTATCGTATAGCACGACTTTAATTTATTTTAGTACAGTCGTTTCCGATAGTTGTAGTACTGTTGGCGTAAACTCGTAACGCGTAAATATTACTATCAAAGTGGTGAAAGTTTGGTTGCTACGATTCATAAAGTACGTCGAATGTTTAAAATTATCTGTGAAAATATTAATCTCGAAATTCGAAAATATTGGTACAGTAGTGATGTAGAATACACGCCACAAGCTCGTAGTGGTCGTTCAGAGCAGTACACCACGGCAGTTCGCGAGAGTGTGGCAGAGAGTTCAGGGGCCTCGGCTCGTCATGGTGGACAAGAATTGGGCCCTTTAACAGCCACTTTTCGCCGTATTCTCACTAAGGATTTGTATCTCCATGCTTCCGAAGTCCGACTGCCTTCACACAGACCATGCACAGCAAAGAGATCATTGAACTACAAGAAGTTAATGCCGATTTTGTGGATAAAATTATCTCAGGCAGAAGTAAGGAGTACAACGTAACTTGCAAACTTCAGGAGTAACAACGTGTTAGACTCTCGCGGAAGTCAAGGTGAAAAGACCGAAATTTTGCTAATATCGTTTATTAAATGTATATATATATATATATATTTCGTGACCATTTTATACTTATCTTATATGATAGATCTCTACCACTAATAGGTCAATAAAACAAGGCTGGTTTGAACGATAGTTATATTTTCAGAACGTTTACAAACGTTTTCG
Organism: Chrysina gloriosa; assembly: GCA_038088585.1. Taxonomy (NCBI): domain Eukaryota; kingdom Metazoa; phylum Arthropoda; class Insecta; order Coleoptera; family Scarabaeidae; genus Chrysina; species Chrysina gloriosa. Next base: position 12,898,515 of record CM076095.1, read on the forward strand.
GAACACCTTCGTCAGTGAAAATATAACTAGATAAATATATAAACAAACATTTGTTTTTTATTTGGGAACTATCAACAAAATAACTAATGACTAGGATTTCTTGATATAGAGGATGTGTAACCAACTTTTATATACTGTGTGTCTAGCTAAGTTCGCGACAAATGGAAAACTTTTTATTCTTGGATTTATGAAAAAGTTATTCTTTATAAAAAGTCCTGCTTCATCCAAAACTTAAATTCAAATTGTCAGATTTTAATATTTGTGAGTCATATACGAGATATGACAAAAAATATGAAATTAGTATAAGAGTAAAGTACCTTTATTTTCAATAATACTTAAAATGTTATAAGGAATAGTCGTTCAGAATAGGAAATTATACAATTTAAATACAGCATTTACACAAAAGAAAGCATTGAAAATGTTACACAAATGCTTCAACATATCCGCCTTCTCGTTCCATACATGTAACGGTTCTATCACAAAAATGTCTTAAAACCATTCTAATTGTTTGTGGAGTTATTTTACGGATTTCTTCTCTAATACCACGTTCTAGATGGCCTATATCCGTAAACGGCGCTTGAATATAAACATGTTCTTTTAAATAACCCCACAAGAAAAATCAAGTGGGGTCAGATCTGGAGACCGAGGTGGCCAACGTATTGTGGAAAAGCGGTGTATAACCCTTTCGTTAAAACAATCTTCAACATATTGCCTTACGTCGAACCTGCTATGACAAGGTGCACCATCCTGTTGAAACCAAATATGTTGGCGTTCCAGCAATGGAAGATTGTCGATAAAATTACTAATTTCACTTTGCAAAAGTTTAGATACCGGTCGGCATTCAAAGATTGGTGAAAAAGAAAGGTCCAATTATATAACTTTTGTGGATTCCGCACCATACATTTGTCTTGAACGCATATTGACTTCGAGTTTTTATTGTAAAATGTGGGTTGGCATCTGTCCACCAACGGCAGTTTTGACTCGATACAGTTCCGTTAGATGTAAATGTTGCTTCATCGGAAAATAAAATTTGTCTTGACACAAAAGGATTATCTGCTAATATTGCCTGAATGTCGGCACAAAACTCCAATCGTCTGTCATTATCACCTGGTCTTAGAGTGTGTACAAATGTAGGCTTGGAGGGATGAAATTTGTTTTTTTAGAATTTAGCTACCGAATCTTTGCTTATAGTGTTTGACATCAACAATGCTCTTTTCCGCAATGAACACCTCGGTTGTTCTATTGCTGATAGCATCACTTCTAGTTCCATTTCGTTATCAGCAACATGGTTTTGGCGTTTGTTGTTAAATCTGTTTTCGACATTTCCGAAAGCCACCTCGGTCTCCAGATCTGACCCCACTTGATTTTTCTTGTGGGATTATTTAAAAGAACATGTTTATATTCAAGCGCCGTTTACGGATGTAGGCCATCTAGAACGTGTTATTAGAGAAGAAATCCGTAAAATAACTCTACAAACTATTAGAAGGGTTTTAAGGCATTTTTGTGATAGAACCGTTACATATATGGAACGAGAAGGCGGATATGTTGAAGCATTTGTGTAACATTTTCAATGCTTTCTTTTGTGTAAATGCTGTATTTAAATTGTATAATTTCCAATTCTGAACGACTATTCCTTATAACATTTGAAGTATTATTGAAAATAAAGGTACTTTACTCTTATACTAATTTCATATTTTTTGTCATATCTCGTATATGACTAACAAATATTAAAATCTGATAATTTGAATAGAAGTTTTGGATGAAGCAGGACCTTTTATAAAGAATAACTTTTTTCATAAACCCAAGAATAAAAAAGTTTTCCATTTGTCGCGAACTAAGCTAGACACACAGTATATATATAAATTGTAGAAACTAAATTAATGTGTAAACATACATGCAAATTAAGTAAAACCTTATATCAAAAAATCTTTGTCGAAACCTTAACAATTCTGTCCAAGGACTAGGGAAAACCCAAATTTAAAAACCTAGCCAAAGGTTTCCTTCTTAAGAAATGCAAATGTCATTTTAACAAATTGCTATATACATTACTTAAATTTTGAATATCGGTCCTGAAATTAATAGTTTTAGTGTCTTTCTGTATATTTATCATTTCATATATTAGTCTTTTTTTTATAATTATTCTCTGTTTTTAATATAATTGTGTTTTCAAAATCAAAGTAATGCCTTAGATCTTTGTAATGCTTTGTTACAGCGGTCATTACACCAAAATCATTATTTAAAGAATACTTATGGCTATACAACCTTTTCTTTAAATATTGTTTCGTCTGACCGATGTAACAACCATCACAGTCTTTACAGTTTATTTTATAAACTACATTACCCTGATTTTGTTTAATTATTTTAGATTTAGTATTAGTAAAAAGAGATCTGTTACTATAATTTGGAATGAGAGTAATGTAACAAAGCATTACAAAGATCTTGGGCATTACTTTGATTTTGAAAACACAATTATATTAAAAACGGAGAATAATTATAAAAAAGACTAATATATGAAATGATAAATATACAGAAAGACACTAAAACTATTAATTTCAGGACCGATATTCAAAATTTAAGTAATGTATATAGCAATTTGTTAAAATGACATTTGCATTTCTTAAGAAGGAAACCTTTGGCTAGGTTTTTAAATTTGGGTTTTCCCTAGTCCTTGAACAGAATTGTTAAGGTTTCGACAAAGATTTTTTGATATAAGGTTTTACTTAATTTGCATGTATGTTTACACATTAATTTAGTTTTTATAATTTATATATATATAAAAGTTGGTTACACATCCTCTATATCAAGAAATCCTAGTCATTAGTTATTTTGTTGATAGTTCCCAAATAAAAAACAAATGTTTGTTTATATATTTATCTAGTTATATTTTCACTGACGAAGGTGTTCCGAAAACGTTTGTAAACGTTCTGAAAATATAACTATCGTTCAAACCAGCCTTGTTTTATTGACCTATTAGTGGTAGAGATCTATCATATAAGATAAATATCGTTTATTGCAGCTATAGAATTTTCGCCCTCAGATTAAGGGATGCCCCACGTTGTTACTCCTGAAGTTTGCACGACAAAATTATCTTCAGCGATGAGGCCCTGTTACACTCATGGATGGCACAAGACAATAGCAATTGAGACGCTGATAGTGCCTGGAGTTAAACACAATCTATTTTCTGCTGCAAAATTGATTGAGAGGTGTTTCTAAATTATTGTGAAAAAGAAAGTAAATTACACTTATATGCAGAATGGTGAGTGGGTTATTAATTTTCAATCTAAACAGTTTTCTTAATGCAGGCTATAATTTAGTTCTTGATAATACTGAATTGTAGCATAAAAGATTAGACCATGCTAGAAAAAACGTTCTCCAACAACTTAGGCTACCATTTTCTACTGTTAAGTGTGGTACTTGTTACAAGCCAAGGTAACGCGATTGCTATCGCACAAGAATGAAAAGAAATCCAAAACTATTGGTAAATTAATCCATAGTGATATATGTATGTGGACCACCTAAAAACAATAGAGAAAAGTATTTTAGGTGGCCTCTCATTTTGTATATAACAAAACTGTTAACGGAAAAGATGAGGCTATAGAAAATTTAAAAGATTATATCAGAGAAGTAGAACGACAACAAGGTTAAAAGAATAAGATTAGATAATGTACGTGTGTTAATTTCTAATCATTCTAAAAATTTTAGAGAACGGGATTATTACAGTTATATACAATGAATTACACTCCATGAATGAATGGAAAATCTGAACACATATGTAACTCTGATCAGCACGATACGACTGAGGTATCCCATTTTTTTTTAAGTGAGGCGTTAAAGTCATATACAGTACACGCTCGATAATCCGACACCATAAGAATTTGCCTTCGTCAGAGTAATGGAAAGGCCGGATTACTGGACGTATACAAATTAAAAACAGTTTCAAATACTTAGTTTATATTAGATATTTTTATTGAACTAATACGTATTATTAATCGTATATTATCTTTCAGAATATTAAAACAAATGTATTTAGAATAAGTAGGTACATACACCACAAATGAATGTAAGTACATACATACTTATGTAATATGTTATACATATAGAAAAGATACAACTAACTTGCTATAATACAGTACATCACTGGAAGACAATTCATCATTTGGTCTATGTCCGGGTGCCTTGTCTAACACGAGTAAGGCCTCCTGCGGAAGATTTTTCGTTGTTAAGAAACGGCGTACTTCAAGCACAAAATCTTGGTGAAACTATTTCACAAATATATCTTTCGTTACTCATTCTCGGTTTTGATTTTTATAGACAACAGCAAGACGTACATTCTTAAATGCCCTCGCATTCTTCGCTTTTCTTATTAGCACAAGCTTGAGCTTGTGAGTGCTGCTCGCTTTTGAGCAAGGCATAAAAGTCTTCTACTCTTTTCCTAAATTTCTCAACAAATGGAGCTTGTTCTGATGCTCTCCTGTTTTCGTGGTTTGTCTGTTTCCCGTCCCATTCTCTGCCGATTTGACAAAATGTTCAATTTCTTCACGATTTTTTCGTATATGATGAATTGTTGCACGTCCGACATTGTACAATGTCTCCAAAGTAACTATCTGAGCACAATTGTCTAGCATACGTAAAATGTCCACTTTTTACATAAACTTAGTGTTTTTGCTTACGTTTTCCCTTTTCTTGTAACATTTTGTAACAATTTGTTTTGACGTTGTCCCGCTGAGCGGCAAAACAAAACAGCGTACTAACAATAAGCCAGTACCGGTCAATTCGTTAGACTGCAGAGCAACCACGTCGGATTACTGAACTGATGGTTGGGAACGCCGGATTATAGAGAGGTCTCGAAATTCTTAATAGCTATGGAATACAGCGGATTACTGGGCTTGTTGGATAATGGAACAGCGGATTATCGAACTTGTACTAGTACTTGTATGAGAATTTAATCGGACACCCACTTCTGCTCTAGAAATAGGTAATACCCCTAGGTAATATCCTAGGTCGTTACATAGTTCAGTTAGTCGAGGATCACGACGAAATCCCACCAACTTCCTCCGAGAAAGTGAGTGCTATGGTTAGGAGTCTTCATCCTACGAAGGTCCCAGGATCCGACGGAATCCCTATCCAGGCGCTCATAGTCCTGCCGAGAAAACCCGTCTTCTTCATCACATTCTCCATATGAATGGCGTCTTTGCCACTTCGCCTCTCTCTGGAAGTGCATCGACATAGTCGTCATCCCAAAACCCGGTCAATTGGGCATGTGGCCCCAAAACTACCGTTCTATCAGTCTTCTTCTTGGAAAAGTAACAGAACGTTTACGCACCGCCGAATAATCCAAGGAGTACATCCACAGCGATCATCCCCAATGGTTAGTTCAGATTTAGACAAAGTCTGGACACCTCTCTTCATTCTCTGCTTCGTCAAACATGTCAAGCCTGGATTCAACAACCGCGAATTTACGGATGCTTTCTTAACGTAACCAAAGCCTTTGATAGAATTTAGCACTGGATTCTAATATATAAGAGGCATCGGGCCGGAATCTCTATAGGTTACGTTATCAGTTCCTTTCTCTGTGATCGAAGTTTCCGCGTTCCGTGATTACGATCCTGCGATCCGTTGGCAATACTAACGACCAAGGGCCATCACAATCCCGCCGTCCAAAGAACAGGGCAACTCGCTGCAGTCGAAAGGATGAGAGGCAGTGATGTGAATCGATAAATTACCAAATTAATGGTTGTAAACTACCCGATGAAGTTTCCGTAAATTATCGGCATCCTAAGAACAAAGATTATATATCCGTTCGAAGAAGCTCCTTTATAACAGATATTGTAAACGCTCAAACAACTCGTATGTAACAGGTTAGTCATTCGTTATCGTTATGTTAATGTAATCGTTTCATTCGTTCATAATTTCCATAGTGTTTAGTGCTTACAATACAATAGACGAAAAGATGTAACGAAAACACTTTTTCTAAATGAAAAGATTGGGTACTGATATATCTCAACAAATTATCAACGGTCTAGTTAGTGAGTCTCTACAGTAAAAATTATGGCTGAGGTTGCTTATTATAAATCAAAGGAACAAACATTTTCTGAAGATTTCATACGGAAAGCTTTGAAAACGAGTAAACTGGATTCTGTGTTATGGTGTAAATCACTTTGTTGTACAACAGTTTTAAGCACCGCAGCAACAAAATATAAAAAGAAACGGATTAACTACTATAACAACTATATGTCGGTGTAAATTTAAAACTAAAAAAACTTCCATATTATGTTTCTCAACAGTTGTAAGGAAGTTCTGTTGATAGTAATATGGACTTAAATAGTACCTACTGACATTAGAAATCGGTATTTTGTTTTATCCCTAGAGTTCTATCTTTTTCTTGTTTTCCTTTGATATGCTGTATAACTAAAATCTTTTATTCTGTGCGTTTTTTTATAGTAGCTTTTGTTTGTGACTATTTTTGTACGTATTTTGTGGATTTAAAGTAAAAACTGCGTTTTTCACTTTGTCAAAGTGCAGGCTTTTGTGAAATATTTTGTTGTGTAGTATTCAGAAGTTTAAATTTGAATTTGCCGCGTGATTTTGGGTTGGTAGTGCTGGCCAGGTTGGTAGGGAACGAGGAGAAAGGAAGGTGTGTGAGGAGAGAGAACAAGGTTATGTTTTTGGTGAATAAACGTGTCGGAAATATATTATGTTTATATATTATGAGCTATCGGACAATTAGAAGAAGGAAATAGTTTTATTTTCCTTTACTACAGTTGAGACCATCGTAGCAGCACCCACTTCTTGTCGTGTTGGACAGTCATCGTTCACATACCAAAAATTTGTGTTATAGACTTTTGCCGAGAATTGTGTTATTTTATTGCGTCTACCGCCTCACTACACGCACAAATTGCAATCATTAGACGTTTCGTATTTTAAATCAGTTATGACCTTTTACGACATGGATATTACTAGCTGGTTAAAATATCATTGCGGTCGTACTTTTGGACTATATCAAATTACAGGGGCTGTTGGACAAGATTTTGTAAAAGCATCTACTGTGCAGATTGCCGTAAATGGATTTCGCAGACTGGTTTCTGGTCATTCAGTGACGAGGTATTCCAAGACTGGGAATTTGCTGCTTCAAAAGCAACCGAACCGTCAAACTATTCTGTAAAGATGAATCCAACAGAAGAAAATGGAGGGCTCTCTTGCTTTAAATATAAAGCCATACGAAAATCATGTTCCTTCCACGTCAAGGGAATATCAGAACACCGCCGCTGACAGAAAACTAGAGTTTGCATATAATTTTTAGAAAAGACGCAAACACTCAAGGTGCAAACAATTCAAATTGTAAGAATAAGTCTAACATCACTATAACTGATGTGGATGACAAATTGTATTGTCCGTATAGAATAGTACGCGGAGAGTGAAGAAGATTGGTACAACCGTCATTGATGTTTAAAATGGGCTCACGAAGCTTGTGGAGTCCTGGATGAGTCGTATTTCACATGTGCGAAATCTGGTGTCCCTTCTTAGGTATCCCATCGACCCATCTTAAGAGACTGATTTCCCAAAATGGGCCATTTGCATTATTTTTTGTAATGTAGAAAATAAGACTTTTTGTTTGTAGTTCTATTTAACACTAAAAGCTGTTTTTATTTTGATCAAATTTTCATTTTGTTATTACAAAATTGTTTTGTTACAATTAGTTTGTGAAATATTTAGTTTAAAAAAAAACCATCTCATCCGTCTCTCCTATTATAAGAACTGGTTTTACAATCTCCGAATAAACACTGAATAGCTTGTACTAGAAATACGAGGGATGTTTTCAAACATCTAGGAATTTGGCTAAAATTTTCTTTATTAACGTTCGTGTGAAATCTTGAATGAACCTGTCGCTCTGGGGCACCAACGTTTCTTTCATTTAGAGGTGTTCGCCCGTCTACTGCATACAACGCTCGACCCCTTCATAGACTGTACTGCAAATTCTCCAAATACATCTTGCAGACGTCGAAGGATATCTGAACCGCGTTATATAAAAATAAAATGATAGCTTTGTGATTTAGTGGCGTCGTCTATGATTGCAAAATCAGCGGTACGGGAATGCGTCTGAATCAGTCAAGTACCTAAAGTAGGTATATTACGCAATACCTGGAACTCCTATATCCTATGTACCGACGACAAGTTGTTGAAATATAACGAACATGTTGGTAGGCTATATAGGATATAGGTACATACATTTTATTTTATTATGTCATGTTTTTCTAGGCGCGGTTGTCGCATTGTAACAGTCACCAGACCCTGCTGAGCAGAGTAGCCCTACATTATTATGTCATGACTCATTAGCCTGTTTACTGTATTTTGCAGTAGATTTAGTGCTTTTTTTGGTCATAATAACCAAATTTTGACGTTTGATATAAATTTTTGGTTTAATTCGAGTTATCGACTTGAAACTTTATCATATAATAGATATTAACTTAAAGAATCGATTAATAATCAAAAATTTCATCTCGCCCTCTAATCTCCATTACCACTTTTTGGTCATCCTTTCGTCGATTTTAATGTACTTTTTGCTATTCAGTGCTGAAATCTAGTGTTCACTTTTCAACCTGGCAACACTGCTCATGTCTCTATTACACCAATAATTTGTGGCCAATTTAGTGTATTTTATATTAATGAAATATATTTTAGGCCAAAATAATCAAATTTTAGGAGTTATTGTAAATTTTTTCTGTTCAGTCTCAGAGCTATAGACGTGAAGGTTTTTGTTTTTCAAATTTTCTAGCTGCTCATGTATTCATGTGACAGCGGTGGACATATAAACAAGCAATTTTTAAGTTGTGTAAACAAACGTATTCTATCTTTCCCCAAAATTAATTGCCGATTAATACAAGTGTGTCGTATGTCTTTAAAGGGGAAAATGATGAGTACTACAAAGTTCTTTCAGTCGAGAAAAACAGTCTTAAATCAGTTTACCCATGCTCAATTTTATCGATTCTAATTTACATCTTTTACCAAACTTTAACCGTATGCTTCTTTGACTTCTTTCACACTAATGTTTTGAGCTTGAAAGAATATACCAGATAATAATAAAAAAAAAATTAATACTTGTAAACTGATTTTTGTATTGCTTCTATGGCTTGTAGATGGTTTTTGTGCCCCTCATCAAGTTTAGTGTATCTCTTAAACTGTATTAAATGTAGTGGCCGACCGAACATTCGGTTTCGGTTTCGGCCAGTTTCGGCCAAAAATCTAGTTTCGGCCATAGTATCGGTTTCGGCCAAAACTCAGCCGAAACTTCGGCCGCACCGAAACTCAGTGTTCGTGAATTGTCGTGCTTCGTTCGAGCGAGTTCGTGTCTCGTAATTGTCAGAGTCAGCAAGTTAATACCTAAATACATAAATATCTCCTTTTCCTACATACCGTAATTGTTGTTTTTTTATTTCATTTAACACAAATGAACTATATAACATGTAAAACATACACTAGATTTCAGCATACAATTGAAATTTTAATATGTTTAAATAAGTTTCGGTTTCGGTTTCGGTTACGGCCGAAACTGAGACCGAGGCCGAAGGTTCGGTTTCGGCTGCAAATCCTGTTTCGGTCGGACATTAATTAAATGACAATATTTGCGAATATTGTATGTTTCGACTGCCTATTAAAATATCACCACTATAACATTAATCTGTTGCAAGAATGTTCTCAATTGCTGGCGAGGCTTGTTCTGGCCGCCGAAACAAACTGTCTGGATTGAAGTTGGAACAAGAAATATTGATGCATCAAAATTTGTGTTATGTATAGTTGCTTGTTATAGATTTCACATTTAAGAATGTTATATTAAAATTAGAATTTATATAGTTTGCACAATAAATTATATCAAAAGATTTTGAACTAGTATACCAAAATTATATCATATTTAAAATCGCATAGGCTACGAAAAGATACTATGTAGGAGCAGGACATAATTTAACCCTCCGCCCCTCCCCACCTTAAGCTCTCTTTGTTCTATGCAAAGTTTCAGCTTTTTTGTATTTTTTTTTGCTTTTCTTTTATTGGAATACAAAAATTGTTCTATTAGTGATAAGAAAATATTCCGTTATGTTGTTTAAAACTTACTATGATAAATGATGAAAGTCCGACTACTGTAACGGATGTAAATGAAGATGTCGGCGAAGCTGAAAATCGGGATAAAGTTTTAGACCTACTCACACTGAAGCGTTCAATGTTCTACAGACGACTATAGATTGGCTGAAGAAAATGCTGGAGTGTACCGTAAACGATGCTAGGTAAAAATTAAAAAATATTTCAGTTGTTGGCAGTATGTATGGAAATCTTTAAAGTTAGTACAGTGCATATTAATATTAGTGTTGCAATATGTTCAGACATTTGAAGGAATCAATACCCCGAACAGGAGTGCACATTAAAAAGTTCAGATTATCGACGTTCTACTGTACCCAAAAATTATTAATTTCATGAAGAAATAGTTTAAAAGTTGAATATGTTCAATTTATTATTTAAAGAGAAATAGAGAAACAATAAAGGGCAAATCGGAAAACAAATTAATAATAGAAGGTATCGAAAGATATGGTCACATGCACGTTTACGGTCTTGCTATAGTCCGGGACTACCGACTACTAATCACGCATTTAACATCACATAATATACAGCATATTAAATATGAAAACCTACGAGCATTTAAGGTCACATGCAAACTTGAAGCTCTAGATCAGGGGTCTCCAAATTACGGCCGACCCGCCAGTGTCATCAATCCGGCCTGCGACAGCTAATAGCTTATTGTTGTTGTGATACGTTGGATATAAAAACTAATGTCCCACCGAAATAGGATTTGCAGCCGAAACCGAAACCGAAACTTCGTGCTTCGTCTGAGTTTCGGCCGAAACCGAAACTTATTTAGTCATGCTAAAATTTCAATGGTATGCTGAAATGTATGTTTTACATGTTATATTGTTCACTAGGTGACCCGGCAAACTTCGTTTTGCCCAACATTTTCGACTTTTCTTTTTCCTAAACCTTCGCGTAGCAATTACGAACAAACAGAAAAAAGGAAAAGTGGGAAAAGCTTCCCATTTGGTCCAGTCGTTTTCAAGTTTTAAGCATCCGGACAAACCACGATTCATTTTTATATTTACAGATTTGTGTTAAATGAAAATAAAAAGACAATTACGGTATGTAAGAAAAGTAGATATTTATCTATGTAATTTGCTGATCCTGGCGACGAGATACGAACTGGTCCTAACGAAGCGCGACAATTCACGAACACTGTGCTTCGGTGTGGCCGAAGTTTCGGCCGATTTTTGGCCGAAACTGGCCGAAACCGAAACCGAAACCGAAACCGAATGTTCGGTCGGCCACTAAAAACACAGAATGATAATAACTCGGATTTATTTACTTGCTACTTACTTAATGACAATTATAATACGCAGAAAATTTAACTTAAGCACAATAACTAACAAATAATTGAAATGAATCCACCTAACATTATAAATATATATAAACATTATAGCATAAGTGCTAATGACATTTATGCAGTGATTTTCCACTGACAATAGTTTGTAGACCAATTTTACTTGTACCAATTATTAAAAGAGATTTAAGAGGCTCACCGGTTAACTTCGATAGTCCCGTGAAGTTGGCAACCGAATTTGTGAAAATATAATATTCATTGGAGTTCCTGATAGCTTCATATGAAATAGTTCTAGAGTACTTTGCGGAAAATTTCAAGAGTTCTACAAAATTGCGCGAAAAAATGGAAAATACCGAAAATGAACGTAGCAACGAATATCTTTTCAATTTTCAACTTTACAAAAAAATGTTATTAGGATTTTCGATAGAATTCTTAAGAGTTCTAGCGGGAACTGCGGTCAGAACTGTTGCGCGTTTACGAATACTATATTCGAGGAAATAAAGCGCATCTATATAGGCATAGTGAAAATAGAAAAAATTGCGTAACAGTTCTGATCGCAGTTCCCGCTAGAGCCTTAAGAGTTCTATCGAAAATCCTGATAATATTTTTTGTAAAGTTGAAAATTAAAAGATATTCGATGAAGTAAAGCTCGCTTGTATAGTGAAAACAAATAGAAAATCGCGTAACAGTTCTGATCGCAGTTCCCACTAGAACTCTAAGAGTTCTATCGAAAATCCGGATAACATTTTTTTGTAAAGTTGAAAATTAAAAAGATATTCCATGAAATGAAGCTCGCTTGTATAGTGAACACAAAAAAAAATCGCATAACAGTTCTGATCGCAATTCCCGCTAGAACCTTAAGAGTTCTATCGAAAATCCGGAAAACATTTTTGTAAAGTTGAGAATTAAAAAGATATTCGATGAAGTAAAGCTCGCTTGTATAGTGAAAACAAAAGAAAATCGCGTAACAGTTCTGATCGCAGTTCCCACTAGAACTCTAAGAGTTCTATCGAAAATCCGGATAACATTTTTTTGTAAAGTTGAAAATTAAAAAGATATTCCATGAAATGAAGCTCGCTTGTATAGTGAAAACAAAAGAAAATCGCATAACAGTTCTGATCGCAATTCCCGCTAGAACCTTAAGAGTTCTATCGAAAATCCGGATAACATTTTTGTAAAGTTGAAAATTAAAAAGATATTCCATGAAATGAAGCTCGCTTGTATAGTGAACACAAAAAAAATCGCATAACAGTTCTGATCGCAATTCCCGCTAGAACCTTAAGAGTTCTATCGAAAATCCGGAAAACATTTTTTGTAAAGTTGAGAATTAAAAAATATTCCATGAAATAAAGTTCGCTTGTATAGTGAAAACAAAAAAGAATCGCATAACAGATCTGATCGCAATTTCCGCTAGAACCTTAGTTCTATCGAAAATCCGGATAACATTTTTTTGTAAAATTGAAAATTAAAAGATATTCGATGAAATAAAGCTCGCTTTTATAGTGAAAACAAAAAAATGGCGTAACAGTTCTGATCGCAGTTCCCGCTAGAACCTTAAGAGTTCTATTGAAAATCCGGATAACATTTTTTTATAATGTTGAAAATTATAAGAATTTAATCAAAATTTAGCGAAGTAAGAGAACACTTTATCAATTATAAAATAAACTGCACAACCGATGCTGATTCAAGATTTTCAAATTTTCATGGTTTAGTACGATTCATTTTATATTTTCCCCGCGTAGACTTCGTTTCTGAGCAACTACGCCTTCTATCGACTATGGTCGTAGTTAATTTTCACACCTGCACCATGGTAGAAATACAGTAGGTATGCTATTACTATTGCGCATCTTCTGATGACGCGCATTGGATATTTAAGTCGAACCATAAATAATGTTACATATGTATGTATTGTAGTGGTGCGCGGCCGGTAATGTAGAACGCGGCAGTGAAGGACAGGCAGTAGACATAAGAATAAGACCACGGAACAGGGAAGTTATAGATAGTGCTATTGTTAATCTTTATGTATAGGTGTACAACAATAAATAACCGTTTTAGTGTATGAGTTTAAAACCAGTTAAGTTACCCTTCCAGAGAAGAGACGTTACAAATAACAGTCTATCGCTTTATAAAGGTCAGCGGGTCAAATATTTCTCTGACCCTGTTCAAACAATACACCGTCCTAACGTTGTACTATATCCCCAACAGTATGATGACGCGCGATGGATAATATGCGTAAGCCGAACGTATTTTCGAATCTTTAATTGCATACTGTAGGAAAATATCACAACTTTACTGTCTTATCTACCTATTTAACTGATACTTAATTGCACACATAGAACAACTCGTGATACAATACAATAATCATAATCTCTCGTCCCACACTCTTCCTGCTTATCCCCTCTTTTTCACCTTACATCTGGCCAACCCTCTTCTCACATCTTGGTGATTTCCCGAGTTATATGATTGTGTATTGATGATGTAACTGTATCCTACAATACCTAATGTTTTTATACCAAGATCCTAATCACATAAATAATAATAAAATAAGTAATAAAAATGACGCTAGACGCACTTTTCTGTATACTTTATACAGAAAATTGGTCCTCCCAAATGTTGAAAATCGCATGAACTGTATTCACGTAATGAAGCATTTTACTGTTCGTTCGGCTATTGATTGTTCTTCGGTAGATCAATGAACATTCCAAGAAGTATTGTGGCTACTCCTGCCAGCGGCGCCGATACACCCACAGACAAGAGATACTGCAAAATTTGTTCACACGGAGAGGAAAAAGTTCGCCGAAAAACTCGTTTTTTTCTGTTCAATGTGTTCAACGCCAGTATGTCAACAACATTCTAAAGTTCGATATTCATGTTGTTCATACATTGTTTGTACTTCTGAGAACCCATGTATAAATAATGCATTTTACAGTGTAGAAGACTATTTTTCATGCGAAAGCTTTGATCAATTTATTTAATACGACACGAATGTCAATATAGTTTGTGTAATATATTTTCTTCTATATTGTTTTTATTTAAATATATGTATATTGTATTGTAGTTTTATTGAAGTGTTCAACACCGAAGGGTTTCTTTCTTGAATAATAATTATTACTATTTATTCTTACCTTTTCTTTAATCACATAATTAATTTGTATTTATTTTAAACAATTTGGAGTTTTATATGATATAGATCTGGGTCGTGCTTACTGAAGTGCTAAAGAATATCCACAATCTGTAATGCTATGAGGCATTATCCCCAAATTAGTCTAAGCTATAGTGCTGCTAGGTTTGCTGAGACAAGTAACCTGAAAATCCGGATAGAGGGTGTTGCTTAATCACAAACGCAATATCTTAATAAATGACTGCAAAAATTAATGTCCTAACATATGGGTATACAATAATTAATATTCACTAAAGTATTGTCTCATTGACGATATGTTACACACAAGAATTATATACACCAAATACTGTAAATTTTTGAATTATTCCTGATAATTTGCAATAGGACTTGCCATACAGTAGTAGCTCCCTATTTTGAAATCTAAATATATAAATAAAAATAAAAGGATGACTTATATTTATTTAATCCAAATGTATAACAAACTTATTTGTCAATTATTCATTATCTTCATCATCATCATCTTCTTGATTGTTAATTTGGAAATAACGAAGTTCATAACTATCCTTACCAGATGCGACCACACGCAGCCAATCCCTCAGGTTTTGTTTTTTTAGATATTTTTTGTTAAATATTTAACATATCTCTTTGAAAATGGTATTTCGGAAGTTAGAATCAACTTTAAGTTTCTTTCTCGAGACAATGAAACTGCATTGCCCAGATTTCCTGTTTTACCATTGATCTTGATGCGGTCCAATAAATACTTTTCCTAAAATTTAGGAATGAAATTATCTTTCACTAATCAACAACCTGTAAGAATACTTACAAAATTAACAACGTCCAAAATGTTGTCTTCTACAGGATGTGTGCAATCTACAGTGAACTTAAGAGAAACCTTCTTCTTTTTAATTCCTTTGCCGCGGATATGCTGCTTCTTTGGTTGGGCCTTGCTGGCTGGAGCTGGTTTCGTCTGGAATCCACAACATAATTAGTTGTGTTTCAACCAGACAAATAAACATATGAATTCCATGTGATGTATTTGTTCATTGATAATCTAATAAAAACTTGTTTGAATGATATAAAAGTAAATATTCTTTTAACCTTCCTATTCTCACGCGTACGGCCTGTGACGCCGACTTATATAGTATAGTATACGTGTGTCATTTTTGACGTGAGTATAAGAAGGTTAAGAATATACACAAGTCAAACATAACCTACAGATAGTTAAACACTTCGATTTATTTTAACGATCTGTAAAAAACATTTGTGGAAAATGCAAATCTTTAATTAAATGTATGGAAATGAACATCAAGGCTACTATATTTTCCTAAATTGCTATTTATATTTTTTGAAATAATAGATAAACTTACATTAGCCATATTTTCGTTGCACGTACTGAAACTTATCAACTTAAAAAGAGAAGGAGAAAGATAACTGCCAACATGATAAACACCACATATGAAATATCACTATTTTACTACCAACACAATTATTACGGCCGGATTTAAAAAGTAATCAGCCTGTTAATTCAACGAACAAATTAGTACTTTTATGTGTATACATATACATTTTTATAAAAGAATGTGGATAAGGTTGTACTTACTATAAATAAAGTTTGATCTTCCGAATGTACACCACCGTTCATTGTTTGCCCACCTTTTGATTTACATACTTTTGGCACGATCAATTTTTATTATGTCATACAGCTGAAGAACAAATTTCTGTTTGCAATACATGCATTCTTTTTGACTATTTCTTTTGGATGAAAGAAAAGGTAATAGGATAATAATATTCCAGGAAGTTGTTAAGCATTTAAGTATTAAACAAAAAATTATCATTGATTATTATTAAAAAATGGCGACGCCAGAGCCATTCTTGAGAGGCATGTTGAATTTGAACCGATCTGCAGCACGTAATGTAGGTGGTGCAAATTTGAAACCGGAATAACAGAAAATCACTTAATCTACACGGTTATAGCTAGTGAAATACGAAGGGGATTTTTAAAATATCGATTTTTGTATGATTTAGTCGCCAATTAAAGTAAGAAATTAGATATGCGATCTGGTTATTACCAAATACCTGTGGCAAAGAACTCTCAAAGCAAAACAGCCTTTATCACACCGGACGGTATGTTTGAATTCTTGCGCATGCCTTTTGGTATCGTCAACGGACCGACAATTTTCCAAAAGATGATAAATAATGTGTTAGGACCTCTTCGATTTACTATAGCAATAGCGTATATGGACGATTTGCTTATAGCGTGGATACAGAAGAAGGGTTACGAAATTTACGAGATATCTTACAAGTTCTAAGGAGAGCCAATTTAAAATTAAATCTAAACAAA
Organism: Chrysina gloriosa; assembly: GCA_038088585.1. Lineage (NCBI taxonomy): Eukaryota > Metazoa > Arthropoda > Insecta > Coleoptera > Scarabaeidae > Chrysina > Chrysina gloriosa. Next base: position 12,915,393 of record CM076095.1, read on the forward strand.
TGTTACTTTCTTTACGAGATTATAGATTACTTAGGTTTTGAAATTTCAGTTAAGGGTATTCGACCTGGCGAGCGAAAGTCAAAGTGCGTCCTACAATTCCCAGTACCAACTAACGAGCGAGGCGTCCGACAGTTCTTGGGACTAACAGGGTATTTCAGAAGATTCGTCAAAGACTATGCCGCCATAGCGAAACTGTTGACCAAACTGGTCTCCAAAAACAGCGAATGGGTATGGGGTAGTGATCAGGAGGTAGCTTTCGAGAAACTCAAACAGGAATTAGCAAGTGACAACGTCTTGATCCTGTATTCTCACGAGGCTTATACCGAACTCCACACAGATGCTTCTCAAATAGGATTAGGTGCTGTATTCTTGCAAAGAGTACCCGATGATTTGATGCACCCAGTAGTATATATAAGTAGGCAAACAACCACTGACGAGTCCAAATATCATGCAAATGAACTGGAAACTTTATGTGTAATTTGGGCAATGGAGAAATTAAGGATTTATCTAATTATCCCTTTTATTGTAGTTAGGTATTGTAGTGCACTGCGAAGCACGTTTTCTAAGAAACACATGATCACTAGAGTTGGCCGATGGTGGCTAAAATCATTGGAATTTAACTTCGAAGTGAGACATAGACCTGGTACGCAAATGTGTCATGTAGATGCCCTATCACGAAATCCTACTGGAGACACCGAAGAAACAGACTGCGCCACGGATTTGCTAGCGCTGGCAAACAGTTTAGAAGAAAGTGATTGGTTGTGCATTTTGCAAAACTAAGACACCAAGATCAGAGATATTATCGAAATACTCAACAAAAAAACAAAAAACACAGAAGAGGAAAAGCGTATGGACAGAGAGTATGAAATAAGAGATAGACGATTATTCAAGAAGAATGCGAGTAATGTATTGTGGGTAGTACCTAAAGGAGTTCGATGGCAGATCACCAAAAGATGCCATGATGACATTGGTCATCCCGCTTTGGGTAAGACGTTGGCTAAAATAAAAGAAAATTATTTGTGGCCTAGAATGCGCAACTATGTGAAAGGCTACATAGGGACATGTATCGACTGCTTGTATAATAAGGTTTCTGGAGGTAAACAGCAAGGTAGATTGCATTCAATTGATAAAATAGGGATACCGTTCCATACTCTTCATTTGGATCACCTGGGTCCGTTTGTACCTAGTGCAAAAGGGAATACATATATTTTACTTATAATAGACGGGTTTACGAAGTTTACTTTGCTAAGAGCAGTCAGGAATACGACATCGATAGTGACTGCCAAAGTTTTAGAAGAAGTCATAAATATTATGGGGGCACCTTTCAGAGTAATTACGGATCGAGGAACATCTTTCACGGGAGCCGCCTTTAAGAAGATGTGTCGCAAGAAACGGATCCACCATGTACTAAACGCTACTTCCACGGCAAGAGCAAATGGACAAGTCGAACGCCTAAACCGGTATGTCACACCTTTATTAGCCTCTTTATGTAAAGACGATGACCATAGGGATTGGGATAGACATATTAGTAGAGTTCAATGGGGGATTAATAACACGATACATGGAGCTACAAAAATGACACCTTTCCGACTTTTATTTAATTATGAACCCCGAAATATTGACGGCGATGTCATACAAGGAGAGATGTTAACCGGTCAAAGGCAAGGAAGTATAAATGGTAAAACAAAAGAAGCGATAACGAGAATTAGGAATGACCAAGCGAAGCAAAGGAAACACTACAACAAGAAAAGAATTGAAGCCAAAGATTATCAACCGGGAGACCTGATTATGACGAAAAGGGAAGCACTATCTACAGGAGAATCAGGAAAATTACAAGAAAAATACAAAGGACCGTACGTAGTCGTCGAAAAACTACCACACGATAGGTATCGAATCGAAGACATGCCTGAGACGCAGAGAAACCAGAGATTTTATCGGGGAGTGGTAGCAGTAGATGCCATGAAGCCATCTTTAGTGCAAAATCCAGAGGAATCCGATGACACCGGTGATGAAGAAATTGAGGACGTTACAGATGAGATGCTAGCGCAAGTCAAAGAAGACAGAGGCGACGAAAACGAAACCGTAGAATCAGAGCGACCAGTGGAAGCCATTAAAGCTAAGAGAGAAAGAAGGATACCAGGGAAATATAGGGTATCCTTGCTATAATTTTCGAGGACGAAAATAAAGTCAGGATAGCCGAATGTTACGAAACACTATTCTTTTTAAGAAATTGGCAGAATGGCAGCCCCGTCATACACACACACACACACACACACGAACAGGGACATAGAAGGGGTGGGGGTAGAGAAGACAGGCGAACAAGAGACCAATGGGAATTTAGGGAAGCAACGATTCAGAAGCGGGATAAAGAATGATAAAGAACGTTAATGGAAATTAGCCGAAAATTAGCGAAAAAAGATAGTGAAGCTTATGTGCAAACACGAGACAGTAAATTGGAAGGAAATAAACTATTTTAAGTGACATTCGATTAGTGAAATGGATAAATTTGAAGAGTTCCAGAGAAATTTAAGTGAAGAAAGAGTTGATTTTGAACGTTTATGCATAGACTACCGTGGACTCAATAAAATAGCGAAGAAAATTTATTACTATAAGCTGCTTTCCATTTGAAAATGATGCTAGGGTGACTTGCACTAGCGCTTTGTGTTCTGAGCGTTTCGCTCCGCCCTGTGGCACCGCCATCCAAATGGAACAGGTTATTGAGTACCAACGTGTAATATTTACAAACATAACCTACAAGTACTGTAAAATCTATTTAATTAAGAAAGTATTTTCAGTCATGGAAAGTTTCATTTTGGTAGGTTTTATGTAATAGTATTCAATAAATAAATTTGTTTCAAAGATATACTAAGTACTCATATTTTTATTTTTCTATGGAACTTCTACCACTCACAAAAAGTTTGAGCGCCCAGGAGTGGATGGTTGGACCAGGTTGACTACCACTGATTTTGAGATAGATAAATACTCTGGGCGCGCAGCGGTAACAGCGCACAATTACGAAACTATTTACAATAACCTACTTATTATTCATACTTGCATACCTCATATGAAACTCGCATTACCACGCATTACGAAACTGGCAACAAGCGCAGTATGTGGGTCACTCCGGCGGGCCGGAGTAAGGAGATCTAACAACCAATAAGAGTCAATTTACAGCCATGATTTAATTTTTCGCAGATATTTAAAAAAGCTGCGTTAATTTTTAGGGGAAAAGTGACATTCGTCCTGTGTTGTGTTGTTCGTCAGAGTGTGATGAGCACAGAACACTAACAATAAGAAATGAAAGCCCCCATCAGCCCCAATGTTAAACTTTGGTGACGGGACCGCCAAAATAAACGCCAAGGCGGTAAATTTTGAAATTATATACTTTCTCATTCTATATTTATCCTCACTTTAAATCAAAATTAATTTGATTCTACCAAACATGTAAACGCAATGCAATAAACGTTTCAAACTAACGTTTTGTTTTATTCGTATACGTAATGATATGTTGTCAGCGGTTCGAACGCCGCTAGCCGCCGAAGCTAGACTTCTCCTCAACTGCCTCATAATTTTAATTTAAACCGAAAGTTAACATAATGATAGTTTCTACTTAGTTCTAAATATTTTTTCTTATTTTTACAGTGTTTTCATGAGAAAAGTTCTCACCTTGAACTAGGCCGTTTCTGGCCACCCGAATACAACCCGCTACAGATACTATTGTGTTGTAATTTTCTTTTCTTTTTCTAGGGCTGTAGCCTGTAGTAGAAGACACATCAGATAGCGTTTTCTACTTGCTGCTTGATTGTTTGGTGAAAGCAGTTAACTTTAATACAGAAGTTATTAGCTGTAAGAAGTATTGTTGCAAGTATTCAGACTACACAACCCGTACTACAACAAAGTGTCCAAAGGCTTTCTTAATAAGCATCTCTTCAGCTTCCCCGCAGATCCATACTACCATGAACTGTGGAGAATCATTTGCAACCTGGACTCTTCTTGAATTAAAAAATTCTGGCATGTTTGTGAGGAGCATTTTGTAGATTCAAATTTTGTAAATGAGGGGAAAGAACTATTGAAAGTTGGGGTAGTTCCATTTGTTAAACCATCTGAAGTGGATCATATTGCCCTATTGGAAGATCTTCCATTTCTAGATGAGAATAGTAACGTAAGTAGAGATGATGCTGTGTTTACTTTACCAGAAGAAGGAGAACATGTTATAACCCGTCAACATCCACAACTACTTGTGGATGCTTGGAACAAAGTGTGTCCTCACATTTACAAAATAATGAGGTAATAAGCAATTTTGGTAACGATTTTCAAGACCATAATTGCACACAGCACAACTGCGATAATTTAATTTTAGAAAAGATGTCCCTTTTCTAGTCTATAAATTTTGCAGGCATAGGCACAAGCAAAAAGCTGTATCTGATAGACATTCTTGCAAGATGAAGAGGTTGAAGAAGCAGTAATTTAATTTTGTTTATTTATGTATTTATTCTTGTTTTTTGTTGTTTTTATTGATAGTGCAATATGTATTTATTTCATGTATTATTTTTTACAGAATATTTATTTGTTTTCTATGTTTTAAATTTTTATGATTGTTTTGTAAAATGTATTTAAAAATAAAAGTTTATTTTTCTCTAAAAATGTGGCAGCAGTGTGTTATCCAGCCAACAAGTTTCGTTAATTTGACTCTATCAAACATGTAAATGCATTGCGTTTACATGTTTGGTACGATCAAATTGATTTTGATTTTAAAATGAGGATAAATATAGAATGAGAAAATATGTAATTTCAAAATTTACCGCCATATAATTTTAAAATTTCGCGCCTTGGCGTTTATTTCACCACTTTCTCAGAGTCAGAGTCAGAGTCACTCTCATCCTTCGCCAACTTATATTGCGTGAGCTGTGGCTGTAACTACACTCTTACCGCTGTTTGCCCAGACTGTAGATAGATGTATATCTGTTGTACACAGCAAGATACCAGATATTAAAAGAGGACACTAGATACCAACTACCCGAAAAATTAAACATTACTGGCGGGAATTTTAAATTAATATTAAATTTGTATATCGCCGGCAGATATATGTACTATCTATCTCATCGGATAACTGTTTCGCATGGTGTTGGTCACTATTCGTAATCTTTGACTCTAACAAACGTTAACAAGAGGTTACAGTGTCTTTTTATGCGCATTTTATAATGCGACATAATAGGTGGAGTACGTAGGTAGTATTAGATACGTATTGACGAATTATTTAACGCACTTCTACATTGGCCACACTCGGATAATTAATTCATTTCAACACTTTGAAATTTATGCTAGAACTAGGGTCTCTAGCATTCTTGAAATTACGTTACAGGCACAGTTAGGCGATTAGCGTAGAAACGCTTTGCATTTAGTCATATTACTGTTCGGAAATCTATTTCCAAGACTGCGCACAGCGGACTTTTGCACGTTGCACGACAGTCAGTAACGGAAGTTCAGTGCGGGAGACAGGAAACGCCGAGCGGCTAACTATATTATTTGACAATTTGTACCTTTCCGTCAAATTTTGATATATAACGCTAATTACATATTTTTTCTGCCGAGGACTCATGGAAGAAAAATAAAACATCACTTATTTTGTATGGTTTGTTATTATTATACATTTAAGTCATTATATAATTATTGTTTGCATGACACCTAAAGAACATTTTCGGGGGATATTTGATTTATTTCATTATTTTTATCTTTAGTATTACTCCGATTTCATCTCCACTTGAAATTACTTTTATGAAACTCACATAACTTATTTGGAAACACACAAAAAAGCGTTATTATTTTCGTAAAACCCCATCTTTTAAAATCGATTACGTTACAAGTTACAAAGAATACAAATATATATATTATATATGTATTGGAATGTTTGCTATTTTATTTTACTTGTCAAAAAATAGTGTTATTTGTTTCTTTTCCAAGAAAAGATTCGAACGTTAACCTGTTTTTACATTACCTTAACATTTTACAGAGAACAGTGCGTTTCAAAAATCTAAAAACTAAAATTGATAGTTAATTTCTTGCGTTTTCTTCTTGTTTCTCAAAAACATCACAGCGACTAAATCTATAGCCTTAAGACACACATTAGAAAACGAAATTGAGAAAGGGAGAAAGATATATATATGCACATATGCAGTAACGTTCAATGTGTACGACAAAGGGGTTAAGGGAGGGACATTTCATACAATACAATATTTTTCACACAACAAAATTTCGTCATAATTACAAGCATTAATGTTGTCATATCAATTATTTACGGTTACATATTACTTAAGGTCCCCTTATTACTACAAATTAATTTAGAAGTGATTAGTAATATATAATATTTATACAAAAATCTTACACATGTTAAAATAAGAATAAATTGATTAAATAAATTAAATCATTCCCAATTTCATAGATTTTTCGGCAAAATGTCAGTATCGCTTAAAATAAATTTGTGCAGCATATAAATACAATTAAGTAACTCGTTTTTAAATTCGAAAGAAAGCAAAAATAAACGAGGATAAATACACGCTATATGTTAACTCAGTATAAGGAAAGAAAATACGGTAATTATCATTAAGTACCCAACCAAACACACCAGGCATGTTTTTTAACTAAGTATCATTTTATTATAAAAAGAGAAAGTGCATCCTTTCAACAGTTTTTTTAATAAGAAAGCTTGTACCTTAATCTACTTTTCAACATAATTTCCACCAATATTGGGGCACTTATCCTATCGTACAACAAGCTTCTGGATTTCCTTCAGCATGGAAAATTGCACTCCCCTTTGACGTCACGGTGTTGACCTACAATTGTTGATTAGTGGCAGACGCCAGTACGGAAGCATTAGTTTATATGGGTGATTGTAAAATACGCGCTGTGATTCGTTTTCTGCATGCAGAGGGCGTGAAATCGACCGAAAATGGATCAAAGCATTTAAAGACGGCAACCTTTAGATACTAATGTTCATAACGTGATTACTGAAGACTTAGTGCGGAAAGCTGATACATAATTTTGAGAAAATAGACGCTATAAGATTTTGTCATTATCTGATAAGTTTCCGCAAGCTTCAAGAAGTGTTCTTTACGAGATTATGGCAGAGGGCTTTAATTTAAATTAAAACTAGCCTCTAGTGGCTTCCTTCACTTAAAAACCGTATAGGCGGTCAGCGCCATGACGATGGCAAATCAGGGCCAGATTTCTATGAGGATGGAATTCAGAAGCTAGTTGTGCGATATACGATGTCTTAATATCGGTGGAAATTATGTTGAAAAGTAGACGGTAGTAGTAAGGTACAGGCTTTCTTATAAAAATAAAATTGTTGAACAAATTGCACTTGTGTTCGTTTTATATCAAAAAGGTACCTACTTAAAAAACCCGCCTCGTATATGTATGTATATAATATATATATATGCTTAATATATTTATATATCATAAAATACAAAAAATTAACTTAGTGCTTTTCGTAATATATACACCTTTTAGTTTATTGTTTTTTAGATTATTTTCACATTTAGTCTATAACATTCTTATCTTCTTGCCTAAAAAATATTTATTTAAAAAAACTAAAGAGCGACGTACACTGCACACTCTAAAAACAGATCATAAATTCAGAAAAATTCTCATAAAGATTGCCAATACACTATTAAAAATCAATTTGAAGGAAGAGTTAATTAGAAAACAATAATTAAAAAAATCGCAAGTTTTTTAAACTCCCTCAAATAGGAAAGAGAAGATACGAAGCTAAAAGCAAATATAAATCTACCTGCTTCGAATTTGTTAGACATAAGTATCAAATAAAAATAATATAGCAATTCGAAGAAATGTAGATGTAGAGTTTGCTATACACGGGCTTAAGAAAGTTATATTACAAAATTTTTGGAATGTAAAATCGAAAAATCAACAAGGGTCGCCTACAAAAATTAACGAATTACATTAGATAATAACAAATAACTTCAAACAATTACAACAAAGTGTACAAACAATCCCTTACATACCATTATTGATCCTTGACTTATCTGAACCAGTTTTGGAGATAATTTGAAAAACTAACGATTTCATTTGACTGTTACAGTCAGTTCTCTTAAGAATTCCGTTGAAGTTCCATATAAAAACATGGGTTCACACATAACCGATTATACATTGTGCGACTAAATAATCAAAAGTATACATCACGATCTATTCAACAAAAGCTAGGCATTTAAAAGTGGTTGTCTTTCATGTTAAAAATTTCCACAAAAGCATCTAGTTTTGTTGCACTTACAAGTAAACCAGACAGAATTTATAGGCAGCAGCTTAATAGTTGGCTATTTATAAAGCACAAAAAATAAAATTGTTGTTGTATAAACACGTACCTTAAAATGATTTTTACATTTACCTAAAATTTACTTCTACAGAACGCGATATAAAATTTGTAGCAAAGTTGTTGACAATTTGTTTAATTGTTAAATTTGCAAGCCTAAAAATTCTATAAATAAAATACGCAATATATAGGTGGTATCCAAAAATACTAATAATAAATTGAACATTTAAATAGTAATTTTTGAAGAAGTCCTTATTGCTGGTCATTATTATAACAAAATATTATGAAACCGATGTATTTTACTCTGTGAATTATAAAAAGAAAGCACAAATTATAAAGAACACAATACATTAAATAACACCAGTATATTATATGTTAATTTTAGTTTAAAACTCTTACCAAGCTAGGATATTTAAAACAGCTGCCTCTATACACAAATTGAGTGAAAACAAGAATAGAAGTAAATTAAAAAATTTATGAATTAACTAATAGTAGCTTCTCTTATTTGTATATGAGTATATGAAAATAACACGTAGTAATAGTAATAAGAAATAGGCTTTTCACTTTTTGTTTTTTAAGCTAGGGTGAGAAAGCTATTTATTTATGTTATACATAGTTTTATCAACTAGCTAAAAGTGAGATAGGGATATACATCATGTCGTATAACTAAATTTATGGACGATTAACTTTATTGATATATTTTTCTGTTAGTATTTATGTTTCTGGCTTGAGACCAATTCCTATCATGATGAAAAGTAGAAAAAATACACGAATTACGTCCAGAAAAGCCCCGACATTGCTGTTTCATTATACTTTGAAAACCCCTATATACAAAGCCCATTTAATAGTCAATTCTATTTGATGCCACTACTGTGCGAGTAATTCGTATATTTCTGTTGAAATTGGTGACAGTGCCCCTAAGATCTTAAAATGGGGAGATTACCCGAAAACCGTTTGAAAATTTCAAACTTACACAGAACCAACGTAAGAAACATTATCGTAGCTATACACAGGGGTAGTTTGGTAATTAATAATTCTTCGTAAATAATTTTTTTATGAAAATAAAATATTATTTAGGATGTTATAATTACGGGGCAGAGGGAATATAGTTTGCTACTCTCGGTTTTCGATATTATTCTGATCTTTCTGTTGCGTATTTATTTTATTTCTTCGACGGTCTACATTGTGGAATGGTCCCATTCTAATTGTGAGACGTTCTGATACTCGTGATTACGGCTACGTCTTGGTTGTTCTTCTTCTTCATCTGAAGAATCGTGCAATCGACACGGCCCATCAACTGCGTCATCATCCGACGAGCTGTCGGAATCCGACTGTTCGCTATCAGAATAATCACCAGGTTGGCCTTCCAGTCTACGTTCTGCATTCTGTTAAGAAACACAAAAATAAAAATAAAGTTGTCATAGACGTATTACTGAGCAATAAAGGTATATTGATTATATCCTAATATTCTACTCTGTACGGTATGCCAATTTTATCATAATGTCCAATAATAATAGCTCAAAAATTATCAAAAAATATTTATTGTACACGATGAAAGCGTTATTTATCAAACGTTCCAACTTTTGTTGACCAACTATAGTTATCAAAAAAAGGGGAAAACGGCATCGTTTCATTAAGACAAGTGAAATATAAGCATTGTATACCTCCATGGGGTTTACAGTAATTGTCAAGGCTGAATCGTCCCAGGTCATTTCCGAATCTTGCGCCTCCTCTGCATTCGTTCTTTGGTGTGCCGCTCTAATTCTAATGACTCCCAAAACGATCATGAATAACAAAAAGCCAACACAAACGACAACTATTATAGTGACGGCGTGAGAGCCCCCGCAGCTACAGCGCTCAAATGATCAGATGGTACATAGTCTCTTGAAACTACAGCAGCTGGTCGCATCTCGATAGAGTGCTTATTCACCATTGCATGGGCTGGTGCTGGTTCCTTCGGTTGTGGATGAATAACGGTTAGCTGAAAAATTCATGTCATTTTAGCTGACCTGCTTTGTCACTTTAAAGCTTGAACTTACAGTTTGAACGTATTCGTTAGAAGTGAATCGTCCATTCAATTCGGAGCAAGATAGCTTGAACACTCTATTGAGATAGTAAGCTGGCTTGCGATTGGTGTACACAATTTGTCTTAAAATTTGTTGGTAGTTGTAGAACATATCAGAGCCGGAAATTGTTACACCATCTTTTGAAATTCTAGCAACCATACCTACAAAATCACATAATGGTTGAAAATTTACCCCGAAATTTATTTATTGGAATTTTGCGGTAATTGTAACAAGTCTTACATGTGCTAAAAACGCACTACATATGAACGATAGGAGGTATCAAATCCGATCAGAGAATTTAGAATTAATAAAAAATGTGAATTCAAGAAGACAATTAGATACGTGATAATACATAGGTACGTATACATAAAAATAGAATACTCTTAAATAGAAAAGACAGTACCCCAAGTTGATCAACGTAAGATGATGAAGGTGATGTTCTTTCACACTTGTACCTTGAGGCTATTTATTACATACCATGATACATCTCGTATGGTTGGCATCTAACAGCATTAAGAATATAACATAATGGACAAGAAGATAGGTTTTGATAGCAAAGTATGTGGTTGCAAATTAGGTTTTCCACACAGTCTGATGTTAGTAGATTGTCATGCAAATAGTTATTAATTCATTGCGGGCCATGTGTTTCGCTGGTAACGAGAGCAATGTCGTCTCTCGTATTTAGGATTACTAGGATACTACAGCACAGAGCTTGCAAACGTGATCAAGTAATCTGTTAATTACGAGGGTAGATTGACAAGTTTCCGAAATCGCAAATGTTAAATTAATTTATCAAATCATCACCTTTAATTTCCACAGTGAGTTTTTGGGTTTCGGAATTCAAGCATGGCCGCACGCATACAAGTGATGAACCACGATCAGAACGTCTGAAAACGGCTACCACGCTAGAAATTATGGTAAAAAATCCTTGATATGATTTTGGCAGATCACCGATTAAGTGCGTGAAATTGAGGAAGCCGTGGGCATCTCTTATGAACGAGTAGTTCGTATTTTACTTGATGAATTGGATTTAAAAAGCTTTCAAAAGGATGGGTGCCGCATTTGCTCAATTCGGAGCAAACACGCATTCGAGCGTTTTCAAGAAACGATGCGTGACCACGGATGAGACCTGGATTCATCATTACACACCAGAAGCAAAAATGCAAGCAAAACAGTGGATTGTACGCGGTAAATCGGTGCCGAAGAAGGCAAAGATCATTCACTCAGTTGAAAAGGTGATGGCATCGGTTTTTGGGACGCAAAAGAAATTTCGCTAGTTGGTTATGCTGGAAAAGGCAAATTACTGTTACTGGCCAATTAATGACACAATGCTATTGGACAAATTGAAAGCTGCAATTTAGGAAAAACGCCCGGGAATGGTTAAGAAAAAAGCGTTGTTTCACAACGACAATACGCCCGTTCATTGAAGTGCAATTGTTTAGCAAAAATTGATAAAATCGAAGTTCGAAATTCTTTCTCATCCAGCGTATTCGCCTGATTTGGCTCCATAAGACTTCCACCTGTTCCCAAAACTCAAAACATTTCTGGGTGGAAAAAGATTTGTGTAGAATGAAGAACTGATAGAGGCTGTAAACGATTATTTTGGGAATCTACAAGAAATCGAGAAGCTAGAGAAACGTTGGACCAAGTGTGTTGAACTTCGAAGGAATTTTATTGAAAAAAAAATAATAAAATATCCCTATTGTTTTGTTTTCACTGTCATTCCGGACACTCTTCAATCTACACTCGTAAAACCATGTTAGAGAAATTAGAACTGTAGGTAACCAAACAAGTTCGTGCGGTTTTTGATAAAAATATAAAACATTAGTACAAACCAGATTACACTATTATTTACTAAAGTAAGTACCATCACACCGAATGCCCTCTGTTTGTATGCCGGCATTATAGAAATCTATGAATTTTAAATAAAAAGTTCTAAAATAATAATTGAGTAATAAACTTCGTATGCCTCACATAGTTGTCAAGAGACAAGAAAAGGTGATAATCAAATGGTGAAATGCACGGAGAATGGTGTGGTGTGGTGATGTTTCCCAAACAAGTTCAGAAATTTATTTACACAGTGATTCAGAATAATTGACGGTCACGTGACAACTGTATTGTCGTTATATTTTATAAAAACTACTTTGCAAGTGAAAATTGGTAGTTCAATTATGATTCGTTTTAATCCGTTTCATTTATTAGCGCCGTTTCATTTATTAGCGCCGTCATCATAGACGGGCAGATCAAATTATCAGTTGTCATTTTAGTGGTCATTTTATTAGCATTTTCGTGCAAGTTTAGAGATTATTCCGATCGTTTTTCACTCTCAGACTCTTCAGACTAAAACGACCAATATATTATATTTTGGTAAGGTTTACTAACTGTAAAATATTAATCAGTATTATTAATTCTCAACTTTAGGTTACGACGGTTTTCACGGCAGGTCACAATAAGTTCCTCGTCGGGGCTTATTTTCGAACAGGGCGATTGGGTGTATTCGTATTTAAATTGTCATGAACAATTTCAATAGGAGTTCCCTTACCTTGAAGTTCAGCTTAATTCTATGTTTGTGCAAATAAAGTAATAGTCTTCGTTGCTATTTTCTTTCTTTTTGTTTTAATTCGCGGTTTTTAAAAATTTGATTTAAACTTTATTTTAAAATCCAATAGTGTAATACATTGAATGAAAAGAGGAATGGATTGTCGGCATGCCTATGGAATTTATCATTAAACGCATGCATGTGAGGCGGCAAATGTCATATGGATATAGAGCGGCACACGTTAATCATTCTGGATCACTGTTTATGTAGTATGAGGTCTAGCATTGTCCTGTACGAATAACACTTGTTTCCATTTATCAAAACAGGTTGTTACTGGACGAGTGCTGGTTGTACTCGCTGAAGTTGTTCACAATAGACCGCAGCAGTATCGTTTTACCTATTGTAAAAACTGCACAATGAACATTTCCGGTTGTTGTCCACCAAAACCACACAATAAAATTTGTTTTGGGTGCCAAGAAGCATTTGGTGTGCGTGTGGTAGTGGGTCAATTTGTGCCAACCAATCATACGAACGCTTAGAATTAGAGTGCAGTCCATTTCCTTTCATTTTCATTGCGTGTGAGATTTGCCGAAAAAATTGTAATGCCGCTTAATTTGTCATCATTTGACAATTATGGGGACCCACTTGCTTAACTTCCATGTCCATTCTAACTAGTGAGGGAAGAACGTCTTGTTTCACCGCTCACATTGAACTCACAACTCTACAAGGTCTAAGCACTCTGTAATGGAATCGTCTCCACAGCGGCTGTAAGGTCCTCGTTCTTGATCTTCGGTCTCCCAAAGTGTGACTCATAGGTGAAGTTGAAATCTCTCGCATTTTGTTAGCTGTTTTGTGACTGAGTTTGTACGCGTAGAGTAAAAACATCGAATTATAGTTTTGTTCTTTGTTATTTTAAATTATTTAAAAATAGAATTAGGTATAGGAAACAATTGGGGTTAACTTGTGTGTGTCAAATGAAAACAAATCAATACTAAAGTAGATGACACTACATAACATGTGGTGTGAACCAACAGCTTTAAAAAATCTACCGCATGAAGTTTTTGGGTTACCTGATATATATCAAAAACGTTTCTAAAAATTTATTTTTGAGAATAGGGGCTCATATTTTTTATTTTCATTTTATAAGACTAAGAAAAATCGATTCAAATTGCACAGTTCTTTTAGAATATCTTATGGATTTTAATTACTCACCTAAACGCTTCAGCATCATGACGGATACAGAAAGAGTTTCGTGATCTGGATTTAAATTAGGATAAATAGTCAATGTACATTTATCTAATTTCTGTTCTCCAGAAATATGTATGTCGGCAAAAACGCGAACGCCCATTCGGAAGTCTTCGTATTTTCTAGCCAAGTTTGTGGTTCCGTTCAGAATAATACTTGGAGTTTGAGGTCTCAAAACCATGACGTAAGCGGTAGCGTCTGGAATCTTAACTGTTTTGCCATTATCGCAATTAACAGTTGTAATGAGGCGCAGATTGCGACGTCCGGGTGTCGGAAACTCCCTAGAATTGGCGTAACCGATCTTCCTAACTAGGATTTCTAAATTGGTGCGGTTGTCACCTTCAACCGTCACTTCAGTTAAGTCGGAGTTAGTGAGGAGTTCCATACCAGGTTGAAGAAGTTCCATGGCGGGTACCTATAGAGTAAATTAAATTTGAATGTACATGTTTGGTTGAATTTTATGCGACATCCCTTTTGGTTGGTATTGTAAACTCTGATGTTCTTATCTCTTATAGATACTGTATGTAAAACTTTTTCTCATTAGCCTCATAATATTATTTACGGTTATATAATTTCAATGTGGATTTGGACTATATCGACCACTAAAGGTGGAGAATATACGGTACTGTATTAGAACCAACAGGGAATTAGAAGAAGTGTGTAATCATTCAAACAGTGAAAATAATAAAATTAGAAGGACTTAAATTAAATTAAATTAAAACCACGTTGAAAATACGAGATCGCTTAATTACAAAGAACCAAGAATGAAATAGAAGAAGATTTCTTGGGATTTACGACCTTCGTTCAGATGAATGGCTTGCAACAAACGGGACTAGATTGTAAAGTTAGCTTGAGCTACCCCAAGGATTATTTTTAGGAAGATACGTGAAAGTACTCCGAAATGGTAACGAAAAAGATTTAGAACGACCTGGTAGTTCAAATTCCTTTTTGCCACATGAGATTCACAGATTCACAAACATAATTAAAACCAAACGAGAAAGATCTATGATAAACATGATGTTAACATGGAGAGCATGTTCAAGGTGTTAGAAGATATAAAAGTAAAGAAAAGACATGAAATCGAATCACATTAGTAAAGCTGGTGCGCAGCGGTAACAGCGCACAATTACGAAATAAGTGACGATACCATCGCCAACTTCCTATCGCTTTATCTAACTGTATGCGAGTAGTTCTGTGTACCTATAGGATGTCGTAACTTATTTCATAATTAACGCTGTCTGCCCGGACTACAGATTACTATCAGATTAATTTTTAAATATCAGAGTGTACAAGTTGCAACAATAGAAATGCCAGGATAAAGATCCACTTGTGGAATACCAATAGATTTCGCACACACAAAAAGAACATACTCTTTGGTGGAATATTAAGAAATTTACAAAGCAAAAGAAAAACGTATCGAAGAATTATAGTAGTGATCAAATAAATGTTACTATTACATTTAGAGGGGAGGAGGGAGGAGTAGCCGGCCAGCTGATTTCATGTTTATATATGTATATACATACATATGCCATATATATGTATTTCAATATTTTGGATATCAGTTCCAGCAGCTAGGAGAGGTAAAAACATTCTCATTAGCAAGGTGGTACGTTTTATCGAGGACACCGAGCCAATGGAGTAAACTACCCAGGGGTCACAATAAGCTAAGGAGCTTCGGTTCTCATATTTAATGTCATATTTAAATGTATCTTAGTAGATAAGTTTAGTTCAAATAACAAATGAATCAATTTAGACGGTCTCAAGAAATTAAACAATTATGATTAAGTGTAAAATGAACTTACTTGTAAACTTTCTTTACATTGATGTAGGCAGTTAAGAACTTCGGCTTTCTCGTTTTCACCCACCAACACACTTAAGCCAGCCAAATATCCTTTTAAGTGATGTTTCATCTTATTATCTGATCCTTGCCAACAAGCGCCTACCGTTAGAGTCGTATTTATTCCTTTAGTTGGGTGCAAAGGCCAGTCATCAATGACTTCGGGATTTTTCTTTTCAGCTCTGAAGGTCTGACCATCAATGAATAGATCCACTTCAGGAAATCTCACATTAATGGCATAATGATGCCACTGGTCGTCACAAGCCTACGAATGAAGAAAACACGTTTTTTTAATAATGGCATTGGTTGTATTTTAATAGAAGACAATTCAATGCAGATGATGCGTTGCGTGCGTTCTCTTGAATAGAGTAACATTACAGTGAAATCAATCCTTAAGCGGACATCGTCTAGACCAGGGGTCTCCAAACTTTTCAGCCTTGGGGCCATACTGATTACAGTTTTCTGCGTTTTCTGCGTATTATACTTGTCATTAAGCTTTACCTAGCAAGTAAATAAATCCGAGTTATTATCATTCTGTGTGTGTTTTTATCCAACTTATCACAACAACAATAAGCTATTAGCTGTCGCGGGCAGGATTGATGACACTGGTGGGCCGGATTTGGGCCCGCGGGCCGTAGTTTGGAGACCCCTGGGCTACACCTTCAAGATATGTCCGTTCAAAGGAAGTTGAGTTATACGTAGTTCCCGTAACATTGACAAATGTCATATGTACGTTCAAGGTGGGTGTCCGTTTATGAGAGGTACCCGGTACGAAGGATTTCATGAAGTTTACTGAACGAATGTTATAATCTATGTATGTGCGAACACGCGCAACTAAAACAGTTTCTTTACTTACCTGTGGAATTTTCCATCTCCATTCTGCAGGTCTAAATATATTAAGATCACCTTCCGAGAAATCTCTTCTGAGCAGCAAAATAAGTCTACAATTTCTGACAAAGAGTGCGTAATGGTGTCTGTTCATTTTATGATCGTCCGCAGAACAGAGAATATGTTCCTTAACGTGTTTATCTTGTTCAGGGTGCATCGCGTGTCTCATCCATGTTGCTATCGTAAAAGTAGAGGCTAAATTGTGGTCCAAAATCGAATTCGGTACAGTTACAGCTGTTGTAGAGCCATCAAATTCAAACATCTGATCAGATTCATGTCCTTCATCTGAAATTAACGGCTTTGTCCATTCGGCTCCAAGTCCGGGACTTGGAAGTAAATCTATCGCGGCTGGGGATGCTCCGCAAAGTTTCCTTTGAGATTCCACGCTGTAGGTATCCCTGTCGCAACCTTTACCTATGTGTCTATAAAATACAAACGATAAAAAAGTATTTTAATAAACGATATCTCCGACATGATAAATGATATAAAAAGAATAATAGTCATTGATAACCGCATTATAAACTCTTTAGCTTGCGTTATCTAATATTGGTATCATATCTTTTAATGTTTTTAAACTAAGAAATGTTGTTTATTATATTTAAATTTGTTGTTGAGTTTTATTTTACAACAAAACATTTATTTGCAAAAATATCATTAAACATAAACCCTCTATTCTTTCTTAAATCTACACGTGCCCTTTTACTACTTATAGCTCTACGATATTCTTCTGGATATTTAACAATGTAATGATATAAATCAAAATTATGAGACTTTAGCTCTTTTATGTATTTTTATAATACACTCGGATTGTACAAAAAATCTGATCTTAGTTGTATGGGTTCCTGTAGGGTATTGATGTTCAGTTTAACACTTTTACAATAATTCTAACAACCGATAACATTCAAATTAAGGGACTAGTGCCGGTTAGAAGTTTATGAATCCTTATACCTTCAGAAATCACCTCCTAAAATTTTGTAGTGAAATTTGAAAAAATAAGAGAGTTGTAGCAATTTAAATGCGCGCCCGTTTTCGGCGCGCTACCGGCAGTTTGCCCAGTTAGGCAGCTGCTCTTCTCCCCTCTCCTATATACCGCCTGTTCTACCTGCTTCTATTAAACTAACCTGCGTCTTGACGCCGTTATAGTTTTGGTTTGTTCTCACGTGGTCAGTTCGAATTTCGAAGTGCACTAAAGCATTAAAAATGGGTAAAAATCCATACGGAAAAGGCAGCAGAAAATCGCAAACTCAAATTAGCATTTTTTCAAACTGCGCTGACTTATTCTCCGCATCCACCAGATGGATTTTTTCATTCTTGGTGCATTTGTTTATTTTGAGCTCGTGTACCGTAATTCACCAGAAAATTACAGAAAAATTGCTAAAAAAATTGGCAAGGGAAAAAAGGTAAAAAAACGTGATTTTTACATCTCCGTTTTTTTACAAAGTCGCCATTTTGTTTTTTTAACTTTTTATAAATAGGTGGTGAATTACGATGTAAACTACCTTCCTCTTTAAAATACTTCTTGAAATTTCTGTTTCAGACATGCCAATTTTGAGATTATCTCAGCGCAATGTGAGGGTCTCATTTTCGAGGACTCCACTTTGGCGCACTGTAATAAATAATGCGCGATCAAAAAAAAAAAAAAAGGAAGAACAAATTTGTATACTCCCAAAGTATGTACAAATTAAAGGCAAAAGCTTGTATAAAGTTTTGTAATAAAAGAAACAAGAAAAGAAAAGTTTAAATATGGGTCATTTTTAGTTTTCAAACCGATAATAGTCCCTTAATCAATGGCTGATAGATGGCGCTGTAATATCAATAGTAACCTATAGGGAGTGTGCACGAAGACATGTGGCGCCGCTGGTGGTTACTTTCTGCATCTTTGAGGTATAAATAAATACATGCTAGAAATATACGCTGAACACAATTTCGTACATTTCACAAGAAATATGCCTAAATCAGAAAGAAATTGTTGCGTTGTTGATTGTAGCAATAGTGAAAAATCTTATGAAAGTACAAAATGTTATAAATTTTATCGTTTTCCGAAAAAATCTTTTGAAACCGACGTAGGTAACGTTGGATAAGCGCAACAAATAGAAACAAGCAAATAGAATTATTGAAGTTCCACTGAGTTCTAAATCAGTATAATCCACAGGTCACAACTACTAACAAAATGCGTATAACAACTGAACCATTTTGGTGCAAATTTATTATCGTTATATGTGATTGAGTAGTGCGTTACCTTGAGGTAGTACGTGGTCACTTATGAAAAGAAAAACACTACTTTGTAACACTACCACTTTGTTTTTATTGAAAACGTGACTGCAGTTTCGTAAACACTGTTACATTGTAACAAAACACAAAGTGGTAGCGTAACAAAGTATTGTTCTTCTTTTCCTAAATTTTTCATGTCATTATGTTTATCCGCAGCAAAGACAGTACATTATTCAAACCAGAATTCCAGAGTCTGCAGTATTCATTTTGTTAGTGGTGAAAAAGGACATTCTCATCTTGCATATAAACCAACAATTTTTCCTGACTTCTACATGAAACGTCATATGGACCACAACAGTATCATTCGTTTCATAAGGGCTTCGAAAAGTTGAATTTAAAAGACACGATTAATGATAAAATATATTGAACTAGTGCAATTGAAGAGTAGTTGGAGGTCATTAACGATGTTAACATGAAATCTGTATTCACGGAAGTGTGTTTTGATTACGATAAATACTAGGTACTTTACTTTTGAGAGTTCTTCATATGACAATAATCTGTCAATTCAATGTAACGTTAATAATGACCTAAAAAGTATTGTGTTGGTAGACAAAAACTGTGGACCTACAGATGAACTAAATTTTATAGAAACTTTTATGGAATGGATAATATCCAAAGGGAATCTCATTTAAGAGATATGGAAAGTATTTCATGCTCGTTACGTGGCCAGATTCGTAGTTCTTTTTTTCTTTTATAATCTCGAACCTTCTGTCTCATTTACAAAAAATAGTGCCAAATCCACACTTAATCACTATTTCATCCATTTCACATCTAAAGTGTATAGTAATCGAAAACTAATACAAATGTAAAATAACTTACAACAACAACTAACAGCTTTTATATGGCAAGCACAATCGGAATGGAGTTGATTTTACCCCACTAATGCCTGATAGACCGCTAGGGGTCTATGATCATCGTTGCGTGCACGTTCCCTATAGGCCTTCCAAAGACATACACCAAGACTCGCACGCCCAGGTTCCTTATCATATTCATTTACATTTCTAAATTTCTCAATAAATTGACGAAATTATGCAAACAAGAAAAATCCTAGCCTACAACTTGGCGTCCCTTTGTTCTTTTTTATCAAAAACCTCCTAGAGATTTCATATCTCCAGTCTTTTGTTCCAGGTAATAAATTTATTTAATAGAATTGAAATTGCACAGGGATTTCATTTCCGAAATGGAAAAACCATAATGCAATATCCAAGAGAAAAATTTTCCTCACATTAAATATATCTACGAAGGAATCCCACTGTTGATAGTTTGGCAGTTATAAAACACTATAGATAGAATTATATATACGTAATTATATAAGTTAAACACTAAATAAATGCTTTATAGATACTATTACAATTATGACCCATAAACCAAGAAATCTACCCTATAAAAGCTCACTTTATTTCGTTATTATACATTTTAAGTGAATTAAGAGAGATGATAATAGCCTGGCAGTACTGTGGTCAAAAATTTTCAGCATTTAATGTAGATCGAGGGCACCATAACTTCCAAATCTCATACAATAATTGTCTTAAAGGTAACACATGCGTTTCAATTACCGTCAGGACACCGCACTGATCAATCCAGTCGTTGAATAATCCTTTTATTTTTTTCCAGTCTCAGTTACAACGTTTTGAGTGGTCGCGGCGTTCACCGTAGCAGGTCGTAGCTGGTCTTTACATATTGTGACTTGCACTCAATTTACGTAGCATGTATCTTTGTGAGTGATGTGCACAAAGTGTAATTTCGTATTAAAAGAAATAAATGGAGGCGAAAAATAAAAGAAGGGAATTTAATTCTCAATCGAAGGATATTGTGTATTTTGAGACCATATTTCCAAATGAATATAATGCAACTAAAAAACAGTAAGTAAGCTAAAAAGTACCGTGAAGTTGGCAACCGAATTTGCGAAAATATAATAATTCATCGGATTTCCTGGTAGATATGAAGTAGTTCTAGAGTACTAAAATTTCAAAAGTTTGCCAAATTGCGCGAAAATTGGAGAATATCGAAAATGAACGTAGCAACCATTTTCGAGAAAAACAGTGCACTTCGGACATATTTCTGCACCTTGATCATAGTTCTAGAGTTCTTGACCAATCATGCAAAAATTGGGATTTCGCAAAAATTGTTAATTTTGAAAATCGAAAAGAGTTCTATCGAAGACCCTTACAACGTTTTTTTTTCATCAAAACCTTAGTTTCAAAGATATTTGCAATAGTGCGGGATCCATAGTTCTGGATGAAATAATAAAAAAATCGCGCAACACCTCTGACCGTAGTTCCCGTTAGAACCCTAAGACTTCTATCGAAAATCCTGATATCATTTTTTTGTAAAGTTAAAAATTAAAAATATATTCGACCCACGGTCGAGGTGCAGAAATACGTCTGATCGCACTGTTTCTCGAAAATAGTTGCTACGTTCATTTTCGGTATTTTCCACATCTACCAGGAACTCCGATGATTATTATATATTTATATTTGTACAAATTCGGTTGCCAACTTCACGAGCTAGTGAAGAATGGTGATGATGAAGTAAAATTCAGTTCTCCCTAAAAGCACAAGAGAACATGCACAGAAACCAACATATCGGAAATAAATAGGTATTAGAAACATGATTTATAATTTCCACAAAACCGGATTACTCTGACTCACTTACAAGAAAAATTAATTGCGGAATACGACTTTTCGGGAAAAAGTACCTCAGACATTTTGTAGAATATGACAATGCATCGGTGTTCACCATTTTTGATTAAGTAATGCATATCTTCAGTTAAAAGTAAATGAGCAATCGTGACATCTTTTAAATATTAACACGCACGTAGGATTATTTACATTCGCGCGACTTATGTACGGAGTTTCTAGTGCACCAGAACTTCTTCAAATTATTATGGAACTGGTATTAAAAGGGATTCAAAATGTAGGCATATATATTGATCTAATAATTTGTGGTAAGGATTTTTATGCGAAATTCACACCGATGCTGCCTTCCTCTCCCAGAAATATACAGTATGTATGGATTATTGTATAAAAATAAAGAATTTAAATGGAATCTCGAAGAGCAAAAAGCATCCAAAAACGTAAAGAACTTCTAACGAATAGTATTAGCTTTAGTAATATTCGTTAGGTATAGGTGCAGTACTGACAATAAGTCGAATAGAAAATGGAGAAGAGAAGGGAGTAATATTTGTATCCTGTAGACCCAATAGCCCTGACCGAAATTATGCGCAAGTCGAAAAAGAAACCTCAGCATTAATTTATGCAATGAAAAAGTTTCATAAGCACTTCAGACTTCAGACGGATCATTGAGCCATTGAAAACAATATTAGGTTCTCAAGTGGGTATACCGACACTAGCTCACTTTAGACTATACATATATGCAATCATATCATCATCATATCAATATGAACTAAGATATAATAAAGCAAAGGAGATATCAAAACGGGAATGCGTTATCTAGATGTTCATTAAAGGAGGAACATTAGAAGAAGTATTTTCTTTTAATTCGGCAGAAGAGATAGGGTTAAAGAAGAAACACGCAAGGATTGTACATTATTAAAAGTTTTAGAGCTTACTAAAAATGGATGGCCAAATTATATCAACAATGATAGTTTGACACCTTGCTGCAGACGACGCAATGAAATTAGCATTGAAGGAGATTGCCTAGCCTGGGGTAACAAGGTAATAATTTCAGAAGGTTTACAAAAAGAAGTACTGAGTCTACTTATCAAATTCTCATTTTCAAACTACAATTTCACTACAAATTTTAATATTCTCATATTTCTATTCCCATACGGCACTGCGCGCCAATTAGCTCGTCCTAGAATTTCACGGCCTCGAAAAGTGTCTAAACAAGACCCCAACCGCGACACTTTACGAGGTTCGAGTGTATTGTCCCTGGTAGAACTTTACTTAATCGATAAAAATTACGTTGACATCAAGATGCATAAATCCAGATATTATGAATTTAAAAGTGATGTACTGCTGGGGTGTAATTGTCCCAGTTATTCTTGCATTTATTAATGATATTGTCGATTATCTTGATTGTAAATGTCGATTACATGCCGACGACTTGAAGATTTACATGATAGTGGATACTCAAGAGGATTGTGTCATACCGGCGAAATTTAACAAGAATCGCCAATTGCTGATAATATGTTATCACTAAATATCTTTAAGTGTGGTGTTACATCATCAGCAACAAATATCTGCAGCGGATAACAAGTATTTATTCAGATGCAGAATTATCTTTCATAAGGCATATTGATAGTCGTGAATGACTGCTGTGTTTATTCTGCGCAGTTGCAAAAATTTCGTGCATTACAGTGCTTTAATGATACTGTTTCGTTCGTCCGTAAGGAGCAAGCTTGAATGCTGTAGCAACTTATTTTTCCTTACTACCAAGTGCATATACAAGCTCTGGACATGACAGGAAAGAAAATGCTAAAGTATTTGATCTTTCGTCAGCACGGTCAATTCTCAGACCGCAATATGATCAATTATTTAGATCTTTTACTTATGTATGACACGACCACCATCGAATATCTATGAAACTTAGCGGCTGTTGTTTTCGAATTAAAGCACCGCATAAATGAGAGTCCTGTACTGCATGCATATCCCCAGGTCAGCGCCTAATCATGCAGAATCCGATCTTCCACGATTTTGCAAACATTCGCAATCACCGCTAGTATAGTGCACAACACGTCCTTAAATAGAATTTAGACTTATTAATCTTGTATCTGGCAACTTGGAATTGTTCGAGCTATTCCACCAAACCAGTTGGAAGTTATATTTTTTGTTTTTCTTTTTGTTTGTTTTACATATTTATGTTTATGTTTTAAGTCGTAGACTCCTATTTCTGTTATATTACTCTGTAAAAATATAATAAATGTATATAATAACAAAATTATTATTTTTACTAGGATCGGCCGATGGTCGAAATTCGACATTTTTTTATTTTTTATTTTTCGCCATGGTAACCTTCCGAATAAATTACCACGGCGAAATATATTATTATATAAAATAAATATAATATATAACGAATATATTTAACGAAGAGTAAGTTTTAATATTCGCTAAATATTATACAGTTTAAGCATCGCAATTACAGATTTCTATGGTCCTGTATATTTTAGGTATATCAAAATGATAGTACAGTTTATAACTAACTACCCCATTTGGGAAATTTTATAGTTCTCTAAAGTGTAGGAGTACGTATTGTGTAAATGTTTTATGTTTATATACACTTGTACATACTCGTATACATATTATATTACCGTGCGTATAAATTGTCAATAATAATTGCATAACCTTTATATTAAAAGTTTGTTAAGTCACTCGTAGATTCAAATCAGCGTAAGGAGACTGTGGTTAAAATTATATATGAAATAAATATATGCAAGATCAACCTTACCACACCTTTCAGTAATAATTCCAGGCACGTATTACAGCAACTAATTTGCCATCTTCAATGGAAAACTGGGGGAATGAAGTGTCACCAGTGATATCTAGTTAACCCCTAAAATCGCGTACAAAAAAAAATTATAGTTATATAGTGTTGGTTGCGCCGTGTTCCTTTTGGAGGTTGGCCAGATATCCCTAGTGACACTTAATTCCTCGTTTTCCACTGAGAGAGGCAAACTTATTTGCCGAAATACGTATCTGAACTTATTTCCGAAAGGCGTGGTAAGGATAATTTTATATATTTTATATACTGGTAGATCCATTAAAATTCAATAAAATCGCAACCCATGGCGATACATCTTGGCCAAAAGTATTTGCCACCCCTTGGTTTCATAAAAAACAGAGAAACAAAATAAAAATACACATGAAAGATCATTTTTAAATGCAATTTATTAATAAAATTTAATATTTTGTTGCACCATCTTTAGCTTTTATCACAGCTTGTAGCCTTCTTGGCATACTAGCCACAAGATTGTAGCAAACGTCGGAGGAAATCTCCCATTCTTCAAAAATTTTTGTTTTTAAAACGCGTTTGTTAGCATATTTACAATTCACAACTCGTAACTTTAATATGCGCCACAAATGTTCAATTGGTGATAGGTCCGGTGATTGTGGTGGCCATTCCAACACCTTAACGCGGTTTGTATCAAACCAACGAGGTGCATCACGTGATTTGTGGCAAGATACATTGTCCTGTTAAAATAAATAATCTGGAACATCACCTTCAAATAATTTCAACGTAGAAGCCTCCAGAACCTTTTCTAACATTTCAATGTACCGGTGAGTATTCATACGCCCGTCGCATATGTACAGTTCATCGACCCCAGAGGAGGACAAGCATCCCCAAACCATTATGCCACCACCACCGTGCTTTACTGTGGGTATTATGCAATCGGGGTGATAAGCTTCTCCTGGTCTACGCCTTACAAATGCTGCACCAGGTTGAGCGAAAAGCTGCATCAAACATCAATAATTGGCACCAATATTTCAAAATGAAAAAACACTGTACACTAAAGTAAATCAAATATTTTGTGTTTTCAATTTATGATAAACATTATTATTTTTATCTTACCTCTATGTTAGATTCATCAGACCAAAGAATTTTACTTCAGTCGTCAACCGACCAATGTGCGTATTTTTGCGCCCACGATAACCGTTTTTGTTTGTGTACTTCGGTTAAAAGGGGTTTATGCCGGGCTCTACGGGCATGCTGATACGAATCGCCCTCTTACTGTACGTGCTGATACTGCGACTCCATGGTTCTCTAACAATTCACTAGAGAGATCTTTAGACGATTTTGTCCGACTTCGCAACGCTGACCTTTCCAATATTCGGTCTTCTCTTGCGAATGTTACACGTTCTCGTCCACTTCTTCGTTTGGTTCTGTAGGTTCTAGAGCAGGCATGGGCAACCTTTTTTGTAAAAGTTTTATGCTGTGAGTAATCTTGAAAAATATACATTTCTTGTAGTATCCTTATGATTCATTATGAATTAAGTTTAGACGGGCCGTGCTAATATGCAACGAAAGAATTCAGTAGCGGGCCGGACAAACCTTACTCGAGGGCCGCATGTGGCCCGCGGGCCGGAGGTTGCCCATACCTGTTCTAGAATCTCGATAACGTTGCACTGTATTTCGTACCGTACCTCGCGAACATTTCATTATTTTCGCGATGTTAGAAACGCTCTTCTTTTGCGAACTTAACATAACTATCTGAGCACGTTCAGCTTCTGTTAGTTCTCGCAATTTGGGTATCCTTTGATATTGTTAATTATTTTTAACAATTAATAAATATTCACAAAGTATAGTCAATCACAAACGCACCTTACTCACTGAATACAGAAAGTACAATAACTTCTGAATTTAAGAAACACCATTTTATAGTTGAAGAGCCTTCTTAAAGTCCCTGAATAGCAATAAAACCTCATAGATAAAGTTCTATTGTTATAATCCTCAAATATTATTCCGAGAAATTTAATAGAAATAATAATATCGGGTATTCCCAGGGGTGGCAAATACTTATGGCCAAGGCTGTAGATTATTATTCTACTCTTGGATGAGGACTGCTTGTACAGTTTATTTTTTAATTTGCAGGTTCAAGATAGCACTCTTTCTTTTGCTATCGGCGATTATTAGCAGACACTTATAAATCACCCGACCCTTTTACAATTAGAAATACGGTATTAGTAGATTTTCGGTAGTGAATTTAAAAATCTGTAATTGAAATAAAATTAAGTTATTTGAATTGAAGACTTTAAAGCTATAGGTACCTACATATTTGTATATATTAAATTCAGTAAAGGCTACCCACTATGCGATGAATTCTATAGGAAGTCACGAAGAACCGTATAAACTTAAGAAAATATTCTTCAATTAATTGAACTACTTGTTGCCCCGTCTTAAATTTCCCGAAGAGGCCTATTTAATTATTCTAGCTACGTGGTTGTATATGCAATTAATTGAATTAAATATATAATAATTGTTGTTGAAACTTAGCAAGAGGAATAATAGTTAATATTTAACGTTTGCAATATTAACAATAGACACTTACCGTGTTGCTAAGTCAACCCTAGTTCTTAATTCCCTTATATTACAGGGTACTTCGCATAACTCTAAGCTGGCCGAAGGAAATAGTTCTTGTCTTCCAGTCATAGGAGCATAGTCTACCCTTTCCGGAAGTGATTTCCATCCTAATCTGCAGACTTTGTTCACTTTGATGGTAACCATAACTGGTAAACTTTGGCGCATGCCTATAAAATAAATTACCTGTGAGAACATTTAACGAAGAGTAAGTTTTAATATTCGATTAATATTATACAGTTTAGGCATCGCAATTACAGATTTTTATGGTCCTGTATATTTTAGATATATCAAAATGATAGTACAGTTTATAACTAACTACCCCATTTGGGAAATTTTATAGTTCTCTAAAGTGTAGGAGTACGTATTGTGTAAATGTTTTATGTTCATATACACTTGTACATACTCGTATACATATTATATTACCGTGCGTATAAATTGTCAATAATAATTGCATAACTTTTATATTAAAAGTTTGTTAAGTCACTCGTAGATTCAAATCAGCGTAAGGAGACTGTGGTTAAAATTATATATGAAATAAATATATGCAAGATCAACCTTACCACACCTTTCAGTAATAATTCCAGGCACGTATTACAGCAACTAATTTGCCATCTTCAATGGAAAACTGGGGGAATGAAGTGTCACCAGTGATATCTAGTTAACCCCCTAAAATCGCGTAACGACAAAAATTATAGTTATATAGTGTTGGTTGCGCCGTGTTCCTTTTGGAGGTTGGCCAGATATCCCTAGTGACACTTAATTCCTCGTTTTCCACTGAGAGTGGCAAACTTATTTGCCGAAATACGTATCTGAACTTATTTCCGAAAGGCGTGGTAAGGATAATTTTATATATTTTATATACTGGTAGATCCATTAAAATTCAATAAAATCGCAACCCAAAAGTAATAAGTATGATACGCGGTTCCCAATATTAGTCCTACATTTTTTACTTGTAATGTGTTTTCTACATTTCTACACTGATGGATCACTAGGTAATGCTGTCCTTCTATGTGGTATCACCAATCGATATACGAACTGTAATAATTATAATACTGCACTCACGTCATCGAGCTCTGTGGAAGTATTATTATTATTATTATTAAGTGTATTAAACAGCTAGCATACCTCCTGCTAACTTCTAGTCTTTATACCTACACCTAACAACTATTCTCTGGATAATCCTATTAGTTACAGCCGAATGCTAAAATAGCTAAAATACCGATACTATTCGTGATCCAAATGCGTCGCTTTGTTCTTGCAAAATCAAAATAACAACAATCAACGTCCAAATAACGCCGGAAGTGTTATAGCTATCAGCTATGGCTAATACAGACTACACAATACTTCAACTGCTTTCGATTCTATTCGGAACTAATATGCAATCAGACTGTTAAATTAAGTTCTAAATGAAGTTTATTTCATCATTAAAGTATAATATGGCTAGTTGTCCAACAGTATGAGGCAATTCTAGAGGCAACGGACCCACCGGTGGAGATAGCATTGCTTCGTATATGTTCGTGTATATGTTTGTACATCGGCGACATCTACTGAAATGCAATTGCCGCCGATATAGGAATGAATGTTATCTTATTGTTAGTATTTTTCAGTGGATAACAAAATCGTAACCACCAGCCGCCGCTGGGAGAATGTATTATAAAAAAAGGAGAGGTGTCGTGGGACACCCGACAAGAGCGCAGCTCTTTACGCATTTGATGCTTATTTGAATAAAAGGTAAAATTGTATAATTGAATAAATAATGTATAAATAAAAGTATTGTAGTAATTAAAAGTATATTTTGAATTTCGTCCCGAATTATATTTTTAAATGTGACGCTCTAGTTTTAGGGTAAGTTAGTATTGAGAGGTTGGTAACAGAGACCATGTAGAAGATTGTGACGAGCAGCGACGTGAGACCAATATAGAAATAATTATAGTAAAATTTGTGCGTTATTCTAATTTAGGACCATCCTACAGTATTTAATGTCGAAACCGTATAATATAACAAATAATAAGTTGAAGTTGAATTTGAAGTAAATTCGAGTCCGAATAATAAGAGCGCCATCTGATGGGGAGACGCAAACGTGTGTGTGTGCGAGCAAGAAGAAAGATAGAAGAAAAGCGTCTATTTGACGATTTCAAGCGTCTCACTTTTTCCCAATTAACTCTCACCGCTTTGCTCTAAAAAGGAGAAGTAGACATTAAGCATAATTATAATATAATTCTGAACGCCAAACTAAAGTAAAAGTAGTAAAATTGAGGCTGGACTTTAAATTTAGAATATAATTACTAATTAATAAGAGACGCTCCTGTAATAGATTTCTGTATGTAACAAAAAATCTCCATAAATACTTTTGAAGTACCTATTTTGTAAATACATTCAGTTATTTCAGATTTCGAAGAATATTTTGCCTGTTTTCGATAGTTATTTTACAGGAAGTAAAGTATGGTTTAAAAACTATTCAAAGAGTATGTACTTTATATCAAGCGGCATTTAAATTGGTTCGTTTGTGAATCGGAAGGGAAAGGTATTACTACATTTCTAAATGTACAAGTCTGATACAATGGATAATTATTTGCAATAATCATTAACAAAGTATTTTTGAAAACCAGGAAAACTAAGAAACCGAGTGGTTCTTTCATCAACCACGGTCAGGAGTGTATTCAGTTAGCTATCAGAACTTTAAAAAAGTCTAATTGGACATAAATTAAGTGTTAGAATGAACTACAAGTAAGTAAACAAACGGTAGACTTACTTACTGATCGGAACATAACCTCTAAGAAGTAGATTGCATTCTTTGCACGGTGGGGGTAAATAATCAGACAGAAAATAGATGCGTATCGTTGAAGTCGGCAATAAAAGAGGTAAACTGACTTTCTTAATGAAGTTTGGACGAGAAAAATATGTGGAACAATATAAAATTTACAGCAATAATGACCTAACCGAAGCAAAAAGAAAAATACAAAAAGCAATACAACAACCGAAGAATAGGGAAGTAAAGAAGAGTAGAAAAGTTAAAATAGGCATACAACGCCTAACAATTAATGGCATAGAATGAAAGTGGAACAAGTAGAAAGGAGACTTGGAGCAAATGAATAACACAGCCCATAGGAACAGTACAACTAATACGAACATGGGAGTAACGAATATAATAGTAAGTTGATGGTTATGAAAATAATAAGAACGCATAAATTGAAGGAAAACCGAATAAAAATTGCCACGTGGAACATAAGAAGCATTCACGAAAAGAGAGATGTAAAATATTTGATTTACATTATGAACAAATACAGGTTGCACCTTCTTGCTCTTCCAGTGACAAAAATACAAAAATAAATAAATAAAAATAAACTGATAGGTTTCAATAGTGGTGGCACAAACAGATGACTAGCAATAGGTTCCGTAATAAACTAAAAGGAAATTAGTAAGTAAGTAGTAAGTAAAGTTTAAACCGATTTTAGAAAGAATGTGCTGGCTACGACTGAAGGGAAAAAAATTAAAAATATAATAACACCCACGCTCTAAGTAAAAAAGACATAGGTCTAAAGACGAATTTTTATCACTAACCACATAGAGGACTCAGTAACCAGTGTAATCTACATATATCTATATATAAAAATTTCAATAAAAAAACTGAGTTGACCTATTCGGGCATTTCTTGCCTCATAAATATTATTCTATGGAATTTGTTCCTTTCATCGTGAACAACTTGTATACTACAAAGGGTGCTAGGAAATATTATATATTTATATTTATTTCATTTTTTCAAAATAATTTCCACTACGTTCAATATATCTTTCCATCCTCCGAAACCAATCCTAAACCAGACCTGCCAAGTTTCAGTAGGTAGTAAGGCATACTCGTTGTCCCGAGCCCTCAGAAAAACACCATCTCTTTCAGCTTCATTTTCACATGCCGGAACACCGCAAAGTCACAGGGAGAAAGTCAGTCCTGTACTTGTCAAATCTTCGGTGCATGTGCGGTGAGCTGGAGCGTTTTCATGATGGAGGAACCAGGTTTTCATTCTTGAATTTGATCGTAGGTTCTTCATAGATTCGATGACTTCAGGAAGGCACTGTTCAGTGTACCACTTACCTGTGCCTTTCGTGTATCCAAAACGACACGCTCCACAATTACACTCGATTTGAAAAATATAGCTATCATTTTCTTCTTTACTGATCGGGATTTTCTGACAACTACGGGTGTATCATCATCATCAACGACCCAAATTTTGTTTTGAGTTTCGGTCATCATAATAGTACAGCAGTCTCGTTACCTGTTACGATGTTGTTTACAGACTAACAAGGGGATCGCCGAGTATGGTACAAACGGATTTTAATGAGTCTAGGATATGTTGTGAGGGTATGTCCCCAGAGTACTAGGCTAAAAGGATTTTGTCCAATGGCCCTTGGTTTCCGAGAAAATTGCAGTCAAAGTTCCATGCGTACTTATTATACCTGTTCATTTTGTACGTTACCAAGCGAACAGCGTGGTGTAGGCAGCAAGGCACTTGGCTGGTACCCCGACGATCGGGTTCGCATCCTGCTCGGACTATTTGCGTCGACTGTTCCCCATCCTTCTTTTGTTTGCGTCGAAATTAATTAACGGAAGAGATATTTTTTAAATTTGAGCGACCAGTGTTTTCCGGTATCGCTGCTGAAAAGTCTGTGCGCCTGTAAAGAGGTAGCATTTATTAGATGTGCGTGGTGCTGCAATGTTCTGTACTTTCGGTGTTTTTATGATAATTATCACCCAGAATTGTGTACACCTTTTATAGCTAGCGACGATAGCGACAGTGAATAAATCACGTTGCATTAACTTTGCATTAAATACATTAAATCAAATAATGAGTGAATACTGTGTTATATGTAGTTTATTATTTCCTGACCATTTATTGCCTGTCTGAAGGATAAAATCCAGTTAGGACTCGTCGCATGGGTAGGCACAGCATAAGCGGGGATAAAAAAGGGTAAGGGATAGTCAGCGCAAATACTCCGTGCAGGACGCGAACCCTGATCATCGGGATGCCAGCTACGCGCCTTGATTCCTGCGCCACGCTGACTCGTTTGGCTACGTACAAAATGTACAGGTATAATACGCAAGGAATTTTGACTTCGATTTTCTCGGAAACCAAGGCTCATTGGAAAAAATTCCTTTAGCCTAGTACTCTGGGGACATACTCTCACAACATATCCTAGACCCATTAAAATCCGTTTGTACCATACTTGACGGTCCCCTTGTAAGATTGACCCTTATCAGACATTTTTAGGGTCTTCCGGCACCGTGTCACACGTCATGTAATGTGCTCTTCAGTCAAACTACGCGGCACAATAAAGTGTCTTCACGTGCAAATAATCATCCACAATCGAATTGCTGGTGCATGTAGGCTTTAGATATCCTTAATCTGCTGGTAAGTCACTCGTCTGTCTTCCTTTCCTCACAGCAGTAACGTTTTATTTCATAACTAATGTTCGTGGCCTTCCCGCCCTCTGAGAGTTCTCCAGAGTGAAATTTTCCCTTCTGGATTCCCTATACCACCTGAATATAGTCGTACGATGCGGACAAACATCATCTAGTACAAGAGTAATTTCCTCTAAGCACTGGTCTACGTTATTACGAAGTTATACTGCAACACTGCCCGGATCTAATTTTGTGACCAGGTAGCCATTGCAATCATTTTACATTAACAGTGCTAATGAATAACTGAGCCCACCAACTTGGGACAGCGGTTACTGTGTCTTAGCATGTACCAGTAGGCATACTCCTGGGATACATGGTTGCGTCATATTGCAAAACTTTCCTAGTACCCTTTGTATTTGTAGATTACAAGCAGGCTTACGATTTTAGTTAAACTATAAAAACTATGAAATCGTAAAAAAACTACAAAATCGAGCAAAGTAGTTAAAATGGCAATGAACGGAATAATAAAAGTCAGTAGCAGAATTTGTTTAAGACGCTTGGGGTACGAAAAGGCATAGAGCAGGAAGGTCCAGTATCCACATCACTGCTCAACCTTACTCTAGCAGGTATTTTACGAAATAATGGTATACAGATCGATGCAATAATATATTACAGAGAACAACCAAATCGATTTCGCAGATGACAGTACAACTACAAAATCAAAAATAAAACTCGAGAATATGTTTAGGGAAATAGGGAAAGATAACTGCCAAACAATTTGGAGTGTAAAAATTAAAATAAAAAATAACGATAACAGAGAATATAATTTCGAAAAAGTTAACCAAATTGAATACCTGATGGTGACGATTATAAATAAAGTTAATCAAAAGCAGAAATGTTAAGGATTTCAACACATTATTTTAAATAGAGTATCATATTAACAGTTTCTCTATATATTAATTTTTCATTTCTTTTAACTTCAATAATTGTCTTTATTTTTAACAGTGTTTTAAAAATTAATAGTCATTCCATCCTATATATGTACTAAATTCAGAATAGTTTTATGTTTTAATTTTTGTAAGGTTACCGACAATTCATTGTCTACGAACAACGAACGCATTTGGCAATGCGCACGCAGAAAAATCCTTAAGAAGGAAATAGAGAAAAGAATTACAAGAGAAAGTAAAGCCATGGAAACATTAACTAAAATGATAAACTCCAAGTTAGTATTCAGGCAAATGAAAGTAAGGATATAGAAAACAGTAATTTAGCTATCAGCAATGTAAGAGAACAAAACTTGGATGTTCAGTCAGAAAAATATACAAAAATCAGAACGATGGGATGTTGTGGAGAGGAAAAGAATAAACAGAGGGAGGACGTTGCAATACACTCCGAGCCCATAAGTCACGTTCGCTAGGACATGTCTTCCGGATGCACACACACAGCCACGTAAAGAAAGTACTGGTGTTAAGCGAAAGGGAAAGGTCATAAAAGAAACGATTAAAAGGCGCTAAAGCGGATATATGGTTACTAAGATTACCGGATTGGGAAGAAAATAAACATAAATAGAAATAGTGAAATAGTGCTATACATATGTTATTGTGGGCTAGGTGTCCACACAATTTCAATGTTGACAATGTTGATCTCCCTGTACAGCATCATCACAAACTATCGATTATTTAAACCGGCAGAACATCGATCTAACAACTTACTATCCACATAATCTTGATTTAAACCCAAATGATTTCTTTTCAACCTATACAGGATAGGAAAGCACTCAAATTCATGTTCCTGATACCACAATATTTCGAGCATGAAAACAAGTATTTTGAAAACTGGTTCCAAAGCGTGCAAGAAAAATTTTGAACAATAAATCTGTTTTTACCGAACTCTGAATGTGTTTTCGTAAGTGAACATTGATACCATAAATGGTTGAAGATCTATAAAATTGGTTATTATTCTTCAAACGGCATTTAACATAACAAAATTGAAAATATGTACATGTAGAAGAAATTCTATTGTATGTTAACTTACCACAATCATATGCTACTACAGTAAGGATGTGATTGTGCGACCTTTCGTAGTCCAGAGGTTCAGTATTCCTGATAACACCATCCATATCAATTACAAAGGGCTGATCGGCAGTCATGATTTCATATTTGCACACATCGCCAAATTTGGGCGTGCAATCCCTATCCGTCGCTTCCACCCTAACGATCTCTCTGTATATACGACCTTCATCCACTTGGCGTACATAGCTGGGGTCGGAAAATGTGGGAGCGTACTCGTTAACGTCCGATACTGTTATGTGAACGGTCGCGCTGAAAAAAAAAAAACCATAGAAAATAAGAGTGAAAATGGCTTTCCGTTACCATGTTATATTGATTTAAGAGAAACAAAATACGAATTCTTTGTTATTAGGTAATATTTGGTATTAATTAGTTTAGAAGGACAAACCATGTTAAATTATTATGCGTTGAACTAACGCGGAGTATATTATAATGATGAGAGCTACGCAGGTACGTTTTATTTGCACACCTGGAAGTTATATCATTAGTGTATGCTAAATAAACCAAGATACTAAATTGTAAGGATAAAATGGACTTACAGCCTAATGTGAATATTTAGTTATATTTCTAATTAATATATACATGCAAGGAGAGCCTTTTATGTATTTGTAAACGACCACTATTTGCGCTATTCAGATATCATTACTATTAACATTTGACATTTGGTATTGTGAAAACAGTGGTAGTTTAGAAATTAACCGAGTAGATTGTTTACAGTGCACGTTTAAAAAAAGCAATGTTGTGAAAGAATGTAAATTTTGCGAAAAGGTTTTTCTTGCATGATGTTTACGATTTGAGTAAAGGCCTAACTCAACAACAACGCATAGAATCGCTTTGTTCAACTTTTGGTAATAAAGCACCATTACAAAAGACTGATTTATCACCTAATAATTCCTTTCTGATCCCAAATGTCATAAAAATTCGTGAGCAGCGAGTTTCAGTACCTCAAGGAGCTGTCAAAGCCATGAACACATAGATATTTGAGATACCAACTTCAGAGCGGACTTCTTCTTCGAAAATTGATTTGAACGCATGCCAAAGTGTATAAATCTTAAGGACAAATATTTCGTAAAGTGATAAAACAGTTTGTTAAAAAACAAGAACTTTTCTAGTCTTTCCTACTTTTTTAACAACTTAAAAGGTGTCCTCCTACATTCATCGGTTTATAGCATCTGTCGGTGCTGTCCGATCTCCAAACTTTTCCTCTAGTACTTTGTTTTGATACTGCTCTTCTGTTAGCTTTCTTTCCTTCATCACCTTCCTTATATTTTCTCCCCACAATCGTTAAAAGTCTCTCTTTCTTTCTTTTCCTTGGAGCATTCCATATCCGTACTTTCTTTGGCAATCTTTCGTCGTCCAGTTCGTATGTCCAAACCAAGTCTACTAGGTGAATTTAATTCGCATATGCGAATGATCAAGGCCCTCGAAAATAGTTCACTATTTTTATTTATTCCTCGTAGATTGCGCTGTAACCGAGTATGCAAATAACCCTTCTGCTCGAAATATTGGCCAAATCTATTTGTACGACTTACAATTAGTAACATATCATCAGGGGGATAGTAATTGGTCAATTGCGAGCCGACTATACCGTACTGACGAGTACCAATAAGGACGAAACTAATTAGTCTACGGTTGCGGCCCGCGATTCATAAAGCATAATTCACCTCCTTGATTATTGATATATGCAAATTGCGCTTACTTATTAGGCTTTTGCATAGTTACTTAGTAGTTTCCTATTAACGTTCCACAATTGAATTAGGTCATTATATAAAAAGTCATTCAGGTTTTATTTTATGTATTAAAATTTGGCTCTCCAAAATAGTTTACTAATTTTACTATTGTTTGTTCAACATTTACAATTTCTCAGATTTCCTCATTTCGTCTTTTCTCCCTTCTTAAAATTCTGCAAGATCTTTTCTATGGATCCATTTCCACGGGTAGGATTTTCTATTTATTGGCGTAGGCAATCTCCAATTTTCAGTACCATAAAGTAGTACAACCGTATCATATATTTGAACTTTCGGCCTCCTGTAATTTGATGGCTCTACTGCAATCCATTTAATCTTTTCACAGCTCTCCGTCACATGCTTATCCTTTCCCATATTTCATCCGTGTCCCTACCGCCTTGATTAATTTTAACTCCCAAATCTTTGTATTTCATGCATATTTCTATTCCATCGTTATTATCCAAATATAAGTTAGATTCCGTCCCTCCCACGCACTTATATTTGGTTTTACCTATGTTCATCGATACTCCACGATGTTCCTTTTTTACTTTTCTGGTCTTCTGGTCATATATTCTAGGTCGTCTTTCTCCTGTGCTAGTACTTTGGTAACAACAAATTTTGCTGTGAAAATATGTGTATAATCCACTGGAGTACTCTGTTAAGGATTTAAATACGTCATTTTCAATAGACTCTTAAATTAATAGTTTTTCTATATATTAATATTATTCATTTGTTTTAATTTCAATAGATGTTTTTATTTGTATCAATGTGTTAAAATTAATATTCATTTCTGTTTATGTATGTACTAAATTTAGAATAGTTTTATGTTTCAACATTTGTAAATGCTTGTATTATGTATCAAACTTTATCTAAATTCATCGCCGACAAACAATGAACGCTTTCGATAATGCGTCCGAAAATCCTTAACATACAGATAAAAGAAACTTCGTCGATCGGCTCCAGTACGAACGTACAAAGAATTATTTATCAAGCGTCGACTACATACATGTGGCCCATTACGCAGACTACGAGTCGAAAAGGACCGACCGGCTACTTGAGTAACGTTCCCTGCAATCGTCGCCTACTTAGGTGAGGCCAGCGCGTTATAAAAAAGCAATATCAGAAATTTAGCATGAAACCATATCACCCGAATGTCGTCTAGAACTGACGCGCCTCACCGACGACGTTCGTAGCTTTCTTCGTAAATCGCTGCTATGTACGAGATGTACAAAAATATTAGGGCCGGCCGTCCCTAGGTTTGAAAGCAGAGACAGATCATTCGATTTTTGAATACATAGATGCATAGAATATGAAACGTTTAAGACAAACGTATTTTAAAACGTTAAGAACAAGGCAAAGATATTTATTTGAGCTAATTTGAACAAAACGCATCGCAAGTGGGAAACACAAGTACAATTCTTTGTCATTATATCAGAAAATAAAGACACAAATAGAATACACGCCAATGTCGGAGAGATACTGCACATAGGTCGTACAATTTTCAACAGCATAAATCCGGTTGGGACCCTTTAACCTCTTTATTTTAAATTAGTTATACAATTCTCGTACTACCTGAATGAGTGTGTAATTTCCACAGTTTTAGCACAGAAATATTGTCGTAAATCTTAGAGTAGGTGTGTCTCATGATTTACGGCCATTCTTTTGTCCATTAATTGTTTAATACAGAAGATATCCATGCACGATCTTTCGGTACAAATCCACTTTGTTCTTTTGTTTCGTCGTTTGCATATTCCTGTTCTATTAGATCTCTTAATTCTAATTAATACAAAAAAAAAATCGTTGCCTAATTTTAACATACAGTTGTATAAAGAAGTGCTAACATGTGTCACCAACAATCTAAACTCTTAAGGCGACCCCTAGACGGTCAATATTATTGTGCAATTGCATTGTACAATAAATAATTATATATATATATATATATATATATATATATATATATATATATATATATGACAACTTATTTACTTCTGTAAACTTCGGCGCATTCAAGATGGAATGTTATTATCCAAAGACCAATGGTAATAGGACATTAATTCCGACACTTATCCATTCTTAACGACAGTAAATTATTTCAAGATAAGGGGTTATTATTTTGGTGTTTAGAGATTGTTTTGCTCATCTTTTTTTTCGGTCGACGGCATCCCATTACAAATTAATTAAACTGAAAGTTCCTTAACAACGGCGAAAATGTGGACTGAATATTAATTGCTCTTCCCTAAAGTTAATTTTACCTCGTGGATGTAAATTGCAATTGCTGGCGAATATTCATAATTTATTATATTATCACTTGTCTCCTCATGGAAGCACAAAAAGTTTGATCTACCGTTTATAATAATAATAATAATAATAATATATTTTATTTGTCCAATAGACAATATTCTCATAAAAGGACATACAAATAAAACAACAATATTACAATATTACAGTCTACAGTAACGATAATTATAAAAAGAAAAAGAAAAAGGAAATATTATTTAACTGAAAAAGAAGAGGAGCTGAGATTGTAAGTATCAATATTTATAGTAATTAAGAAAATAAGAAAAAAACATCAGAAAAAGACATGGTATTGGCGATTTTGCACATGTGCGTAATTGGGGCTTTGCACATAATATTCGTGCGAGTTTTCGGAACTTGGAACATGTCTAGTGATCTCGTATTATACTGAGGTATGTGAGAGCAAAATTGCGGAATATATTTTATTATTGACCAGTGAACGGGGAGGAACGAAAAGGGAACGAAAATTATGTGTGTCAAGCAGGAGAGTGTAGTCGGTACCCTGATGAGGATACAGACCATCAATCTTATACGACAGATATTTAAGAAATCGTTTTTGGACACTTTCCAGAAGTAGTTCTAGATATGAATACTGGGGATACCACGCGATTGCTCCATATTCAAGTTTAGAGCGAACAAGGGAGCAGAACAGAACCTTCAAGCAGGTTAAATTCGAAAAATGCTTACAGAATCTGATAATAAAAGAAAGGGTTCTAGATGCCGAGGTAGAGTTATGTGGTCAGTGAAAGATGATAGATTGTAATCAAAAAGCACGCCCAGATCCTTAAATTTAGATCTGGAAATAACAGTTTGAGACACATTGTACTGAAAAAGATAAGCATGATCACATTTAGAATAAAAGACCGCACATTTATCGATGTTTAATTTTATATTGTTTTTGGTACACCAATCATTTATTACTTCAAAATTATTTTATAGCACAGTACAATTCGCTACCGAAGAAATATTGTGAAATATTTTGATATCGTCAGCGTAAGCTAAAGTTCTAAAATCCAGAACCTCTAGGTCATTTAAAAATATATTAAACAATAGGGGGCCCAGGTTGGCTCCCTGTGGTACTCCAGTTGAGGCTAGAAAAAGAGACGAAAGAAAACCGTTGTAATGGACATAGCAATGTCTGTTGTTAAGGTAGGAACTGAAAAATTTCGTATTTTTGGGAGAAAGTCCTATAGACTATAATTTACAAAAACTGTGTCGAAAGCCTTGCTAAAGTCGGTACAAATTACATCCACCTGCCGACGGTTATCAAGAGCATCACTGATAAATTGTATAATTTTGATTAAATTAATCGTGGTGGATCTGTTGCTGACAGTCATGTTGATGGAGAGAAAGTTGAGGTTGTATCATCTGTCGTATAAAAGTATTTCGAAAACTTGAGCACAGCTGGAAAGAATGTAAATAGTTCTCTAAATTAATTCGAGGGTCTTTTTTGAAGACATGTGTTATTCTTCCAGTCTTCCAGAAGTCAGGAAAAGTAGAATTCTGCAGGGCAAGATTGAAAATGGTTGCAGGCGGACCACACAATGTGGAGGCACAGTGCCGAATAAAGAAACATGGAAGGCTGTCATGCACAATAGTTTTGGTATTTTCTGGGTTTCTCATGGCATGAGAGACATCATCAGATGTAAATAAACCAATATCAATAGGATAAGAATTCCTAAACGGTTGCTGGGCTGACATGGAAAAATTATTGGTCTGGTAAACATTGGAAAACATATCGGCGGTGAACGCCTCCACAATATCGTTAGGTTTATCGAGAAAGACATTATTGTAAGATAAGGACCCAGGAATGCGGGAGTTACTACGCTTACCGGCAATGAGTTACCAGAAAGTCCTCGGATTCTCGACAATGTTATTTTCAACTTCAGCTTGATAACTTCTGAAAGCACTTCCGACCTCCTTCTTAACCAAAGAATGCGATCTTGAGAATTCATTACAATAATATACAGATTTAGTCCTCTTCCACTTATTGAAGTAATATTTCTAGCAAACCAAGGTGGAAAACTACGCTTAGTATGCCTAAATTTTATAATTGCAAAGTTCTATTTCAAAGAGTAGTTGTTCATTAAGGATTTTATAACTCGTCCTTGTGCGCTTGATGAAAGCAGTTTAAATAACACAATGGAAAACGCAAACCGCTCATTATAAACTTTCTGGTTTTCTATATATTAATGGACGGTATATCATTCTTAGGAATACTTCTCATATAAAGCATTTTTACATACTACGTATGAATACACACAGATACATGCATACATCTCCTGTACTCATATTGTATGTGTTTTGTAAAGCAATCGTAGTGTAATTACAAGTTATTAACGGCAGATGCAGTGGTTTGAGGGTTAACATAGAATAGGATTTTGTTTACTGGTTTGAAACTACTGATGTGTTGATATGAAGATCTATATGATGAAAAATCAGCATTGTAATTCGCTAGCATTGCATATGAAGATTTGCTCAATATTAAAAACTCCACTAAATATAATTTATTTACTGTTGCCTGGCATTTAGTGTGGTTAATGATAATCACCTAGTAACTTTCAATAATGAAGGAAGTGAAACTCATTTAGAATGCGAGTAGCATAAGTTGGGAAACAGTGAGCACCCTTTCATGCTATTCGTTCCTAGGACATCCTATAAAAAAATTTGAAAATGAAAAGTTGAACTGT
This sequence comes from Chrysina gloriosa, assembly GCA_038088585.1. Classification (NCBI taxonomy): domain Eukaryota; kingdom Metazoa; phylum Arthropoda; class Insecta; order Coleoptera; family Scarabaeidae; genus Chrysina; species Chrysina gloriosa. The sequence continues at coordinate 12,956,780 of CM076095.1, forward strand.
CTTCGTGAATAAATCTCCTAGATTCAAATAAATAAAACACACTTTTTACTTTGTAACAATATCACTATATTTCACTTATTTGTGACTGCAGTTTCGACATACCATGTCATTATCAAACTGTACAATATTTCTTGCTAGCGACTAATATAAAGGTAATCTTAATTAGGGAAATTTTACATCAGCTATTTACACAGCATTCGAAAAGGGGGTATATAATAGGTCAGTTTGTTCATTAAGAAGGTTGTCGGACTTTCTAATAGCTTTATGAATTTCTAATGACTCTAATAGGTTTAATTTTAATCCTTTTTCGGCTACATGTAAAATTTGTAGGCCGTCATCTGAAAAATTATGATTGTATTCTATTAAGTGGTTTGCAAATGTTGAATCTGTTTTATTTAAATTAAAGGATCTAATATGTTCCTTTTGTCTAATATCAATTTTTCTGCCTGTCTGACCTATATATATACCTTTACAATCTTTACACTATAATTGATAAATACCGGATTTTTTAAGAGGGTCTAAATTATCTTTAGCGTTAAACATTATGTTCCGTAATTTAGTATATGGTCTAAATGCTATGTGAACTTCTTTATTTCTAGATATAATATTTCCTATTGTTTCGCTGATTTTCCCGAAATATATTAGTGTTACATACTTTTTATCTTGTTTTGTGTTAATGTGGGGGTATATTGTTTTTAGAGTTTCTTTTACTTGTATGTTCTTTAAAATATTATTGATAATCTCACTGTTATACTTATTGTTTACTGCTATCTGAGTGATGACATTCAATTCTGCCTTGTAGTTTTCGGTGGACAGGGGTAATTTAATCAGTCTGTACAGCATTGAGTAGAAGGCTGCAAATTTGTGTTTTTAGGGTGTATTGAATTTTTAGGGATAACTGAGTCTGTGTATGTAGGTTTCCTGTATACCTTAAAAGTTACTTTCCCATTGTCTTTTGTTATGTTGAGATCTAAAAAGTTTATGGTGTTGTTTTCTTCGCTTTCCACAGTGAACGTTATTCTTGGGTGGATTGAGTTAATGTATGTAAGAAAATTTGTGAGTTGGCGAGGTGTACCAGTGAAACCCGCTAATATGTCGTCTACATACCTGTACCAAAACCTAATGTGTTTTTTACCTAATTCTGAATTTAATATCTTTTTTGTAAGATTCTCCATAAAAATGTCTATAGAATAAAAGTGGACTCAACGGAGATCCCATGGCCAAACCTTCAGTTTGTTTGTATATTTTATTATTGAACGTACAATAATTTTGGGTAGAAGAAGTTTTTACCAGTTCTATTAATTCGCTTATTAACACCGGGTTGATTTGGTTATCTTTTAAACAGTTTTCCATTAACTCTATACATTCGTCTGGCGGTATTTTTGAAAACCATATTAGACACATCGAACGATACAATTTTGGCGTTATTTGGTATTTCTAGATGTTTTAGTTTTTCTGTAAGGTGAATTGAATTTTTCACTGAATGATTATCACGAAAGTGTGAAAGGTTTTTAAATAATTTATTTGCTGTTTCTGAAACTTTTTTGACGGGACAATTTACATATGAAACCACGGGTCTGATAGGTGCTTGTTCCTTGTGGATTTTCATTAATCCATAGAGACGAGGAGCTGTCGCATTCATTGGTATTAATTTACGTTTTTCTGATTCGTTAAATAGCCCGTTGCATTGCTTAACAACTTTTTTAACCTCTTGTATATATTGTGGTGTGGGATCTGTCTTTAATTCTAGAAGGTTTTCTTTTTAATGAAGTTAAATATTTTATTATTATATTCTGTTCTGGGTAATACCACAATCGTATTCCCCTTGTCTGCTTTTGTTATTATTAAGTTGTTATCGCGGCTCTTTTGCTTTAGGTTTTTCATTGTTTTGTAATCTGTTTGTTTACGATCGGGTATATCGTGTTTTAGCTCTTTAATAATGAGTGATTTACTAAGGTGATTATCTTTAATTTTTCTTAGTGCTAGTTCTGATTCAACTGCTAAAATTTCTTTGTACTGCTTACAGTGAATGTGGGGGCATATTTCGGTCCGTTGTTTAATTAGGTAAAAAACACATTAGGTTTTGGTACAGGTATGTAGACGACATATTAGCGGGTTTCACTGGTACACCTCGCCAACTCACAAATTTTCTTCCATACATTAACTCAATCCACCCAAGAATAACGTTCACCGTGGAAAGCGAAGAAAACAACACCATAAACTTTTTAGATCTCACCATAACAAAAGACAATGGGAAAGTAACTTTTAAGGTATACAGGAAACCTACATACACAGACTCAGTTATCCCTAAAAATTCAATACACCCTAAAAACACAAATTTGCAGCCTTCTACTCAATGCTGTACAGACTGATTAAATTACCCCTGTCCACCGAAAACTACAAGGCAGAATTGAATGTCATCACTCAGATAGTAGTAAACAATAAGTATAACAGTGAGATTATCAATAATATTTTAAAGAACATACAAGTAAAAGAAACTCTAAAAACAATATACCCCCACATTAACACAAAACAAGATAAAAAGTATGTAACACTAATATATTTCGGGAAAATCAGCGAAACAATAGGAAATATTATATCTAGAAATAAAGAAGTTCACATAGCATTTAGACCATATACTAAATTACGGAACATAATGTTTAACGCTAAAGATAATTTAGACCCTCTTAAAAAATCCAGTATTTATCAATTACAGTGTAAAGATTGTAAAGGTATATATATAGGTCAGACAGGCAGAAATTTTCATATTAGACAAAAGGAACATATTAGATCCTTTAATTTGAATAAAACAGATTCAACATTTGCAAACCACTTAATAGAATACAATCATAATTTTTCAGATGACGGCCTACAAACTTTACATGTAGCCGAAAAAGGATTAAAATTAAACCTATTAGAGTCATTAGAAATCCATAAAGCTATTAGAAAGTCCGACAACCTTCTTAATGAACAAACTGACCTATTATATACCCCCTTTTCGAATGCTGTGTAAATAGCTGATGTAAAATTTCCCCTAATTAAGGTTACCTTTATATTAGTCGCTAGCAAGAAATATTGTACAGTTTGATAATGACATGGTATGTCGAAACTGCAGTCACAAATAAGTGAAATATAGTGATATTGTTACAAAGTAAAAAGTGTGTTTTATTTATTTGAACCATGGAATATCGCAAAGTAACGGCCGAAAGCGTTAATTATTTGAAATCTCCTAGATTTTACTTTCACACAAGATTTCCAAATTTTATCGCATGTGGTGCCCGTGCTACTGTTTCAACCACTGGCGATTTATTTTCAAAAAAGTAACTAGGTTTTGAAGGGTGTGTTCCTTAACATCAGATTGGGCATATAAAGAAAAGAGATTTGATACTATGGTGAGAACCACCTGTCCACAAAGTACTATTCTTTTGGAGATATTTTCTTCTTAGTATAGCTTATAAGCTAATTGATAACATTCCTGTTGTAATAGCATATTAATCCGTTACAGGAGAAACTAACCATTTAGATGTACACCATAATACCTGTATTACGAAAAATATGATATTGATTGTACCAAATTTACAACAGGCAGAAAATTCGATATGTAGAGCATGGAGAGCAGTAGATATTTATAATAAAATATTCTGTTCCAGTTGTTTAACCTTCCTATACTCACGCATACGGTCTGTGAGACCGATTTATATAGTATAGTATACGTGTCTTATTTTTACGTGAGTATAGGAAGGTTAAAATAGGAAGGTTATTGTTCGCTACTAGTGGGATTCGTTAATCGAACTCCAATAAATAAGGAATTTTACATGAGAAAGTACATTAAATTAAAGGTATCAGCATTTTGATTCCTTACAATGTACGCAAACAAGTTGCTTGTTTCATTTTTTCATTGTTTGATAGTAAATTTGCAGAAAATGATTTACAGTTAAATAATACATCTTTGTATTATTCACTGAAAAATCCGAAGAATAACAATTGGTAAAAGGTTTATGAACAAAGGAATACGTGTTCGGAAAGACCACATAATAACTAAAGAAATTAAAATGATGCTCCTCAGTACACTTGTGTCTTCCATCATAAAATTCATAGCCATAACCAGAGTTAGCCATAGTCGTACGGGATGACGTGAGTCAAACACAGGCGTATCGTGATATGAGTGACATCTGGTCTAGCAGCGCGTGAAGGTATGGAATGAGTGTTGACTGACGTGAATGGTGTTAAACTCTACCTCGCAGTTTGATATGAAATATATGTTTTCATTGTATAACAATCCTTTTGCAGCTGTTAAAAATTAGAATTAAATTCAGATTTTTTTCATTGTTCGCAGTATTTTTTTTTTTGCTAAGAATAGCTATTTATTTAATCTTTTCCTGGTGTTGCAGTATTTTTAGTTTTCCTTAAATAGATTTATTTTAGACCAATTACTCGCTGTTATCTTATAAATTCTTATTACTTAGAGATTATGAGTGTAAATTTTCTGTAACCAATATTGATTTCAATTTTGATAGTTACTTTCGTTTACTTCTTAGGAGAACTGTTTGTATTTTTAGGGTTCATTTTTAGTTTGCAAAATTGTTTTTACATTTAATATACTTAGTTAACTGACTGAACATGGAAAAATAAGTCAAACACAACAAAGTTATTACCAAAGGCTAAGTAGCATGTTCAATAGCGAGTCATACGGATTATATCTCCCTTGTAAATAAACCGAAAATTTATTACAGTATCTTTTCTCAGACTATAAAATATAAGAATTACTAGTGTTACCCAACATCTTAAAACATAAAAGTACTGGGGAAACATTAATCAAGTTTCAAATATACACGAATCAGATAATCAAAATGATTACGCTAAAATGATACTGATTGCAAGGATTGTGGTGCATTTAGTGACACTATAAACTCTTCACCCTACAATTGTTTAATAATAAATTCGGTGACCAAGCATTATCAAAACCGTAAAACCGACAGTCTATATGATGATATAGTGTCGATTTCGCTAAAGATTTATTTGAGGTTGTTCTGTTAGCCAACATCTCACCCCACAGAAAAAAAATTTCGGAAAATACAGCAACCCAAGGATTCCCGATGAATTCACCTTACATATATATCGATACAGATCTAAATCCTAGACAAGATTATGCTTAATGTTAGCAAAAATATTAACAATCACACATTATGGATTATTATTAAGGTTTGAGGAAAGAGTGGATGACGTGTTATCACTAAGTCAACAGCGTCAGTACGGTTTACATTATAACACTCTTTTATCGAACCTTAATTATTATTGAATAATAGATTTCTGCATAGAAAATGATCTCATAATAATGAACACAACATTTAAACACAAATGGATACATAAATATACAAGGGAGAAACCATCTCGAAATGAAAAATCTATTATAGACTACATAATGACTAACAGGGGTATTAGACGATATGTGAGAGATGTAAAGGTAAATAGAGAAGCGGAAATCGGCAGCGACCACTATCTGTTGTTGAGCAAATGGAAAATAACACTAAAGGAAAAAGAGGATAAAAAGAGAAAAATAGTAAAACGAAAGTTTAATTGCTACAAACTAAGGGAACCACAAATAGAAAAGAAATACCAGGAAATACTAGGCATAAAGTTAGGGAAAACGCAGACGATAAGAGGCATAGAAGAATAGTGGAAAAAGCTTAAAGAAGGCATGATAGAAGCAGCAAGAGGAAGTTGCGGAGTAACAAAACTAACAAACAGGAAAAGAAAAAGAACGGCATGGTGGACAGAAGATATAAAAGAAGCAGTAAAGGAGAAAAAAGCAGCATGGAAAGCTCACATAAATGCAAAAGATGCAAGAAATTACGAGGAATACAAGAAGAAGAGGAAAAGGGTGAAGGAATTCATAAGGATAAGCAAAGAAAAATCCTGGAGAGAATTTGGAGAGAAAATTACTAGAAACTACCAAGAAAATCAAAAACTCTTCTATGGGGCGATAAAAAACATGAGGAAGCCAAAACAATATACATTGAAGAACATGAAGGATAAAACCGGTAAGGTAGTGACTGAAGAAGACAGGATAATGGAAGTATGGAAAAGATACTTCCAGATACTACTACATACAGAAGGAGAGAAAAATACACAACTAGAGCGAATATATCAAGAAAAGAATTTTATAGAAGGGCAGGTACAACAGGACATAACAAGGGAAGAATTAAAAAAGTCATACAGCTGATGAAGAACGGAAAGGCACCGGGACACGACGAAATTACTGTGGAAATGATAAAGGGACTTAGTGAACTAGGATTAAAACAACTACTGGAAGTACTAAGCGAGGTCAGAATGGAGAAAGTTACACCCGAGGATTGGAGAATAGGAATTATATGCCCAACTTACAAAAAGGGAGATAGTCAACAGTGTTCAAATTACAGAGGCATAACCCTGGGTAGCACAGTAGGGAAATTATATGCAAGGATATTAGAAAGTAGATTTAGGAAAGAAATAGAACATACATTAGAAGAAACACAATGCGGATTTAGGAAGGGACGAGGGACTCAACATCAAATATTCATTTTAAGACAAGTAATAGAGAAAGCAATAAAAACAGGCAGAGAAATACATATATGCTTCATCGATATAATAAAAGCATTCGATCGTATAAGGAGAAATGATGTATGGAGAACGTTAGAGACAAGAGGTGTGAATGAGGAATTAATAGAGTGTATAAAAAGCACATGCTACAGAACAAGAAACTACGTTAGAGTAAGAAATGAAAAATCGGAGACGTTTATATGTAGAAATGGACTAAAGCAAGGCTGCGCGCTGAGCCCCTTATCGTTTAATATAATGTTGGACGAAGCGATAAAGAAGTGTCAACACCAACTGAAGCCATATAATGTAGGATGATACTGGAAAATGGAGAAAATACAAATAACTGAGTTAAGCTATGCGGACGATATGGTGATACTAGGAAACACGGAGAGACATCTGCAAGAAAATGTCAATATAATAAATGAACAATTAAAAGAGATAAACTTGTAAGTTAATATAGACAAAACAAAAACAATGGCAATAAGCAGAGAAAGTCTAACACATAACATAAAAATAGAAGGACATAGAATAGAACAAACTAACGCGTTTAAATACCTGGGAGGGATTATTAACAGCGAGGGGTCCTTAAAAGATGAAATAAATGATAGAATATCAAAGTCTGCAAAACTTTACAACATGATAAAAACACCATTCTTAAACAACAAAGAAATACCAGAGATAGTAAAGGCAGAAGTGATCCGCAAGGTAGTCAAACCAGTACTGACACACTCATGCGAGTCATGGACTACAAACGAGAGACAAAGAAGTAGGATGAACAGCGTAGAAATGAGGTTCCTAAGACGAATAAAAAATAAAACTAAGTTGGATAGGATAAAGAACGCAGAATACAGAGAGGAGCTCAAGATAGAGCCAATCCAAATAACAATACAGCAAGGGCAATTAAGATGGCTTGGCCATGTTATAAGAATGGGCGAAGAAAGATTGGCAAGACAAATATACGAATCAAAAGAAATGGGAAAAAGGAGAAGAGGAAGACCGAGGAAGACATTAGAGCAAGAAGTACGAAGTGCATACGAGGCAAGGGGAGAGAAATGGGAGGATATGAGAGAAAGATGCAGGGAGAGAAATGGGAGGATATGAGAGAAAGATGCAGGGAGAGAGAAGAGTGGAGACAAATATGGAAGAGGGAGCCAGGAAACTCAACTCCACACAATCCGATACTTCACGGTCAAACGGGTTTCAGGATTAAGTAAGTAATTATTATTGTCGATGAGAGAGTAGGTATAGTACACTTGTCACCCACTTGCTGCACATGTGTTTCCATCACATTTGAAAATTTATGCGCTACTAATTCTAAACTGTTGACAAATTAATATTAAGAAATAAAAAACTGATTCCGAAAAGTTCCCTTACGCCCGAGTTTGTATAGAAACCTACTTCTAGCTATACATTTTCCCACCATTTCTGTCATTACTAAATGGAGATCATAGATAGAAGTTATTCTATTTCAATCACTTTGTAAAATAATACTCTCTTTAATGAATTGTAGAGTATGACAAAAATTGTAAAAATTAATAACCCCGTATTCTCGAAAAAGAAATATGAAAGTAGCAGATGTAGTTACTACTCTTTACACGGTTATTAACCAATCAAAAAGTATTGCTGGAGGCATAGGAAGTAAATTGACTGTCAACTGTATACTCCCGAAATTCAAGATTCTAATATACAGATGTTTGTAGATGTATATGCAAAATATTTTACTTTTGCATTAAATTTAAATTCAGTTCCACTCAGTAGTTGCGATCTACAAATTCCTCAATGTTCAGATGCTTTAACATACATTAGAGTAGGTACTTCTCACGCCAGAAAATTTAGAAGTTTCCCCGATAGTGACAGTTAATTTGTTTCTTCTTATGCCAATTTAAGAGTTATAGTCTTCAATTGTATTTTCTTTCCTTTATCTACACACAGAAATCAATCAAACATATGTTTTAACACAGCTTTATTAAGACTACAGGCACTAAACATTAAAATTTGAATATTAACTTAAAATGTTCATGTTCGCAATCTGAAGCACCACTAGAACACAAGTATCAATCTGTTACATGCACTTAACAGTCAGTTGAATGACTTATCCCCTACGTTCTTAATAAATCATATTCATAACCTATTCCGTCGCATTCTATACAATGAAGAGACAATAGACACACTTGAAATGGTTGTTTCGAGACGGGTACCATGAGTATTATGAACGAAAAAAAGAACAAACGAATCAATTCGGGCAAGAATTAATCTCAAAGACAAAAGTAAAATCATCCAGAAATGTCTGTTATATTATTATATTTTGGCCAAATTATGGTGAAAAATAAGCAATATAAGTAAAATAAGTAAAAGTCGAAGGAAAGACCAAGAAGCGGAAGTCTCCAAGGTATGTTAACGATGAAATAAAGATGACAATAAGGTATGAGGACCACGGGAAATAGGGGAAGAATGGGGGCGAAAGATACAAGAGTCAAATTAAAAAAATATCAAGATTATTGCGGTGGTTAGATCGTGCACTACGACTAAGAACAAGAAAATCAAAATTATGTGTATTTTATTATTAAATTATTTGTAATTTTTCTAGAGTACTGTGGAAATCTTGTTAACATTCCGCAGTAGAGTATTTTTATTTTTATATAATTAATCTACAAATAAAAAAATACCAATGCAATTCGTTAGCGGGGTGTGAATGGCGAACGAAAAATTTGTCGTTGTTATTCCTGTTACTCCTTGTTTCAATTACAATACATCTGCGATTCTTTTTCTTACGTATATTTCACGAAATCACGCTAATTCATCGATTTACCCTGTTTTTTTAATACACTTTTTTCCTTCTTAAAACATGTATGATATCAGCGAATGGACGCCTTAGCTCCTTAGCACATATACAAAGAGCAGCTGAATGCATGCCCCCAATCTTCAACTTTGACGGTTTTAGCAAACTTCTCTTTGCAATTACCTTCTTCTCTTCCTCGTATCGACTCTCCCTGCCTCCGGAATCTTTAATTTGAATTTTAAATCTACGGTAGTCGGTTTGTGGTCATGTCCTGTTGTAAATATCTACTGTGGAAGGACTTGAAAGGATAGCATGTGGAGGACGATAGGGGCAAAGCGTTGCCCTCCATTCGTGATGTAGTATGTATGCCATTATGCGATTATTCCAAATACCGATATAGTGGTCGAGGAGACGTTAAGGCATTTTAAGCGGACCAGATGACCATGCCTGGCAATATATTGAGTTGATATTAAAAGCTATGACACTGTACGCTTAGGTATGCGACAATACGTGTCGAACGGCGTTTAGAGCTCGAGAGAATACTTAAGGAAAGTATTTTTTTAAAGAAAGGAAGATGAATATTAAAAGTAAAAGTAAATTCATCCGGTGTTTTTAATAAAATCTAAGACACGCGGGTTTTGGAAATACACATGAATGTGCGATTCACCGTCTTTCATTTATCTTTTTAGTTATAACCTCATCATACAACTTTTAATGATAATATGTAGATTATTGGTAGTGGAATCCGATAGTGATTTGTCTTCTATTTACGGTCATGCAAATAAATTATAAGGTTGCATAACAAAAATTCAGAGAATTCGAGCTGAATATTTAATGTTGATATTATAGTATTTAATAGGAAATGATTCTAAATTATCGTATTAAAATACTACAACATAAAATTAGATTAAATGTGAGTAGATAACTGAATAATTTTAGACCATGAACAGAACGTTAATTGCTATTAGCTAGATACCTTCATAAAAATTTTAAATCTAGCGAACTGTTTCATACAACTATTCTGCCAAACTTCAACGCTTTTAACATAATTATTGTTGTTTATTGCAGAATTCTAATAATATATTACTAAATTATCATGGCCAATTGAATAATAATGTCAGTAAGTTTGCAGTACTGACCTTGTTGAAAAACAAAAAATATCATCCATTTAAGATCCAACTAGTTCAAGAGCTTAATAAAGATGATCCTGACCGACGTTTACAATTTTGCTAGATAACGATGAATTTGCACCATACTTGCGTTTTCATCATCAAATCGTTTTTCCGATGAAGCGACTTTTTGTATAAATGGGATAGTAAATCGGCAGAACTGCAGGTATTGGACTGCGGAAAATCCCCATTCGACCGAAACACACATTCAACATCCACAAACAGTAAATGTCTGGGCGGGAATAGTGCACAATAGAATTGTAGGTCTTTTTTCTTTGAGGGAAATTTTAATGGAGAAAGATATTTGTTTGCAGTTTCTCCAAAATGAACTAATTCCAACAGCCAAACGAAGGCGATTTTGGTATCCCAGTAGACTGGGTAAATATGCGGTATAATGAGTCATCTGTCCTTTTTAGAATATTAAATATTTCTCCATGATGATTATTTTGCCTGGGAAACTTCCGGATGAGTGAATTGTGATTACTTGATGATTGTTCATATTTCCTAACTATAAAGCTGTTGTTCGATGGATCAGCTACGGATTGTAGCAAACGGATGTGTCCACAATGAAAACGGACTTAAATGATTTTGTTATATTTATTTTACACCATGTGTGTAAACTAGCGTTGAATCGTGAGAAAAGAAAACTGTATAGGAACTTCTAACGAAAAACTTAATGTACGTAGGATACAGTTACATCATCAATACACAATCATATAACTCGGAGAATTACCAAGATGTTAGAACTAGTGATGGGAAAGTATAACGTCGGGGAAAAACAAACTATATATCAAATCAAGCAAAGGCCGCCAAAGGCGATGTACGCATGACATATTTTATTGATTTTATGATGCGTTATCAAATAGAACTGTCGAGTGTGAAACAACGATGACCTGTTATATTGGAAGTATTATTTCAAAATAACGAGAACGGTTGCAACTGTTCTTTTAAAAGAACGGGTTTTTCCATCACTATTACAGAGGACAAAGGACAGATCATACTGCATATTTGCCGTTTACTCTTTAGTATTAACACGATGGCGCACCGCCGCATTAGGCTACGGTTACTATAGATGCGAATTATGACGAAGATGTGTTCTGACGAGTACGTCCAAAATCCTCGTCAGAACAAGGCGGCTACACTGTGCGCGTTTTCTGATATTCTGATAGTCAGTACGATTCTCCCGTTCAGCAAAGATGAACGAATTTCATGAGTTTTATTTTTTGAAAGTCCGTTAATGAAGTTATTGTTGTTAAATGGTGGAAGAACAAAGCATGTCAACCAGTTATTTTCTAGAAGAGGCGTGTCATATCCCAAAAATACCTGAACACATTTTCGTCAGAACTCGACGGTCGGTTCCTCGACTTTTTCTATGGCGTTATTTGAAATTAAAAGTTTACGAAACAAAACCAGAAAATTTAAAGGTACTGAAACAGCGAATTCAAAAAGAGATAGAACGAATAACGTTTTAGGTGAATTTGTAAATAGACTAGTTTACTGCTAGGAAGTCAATAGGTGGAATTTTGAATATTTAATTTATTAGTGTTATGTAATTTCATTTACTTCGTTTTCAATTTTCAGTTTAGAATTCCTCGTTTATCATGTTTTATAAGTTTTAAGTAATAACCATAATTTATTTGTATGATCATATAGGGAAGAGAAATCGCTATCGGCTTCTACTACTACAAATCTATATTGTTGTTGAAATATTTTTGTGATGACGTGATAACTGAAACACAAATGAAATTCGGAGGATGAATAGCACATATTAATGTGTGTTTTCGAAAAACATGTTCCAGCGTTTTAAAAAACCCAGTCGACTTCGATTTTTTCAATATATAGGTACATATATCGGATTGTTTCCAACTGGTGCGTTAAATTAAAACAAGAAAATTCATAATACCTTAAAGAGAACAAAATTTCTTACTATCGCAGGAAAATCGAAATTAGTTTTTCCGAAGTTTCCGAAGGAACTGATTGGGAACTGCAGTCAGTGAGAGAGAGTAAAGGCGAAACTTTATTATTATTTATTATTACGAATGTAAACGAAATTAAATCTAGCTCAAAAGGTTTAGCAAATGGCTGTTAACAATAGTATAAAAAAACTTCACCAAAAAATCGGATCGTGTCGAATTAGTATAAAACATAAGACACGAAAAATAATAATGAACGTAGCACCTAAAATAAATTAATGTAATCAAAATAATAAAACGAGATAATTAAAAAAATTTTCAAGTCTCTTTGTTTTTCGTTCTATACGCTTTATACATACCTTTAAGTGATGATGGACAAAAATTTCAAATTCTTAATATATATATATATATATATGTATATACCGAATTAATTTGAAACCCTCAAGTCATAATACCACTTGATTAGTGTAATTAATAGTTAACAACCATGCGGTACTAGCAGTGAATACTCTGCATTCTCCACTGCATAAATCAATTATTAGTTTCGAAATTCGCGACACTAACATATTTCAATGAGTTCGGTATACAACTATAAGCAATAACTACGACAGTTATTGAAATACATCATGGCTCACAATACAATTATAGTAAACATATGTATGTTTAAATAATGTGAATACATCGTACCAGTTTTTATAACCCAGTTGCTTTTCGACCTGATAAGAGATAGAATAAAGAAAGAATTAAATTAATTGATAACAAACAAAGAACTTCAGAAATGTAAGACCATAATTTATGTCTATCAGTTAATTACAAAATGATTAAGCGGGAATTACTCTCTAGAAAATTCGAAAATTCGATTTTTTTGCATTTTATTATAGTCTGGGGTTCTTTTTTACGTGTATGGCAAACTTCGAACGCGTTTTTCTCGGAACGACATTTTTCAAGACGGGCGTACGTTTTTCTCAAGAGCTATTGAACCGATTGATTTGCGGTTTGGCACACATATTGAAGGAACCTTCACTTATGGTTGGAACTAGGATTATTTTGATAGCTTGAATATTTCAGTTCCAATCTGATGTTTTGGTTGACAATTTTTCGAAAACACTTTGATTTTTGAATAGCTGCCATTTCGATAAAAAGATTTGTTTCCACTTAGTTCTAGTTCGGACGATAACTACACTCATATAGATTACAAAAATGATTAGTTTTTAGTTTCAAACGATTAGCATTGTCGCAATCGACCTACATAACAGCGCATAACTTGTATAAATTTCAATAAAGCCCTTCATAAAAATTTGTATTGGTAGTTCAAACATGTTTTGAAACGAGTGAAAAATCCCGACACTGTAGGTTTGATAGTTTTCGCAAAATTAATTTCTAAAAATCACTTTCAAAATACGCTTCTAGAGAGTAATACCCCTTAAGCAATCAAGGGGTTTCTTTAGATCCTGATTGGTATTGGTATATGATCTGATGCATTTCGTCGTTTTTAGAGTATCTATTGCAGATTTTGATTAATTAATGATAATTATTTGATAATTGTTTATAATTAGATTAATATATTAATGTGATCGCTCTGTTAGACTGGTTTATATGAAGTTGTTACAGGCTCGTTTCACTTCCGATCTTGTGGTTTGGTGTCGTTAATTTTTACTTGACTCATCTAACACGCTTATCAACCGTATAATTGCGGGACGTCCTCCCACTGCTCCTTGTTTTTGTTCTATACCTTGTGGTTTTCATTGTCAGCTTCAAACATTCACAACAGGATCAACATATGAGAAAATTAAGCCGATGCTATCTATGTAGATAAGTACACCTACCTAGAGATGAATAAGATTTTTCAATCTTTTCACAGCTAATCGGTCCCATTTACATCTTTGAGTATTTAAATTTATTACCACCGACATCATGTTGTTTACATTTTGATTGGAATCTGTTCGACGTCTATGAAGTCGGTCAAAAACGTCAGTTTTATGCTGCTGAAAAGAATTGATATTCTACTGAACTGACTGCTGTCGGAGGTTTCACACGTTGTTATTTTATTTATTTATTTTTTCATTTCATCTAGTTATGTAGCTTCAACATTTGTGCCTTTATACTGGTTACTAGTCGATGCTTTTTGGGCTACTTTCGACCTTCAATTTAAGTTAAACTGTGTGAGGCTATCGTTGTCGTTATACCAGTGTTTAGCAGTTCCGTAGGTATTGTGACTGTTGTAGGTAATGCCCTGTTTATGAGGAACATAGACTAGGCGTTAACTTTTTCCTTTATGCCGCCACACAACCATTTGTGTGTTGGTAACAGCAATTGTGGGTATCACCGTCTTAGGATATAACTAGTGCCCAATTTTGAACTTCAACCCGCATGAACTTGCTATTGCGCTCTTGCAGATCTCCAGGATTCATGTAGCTTAAGCAGTGTAATATCCGAAGTGGCTTTTGAAGGTCAACTTCTCGTCAACTGGGATTTCAAGATACTTGACCCTTTTATCCACTTGTAAGTCACGTCCATTCATTTTGAGACCTTTATTTCTTCGTGTCCGCATAAACGGAACTACTGCGGTTTTGTCAGAATTAAGTTGCAACTCCTTACTTCAACACCATCCTTGGTGATACTTAGGACCCATAGCATTATGTTCGATACGACTGTCCTGTGGTTCCTACTTACCAGGACGATGAGGTCATCAGACAGGCATACGTACTCTCAAGTTATCAGAAGCATACTTGCGTACTTATTTTAGTTAGTTAAAGATAAAGTAACTTTTGCCGTCTTTGCAACTTTAGGACTTAGCATGTCTTTTATATCTGTAGTAAGAAAGACTGTATCTGTGATTATTATCTATTACTGAATTAATTTGATTTAAACTTTGTAAAATGTTCCTTGTAGGAATATCTAAAGAATGAGGTTACGACCAGTATCATAAATTACTTTTTATCGAAATTGCATTAATTTTGATTGATAAAAACAAAACATATTTTGACTTTGAAGTCAATTTTCGGGCGCCTTTTATTCTTTAAAAAACAGTCTCATATTTCTTTTGATATGATAGCATAAAAATGTTGTTATATTGCTTATTTGTTATTTACCAACTATGTGGAAAATTCATATAAACAACGAGAGTATGCTGAGAAATTCTTTCTCCCTAAATCAATAAATATCAAGGTACCAATTACTTGCAAATACTTAGAAAATAATAAAAGTAATGTCTCAGTTTAACTCTAGATAAACAAGTATTCTTATATTAACCAATGCCGTCTTTCCAAGCTCAATATGTACTGCCAAAAGAATCACCCTTTCTTACGACTTTTGCAGACTATAAAATATATTTTCACTGCGCCACTTTCTCGGAAGTATTTTTGACTTTCAGTATTTTTTGTCAACAAAACACAACCCAGAACCGAAAAATAAAGATCGTAACAAAATATCGCCGTTCATTGTCGAAAAAGACACCAGCTGTCTCGGTGTTAAAGAAAACGACCATTAATTTTATTTTTAAATCGTGTCTCCTTCCTCTACTGAAACGTCGTCTTTTTCCAAGAGTCTCCTGGCTTCAACTGCTTTCCCCACACTTTCATCGTCAGATCCCCTTCTTCCGTAGGGTAATGCGTTTTTGTCGAAAGGCCCGAAGCAAATGAGTCATTCTGAATAGGACACTTTTCCGACATTAAAATGACTAATATACGAACAGGCCGGAAATAAGTTGAAATTGGGGATGATTGCAAATGATCTAATAACGTAATGGCTAAATTACTATTCCTCGTTTCTATGGAGTATAAATAATTATTAGAATTCTCGTTATATGTAGCGTTAAAACGTTGACAAGAGAATAAGAATTTTATTACATATATGAAAGCACGAAATATCTTAGAATATATACTCTGAGTTGGCAGTGGACGGCTTTTAACACGTAATAATAATTATAATTGAGAGAGGTTAATAGCCCATAAGAGCATTTGTTATCAACTCGATGTGAAACAGTCTATGATCGAGTACAGAAAAGATCCCCGTTAAGATGATGTTTTTGGTTTCAATAATGTAAAATTTATATTGAACACATTGATCAGCAAATCGGATTAGAAGATGCTAAATGGAGGGCGATTATACAAATTCTACTGCGAGGGATTTAAGCCAAAATGTAAATAAGAAAACTAGCACAAACTATATTAGTTAGTAAATGTAGGAAAAAATTTCGGCTTTGAAAGAAAACCAACTATGTACACATAAATAAAAATAATACAATAAAATGTCGATTATTCGGACGTCCTATGCGAATTCGATTCTGGATCCCCTTATCAGAATTAAGCACAATGAACCGTCATTTCTAGTGTTTGGTTAAGCTTTCTAATCAAAGTAAAACAGTATATAAACTGCCTGGACGGGACGAATACAGATGACAGTGAACCATATTTATACATATTTTTAATCATTTGTGTAATCTATCGGTAAGATTTAATTCGAATTTTTGCTTTTCTAGATAGCGTGTGTCCAAATTGATTCGGTTAACCAATATTTTACTGTAGCACCTACTTTACACAGCTAAGATTATCGCTACTAATAAGGATATTGGGTTAGATAAAAGTGCAAAATTACAACAGCAAGTACATATAAAAACGGGAGAAAAGGAAATTTAAGTATAACTTTTTCTGATTACATATCGTTTCCATTTTATTCTATCTTGTTCAGCCTTCGAGGTTTTCTGATAAAGAACAAAAAGTTTGTTGATTTTGTTTTCAGTTAAGAGCATATTAGTCTAAAGTCCAACACTTTTTAAACTTGCATTAGCACATTTTAGCGTGAGTCTTATTAAATGTCTGCTGCAGACACTAGAATGAGGCATCTTTATCAATATTTTCTAAAACTTTTCTACATAAACTCCTACGTACTCCCCTACGTATCGTGTGTTCCGCAAGGTTGAGTACCCAGAAACAAAAAGTTGAGTCCTTAACATTCTTGAAGAAGATAAAAGAAAGGAAGAACATTGTGTTCAGGAGACACGTTACTGTCAGAATAGCTCCGGGAGAACTGATGAAACGTAGAAGCGATTTCGGCTAGCACAGCGTAAGGTGTGGGGTCAAAGTTAACTTTCGACAAAAGATGTTATAAACGCTGGCTAATAGTACGAGTAAAATTCGATTCGATAAAAGGCGTAAATTTAGCGCTCCTACATCAACGAGGACAAGAACGAGAGATTATTATTATTATTATTATTATTATTATTATTATTATTACTACTACAACGGTTTGTCAAACAGATAGGACAGTACACTAAGTTACCTAAAGATGTTTTGCTTTCATTTTCTCTGTCTGATGATTTAGCCGGTTGCCGCGACCGCAAGAGTTTGATTAAAATGCAAACAAAAAAAAATGATAAACAAAAGATATTTAACGGTCTGATTTAACAGTGAGATACGGCAACTACTTTTGAACTGCGTTCCAAAGCATAGCGAAAATGAACCAAAACAAATTTACGAGTAACATTTGAAGTTATTAAATAGTTCGGAAAGAAACAATGATATTCTTCTTCTTCTTTCCCACCTTTCGGTGTAAAGACAAAGATATTCAAGGCTCTAAACTATAGATGGGCAACCTCCGGCCCGCGGGCCACATGCGGCCTCGAGTAAGATTTGTCCGGCCCGCTACTGAATTCTTTCGTTGCATATTAGCACGGCCCGTCTAAACTTAATTCATAATGAATCATAAGGATACCACAAAAATGTATATTTTTCAAGATTACTCGCAGCATAAAACTTCTACAAAAAAAAGGTTGCCCATGCCTGCTCTAAACCGTTCGAGTTCAAGATATACAAGTAATTTTAAATTCGAGCAACATTCAAATTCAAGATGCAAAAAATTAAAGTTGAGGGTGAGTAGTAAACCAGCAATGTCAAAAAGCAACTTTATATAAATCTTCACAAAAGAATGACGAGAAAGGGAGAGGGAATCATAATATCTTAAAATAAAACAAAGGGAGGGTCGAGTTCGTTTATGGATATGGATATGGTCATTGGGAAAAGTTATTGCATACCCACTTCGCGCTATGACGCGTGAAGATATTGTTGTTGCGGCAGACGATGTCTGGTAGAGCAACAAATTAACAGGGAGTAAATGGATTGAAAAATTCCTTCTTTAAATGCGGAACAGGTGGGTGTCAGATCCGAATGGCTTTTAACGTCGCAGGGAGTTGAATTGTATATGTTCGATTTCAGTCTTTTTCCTATACGAAAGTTACTTAATACTAAAACTACATTCCGTAATGGTGTGTTATTTGAACGACGCTCGGTTTCTGTTGGTGCCGTATTTTCCTCCCCGGTCCCCTGTATGACAAAACGCTTAATCTGTTGGTACTAGAAAACTATCCATAATCCACTGTGGTCAAAGGGAAGCACAGTGAATCGAATAATAGGGACTAGAGGGACACAATTCTGATTTAGGGCTTTCTCTTTCCAGGTGCCCCATGTAGTAAGCTTATCACTAA
This sequence comes from Chrysina gloriosa, assembly GCA_038088585.1. Lineage (NCBI taxonomy): Eukaryota > Metazoa > Arthropoda > Insecta > Coleoptera > Scarabaeidae > Chrysina > Chrysina gloriosa. The sequence goes on from CM076095.1 coordinate 12,975,701, forward strand.
TTAATGTAAGTGGCACAAAAATTTGTTTGATTATGTTTCTCTAAATCTGCGGCAATCTTTATTACGCGCTGCTTCCGCTTCTTTCGATAATTTTCTTACAGGAGGCAAACTATGTTTTATAATATGAGTGCTATGCAGTAAAATTTTCTGTAGAGTAATGGGCATGTACCATGGATATAGATGTAGGTAAAGCTGGTTTCTTCTGTAAATTGCTGGAGTTTCATAGAATTTATGTCATAACCTGATGCCAAACTTTGTAATATAACGCAGATTTTTTTTATGAATGTTACATCTATTCCAATTATATTGACGCCAGTTTCAGCATTTTTGAAAAATCTTATAGCTGTATTGCCATACTTTGAAGAGCCAAAATAATTAGCCCCATCTCTCCTTTAAAACGAGCTTGCATTTACAATTTTTTTTTTTCACATTTTCTTTATCACTATCCGTCTCAATTCTCTATGTTTTAATATTTAACCGCAGGCTGATATGTAGAAAACATTAGTTCTTTAAAAAGTTCTTGTTTTCGTGAAGAATCATTCCATTTTTGCAACAGTTTCAAAGAAAATAGTTTCACAGAATTGTTTACTTGTTGTAAGGAGCGCTGTTAGTTTACTTGAATTTAATTTTTCTGATATATAATCGCATAATTTAGTAACCCTATCATTTTTCTTGTGCCTAATCCATTAATCGAAATATTTCTTTCTTTAAATTTCGGAACGTCTCTGAAAAATCACAAAAATTCCGGTTAAAGCAAAGAATCGCAAAATAAAATTCATAGAGCAAGAAAGCAGAAAATACTACAACATATTAAAAAACCAGGCCGGTACTATTCGGTACAATATATCAAAACCTCTTTTGAAATATGACAAATGAATTTTATTCTAGACAAAATGAAACCATTATTTCTAACAAATTTAAAGAACCACGAAAGATCGTAAAATATGTAACATACATAGAAAAATAGTACATACCTTCTATAATACTCATTATAATAATTATTACACAATACACTTTAAAAGAACCTATAACTGCAATTGTAATATTAGTACTAGTGAATGTCCTATCTGAGGGGTACATAAAAAGTAGAATTAAAAGGTATTTGGAAAAACTCATTACGGTTTTCTAATCCCTGAGGTATTGTAAATAAATGTGGATACCTGGTATTTAATAATTAGAAAGATAATTTTGTCCCTTCAGATTACATTCGATTCAGTGTTGGACGAAAGGGGTAATAACGGAACGCGAGGCGTAAAAAAGAATACATGGTGGTTAAAATATTATGAACAAGGAATTTCGATCTAAAATTTAAATCCAAAAATCAAATTTAAGACTGCAATAAAACTTATAAGAAACTATTTTCATTTTGTCAAGACAAAAACTAATGTGCCACATAACAAGTATTGTCATTACCTTGACACATAAATTATTTATCTTCAAGCTAAACCTTTGTAAGGTGTTAGCATTAAAAAATATTACACCTCCGAACTAACATTAAGTAATTTTAATAGCAACAATAAATGGTATATAAATTCTCTAATGAAGAAAAGACCTCGTAGTAATAAAAGGCACAATCAAATAGAACATTTTTTTATAAATATAAACACTATTAACTTTGGAAGGTTTCGAACATAAAAGCAACATTTGAACTTGATAATTTTAATTGATTATAATCAAAAAATGATGTTCTTAACATAAGCGCTCAAGAACTTGTTGAATACATTTCTAACCCCTTCTTGTATATTTGTTAACGTTTCAGGCGGATCGAATTCAAACTACTTTTAGGCAGCACCCCAGAAGCAACAGACCATTAGAGTAAGATCAGGTTACCAGATAGGGCAGAAGATCGGACCATTTAAAAGTACGTTTCCGTTTAAAATATCAATTAAAAAATTTTGAAATTATCTTGTGTTATGTGTCGGACAACCATCTTGGTGGAACCAAATTTCGTGGATTTGTTCAGATGCCAAGAGTTCCTTTATGGCAGAGTTCCTTAGTAAGCTAAGATACAACATTAAGCATCACGTATCAAAACCAAACTTAAGTTGATGTCTTTTTTGCTTAATTAACTAGGGGTTCTCTGCTGCCCAGTAGTGGTCATTGTCTTTATTGAACTTCACAGTTTGTCAATCAAGATTCGCATGTCCTAATTATCCTTGATGGAAGGTTCTCATCTTGCTGAGAATTTCAGGTAAACCAATGAAGAAACTCTTCTTGGGTAATCGTTGACGTTTAAATCTTGAACAACTGTCGGTTTATATGGGTGATATTTATTACACTAGGGTTCACTAAATAAGTGATTTTGTAGTTCTGGTTTCATAGAAATTTCCCGGTATGGAAATTTGGGGATAATTAGCGATCGCAATAAAAATATTTTTGTTGCGTCAATTTCATATGTTGTTTTTTGTATGTTCAAAACTCTCAAAAGTTAATAAATGTGTATAGTTCTTTGAAACATTGTTGTATTAAGATCCGTCCTGTCAGGAGAGCATTTTTGATACCTGTCGCAAGCAACTTGGGAATTTCTATTTGCTTTAAAATAACATTCCAGCACTAGAGAATTTATGTGCCATTTTATTGTTGGCATTAAAATTATTTAATGTTCGGCTCACTATTATTTAGTAACAAGTTACCAATAGATCGCTTGCTGATAAATTTATGTGTCAAATTAATTACTTTCAAGGCACTTTACATCCTGATGAACCTTGGGACAAGAAAAGAATATCGCTGTAGGTTCCATAAAGGAGGGATTGATAATTTATTCTGAGCTTAGCATGAATTTAAAGTTAAAATTGAGGTGATGGCCATAGCGATTAGTCACAACCACAAACTAAACTAAATTAAAAAGGAAGTACGATTTGAATAATTTCGTATGTTAGTTTTTAATAGTTATTCTTTACCAACCTCCCTGAAAAGTGAGCCTTTCATAAAATTTGTATTACCTTTTATATTTCTTCTTATTATGATTGTTATTATTGCGACAATAACAAAACTCGTAATTCCTTTATGACATAGTACCTCCCTTCTGACCCTCGTTCCATGAATCGTCGGAAACGTATATACAAGTATGTCCTTTAAATAACGAGATTGTATTTTTAACAAAGTAGCACCGTCTATGAGCGAATGATATCATTTGAAAGGTGCATCTTTCCTCTTTCAAACGAAAAGTTCATGCAAGTCAGATGATGGGTTAAAAAGTTACGCACGTTTATGTGACAGTATGTTTATGACGTGTGTCGTAAAAGTAATCATGGAACAAAGAGCTAATATAAAATTTTGTTTTAAACTTGGAAAAACTGTACTGAAACTTATAATTTATTACAAAAAGTTTTTGGTGATGAGTGCATGAGTAGAGCAAGAGTTCTTGTGTGGTATAGAAGATTTAAAGATAAGTCGTGTCGACTTAGAAGACGGCTTAGAAGAAGGCCTGGACGTCCGTAAGACCGAAACCACTCAAAATTAGTCCAAAAGTGCGTGAAATCATTGCTGTGGAAGGGAATTTCACCGTTCGAACCTTGGCTGAAGAGTGTAATACTTTTTGTTCCACATGAATGAACATATGATCAAAAACACACTCGTGTAACACATTAGGAAGATGATTAAAACCGCCAAAAAGAATAAACACTTCTTAGACTCCATTGTAACTGGTAATGAAACGTGGCGTTTCAAGTACGATCCCTAAAGAAAACGTCAAAGTATAGAATGGAAGTCGAAATGAGAATTGAAAGCCAGAAAATTGCGTTTTCAAAAATCAAGAATCAAGACAATGTTGATTACTTTTTATGATTCGAAGGGTTTAATTCATAAAGAATTCGTCCTTGAAGGCCAGACGCTCACTGGAAAATACTATTAAGAACTATTGAAACGATTATGGGCACGAATACGACCGGAATACGCGAAAGACAAACAATGTTTTTGTTGCACGATAATGCACCGTCTCACAAAACCGTCGCAGTCAAGGAGCTTTTGAGTAGAATATCCATTTGTGTCACTGACCACCTTCCATATTCGCCTGATTTGTCATGATGTGACTATTTTTTCTTCCCTACGCTGAAATTGGTCATGAAGGGGTCATTTTATGATAATGTTCCAGAGATTTAATCCTTCATATACACTATGGGTCCCCTGGATCCCAACGCCAACTGTCTCAATCAAAACGACTTCTCTCATTTCCGTACATTTTTGAGAACCTTAATTTCTCTTCAAATTTTCATTGTAATCCTATCGCATTCTAGATAGTTTGCACTATGTTTTCGCGTTTGTTTCATTCAAATCGGATGAATAGTTTTCTTATAATAAGCATTCAAAAATCGATAGGGTACCCTGGACCCCGTGTGTATAGCTCGGGATTTTCCGGAGGTGTGTATACGAAGGGTTAAGCAGCCCTGACACAGGTGCTAAAGAACATTTCTTCGGATGAATATAAAAAAAGAAAATTGAAAAATTAATTGACCGCTCCATATGTTGTTAACCTTCCTATACTCACGTCAAAATATGAAACACGTATACTATACTATATAAGTCGGTCTCACAGACCATACGCGTGAGTATAGAAAGGTTAAATGGAGACTATTTTGAATAAAAATAACTTTCAAAAGGAAATCTTTTGTGTTTTATTGAAGATAGAAAGAAAATCTCCTTATTTAAAAGACACTGTAGTACAACCTCTAATTCTCTAATAGATGATGTATAAATAATACAATAATTGCTACAAATGTACTTTCCAAGAAAACAATGAAAATTTTGGTGAATTAGTATAAGCCCCGCTAAAAATATTTACATGACCACGACATGACGCAAGGCGTACGACAAATCCAAGAGCAAAGAAATGAAGCAAAAGAAGAAGGACAAAAGGGTAATTTAGTCAAGGATAGATATCAGAAGATAACAATAAATAATAGTACAAATAAATGGAATAAAATAGGAAAATAATTGGATCATAATCTAGAACAACAAACAAAAGAAACTGATTGATATATTCGATACAATAGATAACATAAAAGACCCGGTATAAAGATGGAAATCAAGATAAATTTGACCGATAATATCTGTAGTGATGTACGCAGTAAAACAAAAAAAGAACAGCCATGAGAAGTTTTCGAACGAAAAATAATGGGAACGATATTAGAATCTAAAAGAATCAATTACGATGGATGCAATTCAGTGGTTATATATGGTATATATATATATACCTACATGTAAAATTTATGAAAGTAAAAATATCGTAAAACGTTAACCGCCTTTTGTTTTATCGTCGATCAAACGAAACTTGATCATCCGTTCTTTGGCAAAAATTTCCGTGGAGGTTAATGTGTTAAATATATTTTGAAATTTTAAATTTCCTCCCTGCTACGCATAGCGTTGTAAATAGAGCTTGGGGAAATATAGTTTGTCAGAAAAAAGTCATTTCACGAAGTTGAGCTTTCACTGGAGTAATACAAAGGTCATTATTTGATAGAATTTAGCACTAAGGGGATACCTTAATAGAATTTAAGGACAAAGTTGTTTCATAAAAGCTATTGTCTCAAAATTAGGATGAGTAATTTAAATATCTGGTGCACAAAACTCGTACATGGATTGGCTATTAAGGAGGCTGTTTTAAACTATACCTATAAATCTAAACGATTGAGGTTCAAACTGTCAATTGGAAATTTGTGCACTTTGTTTAAAAGTTATTACGGTTTCGTTTTCAATATTTTCTATTTTGTTTATTTATCAATATCGGTTCTTGTTAGAACTAATTTATATTGGAAACGGAAATGAGCGATCAAGTAATGCCACGTCTTCGCCCCTAAAGGAGTGTCTCCATGCAGATCATTTATCACTTGAGGAGAAGCATCACATTGTAAATAAAAAATGGCATAAACTGACACCTTTAAAGGAAATAACTGCTGCTGTTATATGTATCTCGCACATTAGTATCGTTTTCAATCATTCTTTATGTACATGTTATAAATGTTTGAAATTATACAAAATGTATCAGTATCCGAGAAACCAACATCAGGCCGGCTAAAACTATTTTAGTTCCATGAAAATGTTATGAATTGTGTGTGAAGGATTGTGCATAGTTTCTTTTTCTTATAGGAGATACCTATATTAAATAAAATCAAGGCTGAAATAAATAACTGTGAGTATATCCCAAATATGTCTCGGGCAACTTTACATCGTTTCTTAAAAATTCTTAATAGCAACACTAGACACCTAACCTTCGAACATACACCTAACCTTCGAACATACACCTTTAAACCTAACTATACGTCATTTCGACGACCACTTTTTGGAGTGCATAATATCGGCGGTAAATATATGTTTTTATTTACTTTCAATACTTAAATATGTTTAATAAGTATTTATTTAGTAAATAATACAATGTGTTTCTATTTTGTTATGAATATATTTCTTATAATCCATTTTTTTAAAGCATTACTTTTTGAGATCATAGCGATATTTTTGTGCCGTATTAGTCGTTTCGACAAAGTTTAGGTGTGCAAGGTTAAGTAAGTTGTGAGGAATATGTCAAAATACGTACCATTATATTACATTACTTTAGATATCTAAAAGAAAATGTATCGAACATGTCACCAAGGAAGAATTAAAGCTCCGAGATGTGGATCATATAATGGATGAAAGTCATAGAAACGTTTATTATTAATATTGGAAAGAGTAAGAGAGTAAGTAAAGAAGTTCTGAAACTAGCGATGAAAATAGTAAGTACTACCGATTAACTTTCCTAGCCGTTCCTATTTCAGTTGTTTAAATCATGTATGTTCTGCAAATTTTATTACTTGCCAAATACCTACTTTCTAAAGTGATTTTCTGTAAAGATAAACATTATTATTGATAAAAATTCAGCAAATCCTACACCAGCAAAAGCTAATAAACACTGGAATAAGAGTTATATTATTAATGAAAAATCCAGCTAACAATAAGAGTATTTTCATAAAATAGAATATAATAATATATAAATAGTGATCATTAAACTTTGTACGTGAAACTGGATCTATGAATTCACTAAGAAAACTAAAGGTAGAACTTAGTTCAAAATATTTACAATAACTAATATAGTCGTGACCACAGTTGTTTGAAAATTAGTAATGTCATAGTAGGCAACTGTAACAGATATACCCCTATTATTTATGTTGTATACTGTATCCTCTGTATCCACTCCTATTTTGAGACAGAGTATTATAAAATTTAAACACAATACGCTAAGTTACATCTTGAAAATGATTAAGTATCAACGACAACGTCATACACCGGTCACAGTCACCAGATATTTAAATGCAAATAGCAGTGGCAAGTATCTATTGTTTTTCAAGAACGGTTACCATTTGTACGTATCAGAAATTAATTAAACTTCAATTGATTTATTAAATGGTAACATTGGAGCATTATGTATGTATGTATATACCAATATTTGAGTAACAGACTTTTAGACTTGTAAGGATATTATTTTCTTCCTCGCGCTTCTCGTTAATAATTTTGTTTGGACTGTATGTATAATATCTGATTTGATTTCGTATGTACAGTACCGTCACAAAGTTTGGAAGCAAGTACAATTTCTTCGAAACATAAATAATACATAGTAAATGTACACTAAAACTGTTACTGCCTATTCTAAATAAAAGTATATGAAAACATATTCAATAAGTATTTCTTACAAATTCTAAGTATTACAAAAGAAATTAGATTTAAATCGGTTTATTGCTTTACAATGTTAAAATAATGATGTTGTCTATGTTAACAGATAGGGTGGTATAATAACGAGGGTGCGTCATATACTAGTGGGGGTATTCAGGTAATAATTAGACTGTACTACAAACTATTTCTATCGTTATGTCTGGCAAGTTATCCCTGCAAATATTTTTAGCTTGAAATGAATATGCAAGTTTTAAATTTGAAAATTAAATAAAATATTGGAAAAAATGCCGAAGCGCAACCAAATAACTTTAGAAAAACATTCAGTTATTTGTACTCCTCCAGATGAAGGATATTCAGAAAGGGCTATCGCTACTGTGTGAGTGGGGATTTCACCGAAAAGTGTTTATTATGGCTTAGCGAGAAGAAGAGAAACGGGGCAGTTTTGTCATAGAAGAAGTGGACGGCCACGGACAACAGCAGTCTAGAATAGATTCATTGTAACGTCAGCTAAACGGGATGGACGAATTACGGCACCAGATATCATCAGGCATCTTAATGCCAGGCGAGAAACGAAGGTGTCTCTCACTACTGTAAAAAAAGCGCTTGTTCGCCGCGGGTTTGAGAGGATGCATTTCCGCAAAAGAGCCCTTATTGAAATGCATAAAGATAAAAGATTAACATAAGCAAGGGAACATGGAAACTGGACAGTAGATGAGTGGAAAACCGCGTTATGAACCGAGGAGTCGAAATTTAAAAAACTGGTAGAAACATAATGGTTTGGGGTGGCCCCGGTGGTATAAGAACGGGTGATTTGGTGGAAAGAACCGGAATAATGCGGAAAGAAAAGTATTTAGATATTTTAAAAACTAATGCTTTGCCATCTGGAAGTCATATTATTGGGTCAATCCTTCATTTTCCAATACGACAACGACCCAAAACATACAGTTAGGGTACGTAAAAACTATCGAGAGGAGAAAGAAGCAGCAGGTGAGATAATAACGATGGTCGCCTCCTCGGAGTCCTGCCTTGTCACCTATTGACTTTTGGTGGGTTCCACTTGGCCGAAAAGCTAAACAAAGCAACCGCAAAATGCTCAGCAGTTATGGGCTTATTTACAGGAAATATGGCATCAATTTCATGCTAGTATTTAAAAAGTTAGTTGCCAGAAAAACATATTTTACGCAAAAAATATATCGACGAAACGAATTGTTTACCTTTAATAGCTGTTTTCTCGACGTAAGCTCCCTTTACGTAGACCAGGTCACATATAGTGAAATGCTCTGTTGAAGTCAACGAAATTTATGAGTGTTCTAATATTATTCTTAGGGTGCATGTGATCAATGCCCCATCATATTTTTACATTGATTTGAACATATGTAATTCTGGTAGTAAATGTGCTCGCTGTTCGTTTCTTATTCTTGCAGTTCATTACGTTTCCTTGTTTTGGTAGTTTGATTATTTAGTTCTGCAGGAAAGAATCGTGTATATATTCCTTGTTCCCAATGTTACTTACTACAATCTATAGTATCTAGTACGTGTATTCTACTGTATGTCATCTCTTGTTAATCGTATATTCTCGTTTTCTTGCTTGCACATTTAGTGAAATCTTTTCTTTGTATTTCTTCCTGGTTTTTGGACATTTTTCCGTAGTAAAAAGTATAGAAAATTAAACAGACACATTCCTAACTTTCATTTCTTTAGAATTCTATTTCCGAAATCAACCAATCATTTGCTTTGGCGATCCTTGAGGACCTCCCTACTGGGGTACCTGGCCCCGTTTGGTTGTGATGACCGGGTAGATGTTGGACCTTGTAGCTTTCTCTTTCATTGTGTGGTCGTTATTTCTGATCTTATTTTTAAGCTTCGACAAACGCGCATCTTATTTGCCGAAAGAATAGTCTATATACAGCGAACAAGACGCGCGTTTGTCGAAACAAGCCGATAGACCTATACGAATTTGATATATGTGTGTGACGGAGCAGAAATGTACCAAACATTTATAGGTCGTATTGCCTTCTTTTCACAAGCCCGTATCTTGTTCGCTGTATGTAGACTGTTCTTTCAATGAACAAGACGTGCGTTTGTCGAACCTTACTTATTATACAAAATAACATACGAATCATTAGGTATATGTATGTACCTACAGTACTGCAGCTCAAAAGTATTTGCCCACCCATATTTTTTGGATGTTAGGTATTTACGGGCAGATTGATTCTGTAAAATGATTTTAATATTTCTGTAATTAATACTGTAAGTCTGTCTATTAAAAATTTTGTAGCTTTGGCCATAAAATTTACCCAATTTCCCAGAATAAGGGTGCATAACAACCCAACGCACAATTCATGTACCGCTTTCTGGTGTGATTTGCCGAAGTAGATAATCTAATCTTTTTTATTATTATAATATATAATATATATATAATATATATAATTATAATTATATATTTATTATCAGAAAGCGATAGTACACTTTAGTTAGGAATGCATTCAATTTCTAGTTTATCTTTAGCTTTTCCGGAAAAAAACATAAGTTTGCGCTATCTGTGTGGTGGCCTTGTTTTAGAATTTTCTAGTGTGAATCGTAAATATGTCGGAAACTAAGGAACTTTCAATTGAAACGCGCTCTACAATAATTGGTTATAGTAAAAGCGGCGAAGTAATTGCTAGTTTTTGAGGGAACTGAAAGTTTCAAAAAGAACAGTTGACTATGACTTAAAGAAATTTACGACCGATGCAATGTTTGAAACAAAACACGTAGTGGAAGACAAGGACCATGACTTCGGCTGAAGATATGAATATTGTGGTTTCTAGCGAACATAATCGACGCCGGACTGCTCCAAAAATTGTAGCGCAAGTGAATGTGGAAAGGTTTAATCCCCTCAGTGTACCAACCGTCAAACGAAGACTTCAAGAAGCAAACCTTTATGGCTGAGTAGCTCTAAGAAAACCATTGTTATGCGCCACCAATAAAAAGAAGCGATTGCAATGGACTAAACTACATAAAAACTGAACACTTGAAGAATGGAAAAAGTTTTGTAGAGTGACGAGTCTAGATTCAAAGTCTTTGAATTGAGGTGAAGAGTTTTTGTGTGTAGGTCAGCAGGAGAACGGACATCTGATCAATGTTTAGTGCCTACCGCGAAACATGGAATAATGAAGAGAGCGGTACCGCGATATCCTTGGAAATGAAATGTTGTCATTTAGACTGCGTAGTTTTCGACACGGATACACATTTCAACACGACAATAACCTGAACCACTCTTCGAAGCTATGTAAATAATACTTGGACAAATTATCAGCTGAGGAAGTGTTTAATGTTATAGTTTGGCCACCATAGTCCCCCCTTCTTGTTGGATGAGCTCGACAGAAACGTCAGAGAAGATTCCACTACTTCTACTGAACACTTGTGGAATATTTTGCAATTGTGCAGGCACAATGGAACAAAATTTTACCACTAACTTTAATAAAATTGCTTAGTAGGATGCCGAAACTCAATAAAGCGGTTAGTAAAAATAAGGATGGGTACATTCATGAGTAAAAAATTGAATAATAATATTGTTGTTTTAATCTTTTTCACTAATTTTTTATTTACTTTAAATATACTATAGATACAACGTATCGGAAGTTTTTCATCAATGTGTCAATGAGTCAGAAATTTAATAATAATGTTATTTATAATCTCTTTTTGCTTAAAATATACTGTAAAGACTACTGATTACAAGTTTTTAAATCTATCTCTTAACGTCAAGGAGACTCAACTTACGTCGCGGGCAATACTTTTGAGCGTTGGTGTATGTCTAGAATATCATTGAATGTAAAGTTCTTAATAGTAAATCTGTGTTCAGTGTTTTCGCTATAGCACATTCATTGATTTACAAATAATAAAAAAAAAATGCGTAAATAAAAAATGACGTTATTAACTAGGTTTTTGTGCAACTGAATAATTTACAAACGCATATATCACAGCAATCTAGGATGAGCTCATATTGTAAGTGACACAATGTACAATTTATGCATTCGTACATTGAACAAATAACGCTATGGGACGTAGACACATTATTTTATTTCTATAAAACAGTGGTAACGCAATAAATCGACGAGGCCAAAACGTTGTTATAACCGAAATCATTTACCTAGGCAACGTACTAGCGAATCGCGATCGCTCGATATTTCAGTTTTTATTTCATGAATGTTATTGCAATTTATAAAGTTATTGTTTACACGATCATTTTTTAAACACTTTTTGGAGAAATGACGCTGAATTAACATGTCTGAAATGAAAAAAAAAGTTTGCAAAAGCATGCGGGCAGAAAAAATAAACGCAAAAGAGAATGCATTAGTATAACCCTTTGTTGCACATGTTATCATACATGGATACAGTTTCTTTGCCATCGACTTTGTGTATTAAAATGCCAGGAAAAAATAATTAGATATTGTGCAAATTGTATATAAGGTCTACAGATCTTATTTTATTTATTGTTGAATTTGTTGTAAACAAATTAAATGCATAAAATGTTAACAAAATCATCACTGGAAGAATTTGCTTACAAAAAATAACCAGAAGCATACCTAACTTAATCTTTCTCCAGCCGTTGATTACGATACTGTTGTTAAAATTTCGAAATTCAAAATCAGGAATCCAATATGGTGGACCAGAAACAAAATCGTTCTTCGTCTTTTATCAAAACTACTATGTAGTGGTTTTGGAGTCGCTGATTACGAATTCGGTGTTAGGCTTTCAAAATTTAAATTGGTAGATTCAACGTAGCTTGCACATACGACCTAGAATTAACAACGTGACGATATCTACTTCCTTTTTTATTTTTCTTATTTTAAGTTATTAATTTTTTGTAATTTCTAAAATTATGTTGACTTTTTCAAATCGTACAATGGCGATCGTTATGTAAAATTTTCATGATTTCTCTAAACTTAGAAATATTCAGCGTTTAAAAAGATGGTTCTTTGAAAGAGATCATGTCCAAAAATGGTGTATGATTACAATCGGTTTATGGATGCTGTAGACAAAGTTGATCTATTGAGAACCAAATACGCAATAGATAGAAAATCTAACAAGGCATCACATTTTTGGTATTTGATTGATACACTTGTGACGAGTGCATATACTATTTGTAAAAAGGCGGAAAAGAGCAGTCGATTCCTTAGTTGATTTTTATCTGAAATCCAATCGAGGAAGAAAGATTACTCCCCAAAAACTAGTACTACAAGTACCAGAGGGCAAACGTCTTTCTACTGCGAAGCATTTACCGTTACACATAAACCTTGTGCGTACTGCAGCAACAAACAAAACCTCAAACCGACTGGATGGTTTTGTATAACGTGTAACGTTTATCTTTATTTATCTTCTTCGACAAATTACTTCAAATCTTAGCACTTGATACAATTGAAAATGTAAAAATATGTTATGAAATAAAGATGAAAATGATTCTCAGAATAGTTGAAAAATTACATAAAAATTTAGAAATGGGAACTAGATACCGACACATCTACGTCGTTAGTTCTGGGTGACGTAACGAGCCGTCGACTACATTGTATCCAATTGTATTGTAATTTGGAATTTTGAATAACAAATACCGGATTCGTAATCAGTAGAGCTTGTTAAAAAGGTAGATGACATATTATCATTAAGTAGTGTAAATCGGACTTACGCCCTTATTTCACCGAATTTTAATGTTACACTACTTAATGATAACACGTCATACACCCGTTTTTATAAACTCTAGTAATCAGCGCCACGAAAACACCAGTTTTCATCAAAATCGAAATTTATGTTTTTCTCTGCATTTTGATTTCTGAAGAAGTAATACCAGATTCGTAATCGGCAACCTCCAAAACTTGTATAGCTGGATTATCAGCAATAGTGAATGAGCACAAAAATTCGTGCAGTAAGAAGCCAACAAAAATAGATCACATGTCTACAACATTTTACAGGAAAATACAAGAGGATCTACAATACAAAGTAAACTTTAGAAGTCAGTCTTGATTCTAGCAGCGACCAGAAATGTTGAGTTGGATTAAGATACGATGATTGCGTGAGACAATCAGACAGCTGCTAGACTAAGAAATAAATTATATGCTGCAATTAGTTGTTGAACTTAAATTTGTCTTCAACTGTGTGGTATAGAACAAAAACCTACATGTCTAGCGACAAAATCAAAAGTAATTTTTAAATTATTTCAAAAATGAGTACCTTGAATAAAGTTTTATACTACGCCACTGTCTGTAATCCTTTACGTAAAACATTGGTTAGTACCAGCTGCTGCTATTTGGGCCGTCTAATTTGGTAATCACATGGTGTACAGAAATTTGTTGTAATAGCCTCTATTACGTGAAGGTGTAAGGTTCGATTTGTAATATATATCATAATTAAGTTTTTAGTCATTGCTAGCAGTTAAAATATAAATAAAACTATTTATTTAAATACAATTATTATTTCACTGATGGAGTTGTAATTACGAAAAACGTTTCTGAAATACATTCCTTTCAAATATGGTTTTAATTGACGTACCTACAGTGTTATAGCTAATCCAGAGATAAGTATCTGTTATTTAGGTCACCAAATACACACACATATATATATATATATATATATATATATATATATATATATATATATATATACTAGCTGACCCGGCAAACGTTGTTTTGCCATATAAATTATTTCTAGTGAATATTTTGGTAGTCAAATAAAAATATTCTGGAACGGTTTAAACAGGTAACACAATGGTTGTTGTTGGCGGGAGCGACACGTGTTGAAAACAATTGATTTATATGAGATCACTTAATTAAATAAACGTGAGAACTATCTTGAACAAAATGGGAATAAATAATTATAGCACTGCAAATTGATGATACATTTACTATAAGAATATACTTAACATAAGAGTTGCACTGAGAAAGTAAAATGATAAGTATAGCGTCACTGTTACGATCGACGCACAATCAATAATAATGGCCGAAAACAGTTTAGGCCCTAAACTTTAGTGAGTAAGAGAAAGCTTATTGTGTGAGAAAGACAGGAGACCGGCTTCGTTCTCATCCCTACTCTGTGTTGTTTACGGGGTGAGAAGTGACACCGGTAGACGCCTGGCGGAAATAACTGATCGAGTGGTAACTGATCAATTATCGACCGCCGAGAGTAGAAAATTATTAAAGTACTAATCACTATTAAAAAATAGAGGTTGGTGGTAGAAAGGTGAAAATTTAGGATTGTATGTATTTGTTAATGCCGAATCATAAAAAAATTAAAATAAGAAATGTTGAAAAAATTTGGGGTGGACCACCCTTATCACTTAGGGGTATGAAAAATAGTTTACGTTCTATTCTCAGACCTACTGAACATACCCACAAAATTTCATAAGAATCGGTCAAGCCGTTTCGGAGGAGTTTTGTTACAAACACTGTGACACGAGAATTTTACATATTAGATATGTACATATATACATATGTACATATAGTAGTATTATAAATAAAGAGGTTGATGGAACTAGGAGAAACTTTAACTTAACAATAGGAATATGTCTTCTTTATCCTCCTTGACTGGTAATTTTGTGCTTCTACAATTACTCTAGTTTTAGAATTGAGGTAACGACTTGGCTCTTTCATTTGGATGAGTAATCTCTGCTCAAACTAACATCACGTAAAGTTTCGAATTGGATCACACTATTTTTGTTGATTGCAACCGTAGGCGTGATATAAATGCACGAACATATTTAAATATACTTTCGTGTTTTATTATGTCTGATACATTGAGAAACTATAGATAAATGAGGTGCATTCAATCAAAATCCAGACATCAACAATAGGTATTACGAGGTGTGTGAATAAAGTAATGAGAGCGATTGTTTCACTTGTTTTCGTCCAATAATATTACAATTCAATATTGTCCCCTTCAAAATAACTGCCTTGGGAAGCCACACAGTACTGGAGACGGTGTTTCCACTCCTCATAGCAGTGCTGGAACTCAAATACAGGAGTAACCTTCAGCTGGTCGGTTATAGCCATCTGAATGTTATCCAGTATCCTAAAACGACGTTCCCTGAGGAGTTGTTTCAATCTAGGGAAAAGCAGCAGTTACAAGGACCCAAGTCACGCGAATAAGCCACAGGAATGTTTTTACTGGCCCAAAATGGTTTAGTGAAATTGCTGTGTCAAGACGCATTGTCGTGATGCAGCATCCAGTCCTTTTAATGTTTGGTCTCACACGCATAACCGGTTTTCGAAGTCTTTCAAGAACCTTTGTATCCAAGTCGTCGAAATTCGTGTCACTCATTGTCAGAACGTACAAACAAAACCTGCTTCATTAAAATAATCGCTACGAACAAACAACGTGATCAAGTGCAATTGTCAAGTGAAATTTTATTGTTGCAACACTGAAGTATTGGTGAACCTGATTAATATTGAACAAAAATTCAGTGCCGTTCCAAAGGAAAATTACTTTTTGAATATCACATTTACGAAGGCAGTTCGCAAATGAAAATATACAAATAGCAATTATTTTTAAATTTAAGCATGTACAAAACTATTAAAAAAATGTCGCACCAGCTGCTGTATACGACTACCGTTGTTTTGTACGCAAATGTTACATCTTCGTTTCATATTATCCAACACATTTTGCAAAGTTATAATACTTATATTTTCAACTTCTTGCGTGACTGCAAATTGTAATTCTTCCAATTTACCTTATTTTTTAAGTATCCAAATAAAAAGAGATCAAGTGGCGTCAGATCTGGTGAACAAGCTGCTCAATGATTATGGCTAATTACTCTTTCTGAAAAGTATTCTAAGAACGTTAAGTTTTCATAACTTATGCGTGCAGTTGCCTCGTCTGGCTAAAAATAGCCTCTTTGCAATTCGTCACCATGCAATTGAAAAATAAATGGTTGCAATATTAACCCAGTAGTACCCGCTGTACTCATTTGGGTACAGTTTACCATACTAAAATGAGGACCGCGGGAACTAATGGGTTAAGTTACAATAGTTTTGCCCATTAATATTATTAAAAAAATTGGACGATGATCATTCTCTGGTTCATGGCAATCCATATCCGTAACTTTAGCGGATGCAATTGGACTTCATCAGAGTATGTGGATTCTATGTTCCTCATGTTCTATAATTTTGTGAGTTCAAAAAGCCAATGAGATGGATCCATGCTTCATCGGAAAAGATTGTGACAACTAAAATATCATCATTATTAATGGTTGCGTTAAACCATTGGCAATATTGAATGCGCTGTATCGGATCATGAAGCTGTAATGGATGGATAACGGAAACTTTATATGGATGCATATTTAATTTCTTCTTTAGGAATGTTGTACAACTTCCATAAGAAAGACTCAATGCATATTAAAAATTACATTATGCTGTATTACTTGAATTAAACTTTTTAACCTGTTTCTAGTGATAATTGCCGTGCAGACTTTTTTGGGCTTTTGGAGTAAACGGTCAAACATCTTCAACTACGTCCTCTGTTAAAGTGCTTTCCCTGCCTGTGTGCTTTGCTTTATTTACATTACCAATATTAAAAAATCGGCTAACAACTATGCTTAGATGTTGTACAAATGTGTTGTAGTTCACGTCGATTTCAAAGTGCATTTCTCTAAACTGTTCGTGTTCTGGCGCGGGTACTTCCCAATTGACTTCCTATGCGGAAGTAAGCCAGTGAAATAAAAATATTGTGGTCTTGTGAGAACGCTATAATCTATATATCAACAAAATATTTACAATTCATATTGTACTATACAAATATAACCTACAAAACATAACTAGATCTCTCAACGAATTAGCTGTAAAAAGTGCTGATAATCAAATAAAACAGCTAAAAACAACGATGTTAAACAAATCAAGAGGCGATACTAGCAAAGGCAAGAAAATGATAAAATAACAACAAACAGCACTGGTGTGGGTAATGCGGTACCACTACAAATTGTTGGTTAATTCCCGCCGAAATTTAAATCATGATAGTGCCACTTGATCACCCGGTATACACAGCTGCTTCTCCTCCAAGTCCCGCGTCCTTAGTGTTGCCCGATCGAACACTAAGCTACCAGTCTCATTACTTGACTTACATACCTCGTATATGCTCCCTTGCAGTAATGTATGGTAAGGTTTCAAATATAAATGCGTTAGGGTGGACCTTTCCCCTATGGCCATCGAAATTTATATGTGCTATCGCCTAAATGGAAAGGGTGTCACAAATGAGTTAAAGTTTTAGGATTTAGAGATGTTTACTCAAATTTTCCAGATGAAATAGGAATCTTCATAAATAACAATCTTAGAGCAGGTACGATATTTGTTAAGCCAGAATTCGTAGAAGGCTGCTGCCACGATTAGATATTTTCAAGCAGTGCCGTATCTTAAAATTTTCGCCGTTATTTCCTTGTTGCTGAATATTTGATAAATTATTGAACGGACTTTCACCAAGTTTTCTTTGTTGCGAGAAATGACACGAATGATGCAACTTAAGCTCATAAAACTTCGGTGGGATTCAAATACGAATGACAAGGTGGGAGCCTTAAAGCCAGGTGCCCATTTGATTTGGAGCAGACTATCGAATTTGTCAACAATGTGTTATGATACTTAATAATTTCATACACTTGCCGGTAGGTGCTTTTTGTATTTGTATATTATGATGGGGTACATTATCATTTATAATACCACAATTCCGGCGGAGATTTGAAATCAGCTTCTGCGTAAACCATTTCTCATAACTTAGCGAGTTCATTTCGTCGTGGTAACTTCCGGATTTGGTCTCAGATTTTAAAAATTAAGAGAGTTATGTATGAAACCCATTTCACTACCGGCGTGAACAATAACTTATCGTTTGCCTTTAGGTATGGTTGATAACAAACTATTAGTGATATTGTCTATGCAACTTTGTAACTAGTTTGTCCTGCGTGAATGTAAGTCGCATTTTAAAAACAATTGGTCTGCCTTTACTCTTATAATATCTAATTGTGTCCAGATATTTCAACCTCAAAGCCTGAATATTCTCTATTAGCAACCCCTCGATTGTCCTTAGTTTTCTCCACTTAAACGCAAGTTCATTAATAATTGTATGCAGGGAGGAGGGTTTTCCGCAAAGTCATATGCCTCATTTCATTTTTTGTTTGTGAGTCCGAGTAACTCGACAATGCTCGGTTTTGTGGAAGTTATAAATCACATTTCTAATATCTATTTGTTCCCATAGCGATATGTTGGTTTTCGTGCATGTTCTCTTGCGTTTTTTAGAACTGCATTTTACTTCACCATCAGCGTTCCTTTTAACATGCAAATTCACACCTTCACTTACGATTTTATTTATAGGAGTTAGAAAGACCCTCGTAGCAGTTACAACACGGATTTTTGATTCTGTTTCATTTGAAAATATGATCTTAAAATAATTATACACGTTAAACACAATATTATAATAAATATTTCGACTCTAGTAAGGAGTCCGTGGCTATTGACCACCAGAGTACGCCAACTTATAGCAACATTACCAAAAAGAACGATTCGACAACACCAAGAAATATCTTAATTATCAAGCCAATCGACAATAAACAATCTGTCGACACGACCAGCAAGCAGGTAAAACATTCAATCGATCCGGCGTCTCTATCAATTAAGGTAAATAAAATAATTCCAAGGAAAGATGGAAGCCTTGTTATTAGTTGCCACGACCCCAAAAATTTAAATTTATTAAAAGAAACTATTGCACAAGAAATAGGCAGTAATTATAAAGCTGAAATTCCGCGCAGAATTAATCCTAAAATAATTGTATACCGCGCCGATATTGAAGATGCACATGAAGATGAAAAGTTTTGTGAAAATGCTTTTTTTTACAAAATAGAATAAATCAATGTTCCAACTCTTTGCTTATAATAGTTCGGGTAATTAAGAGAAATGTAGATGCTGATGTCATTTTTAAATGCGATCCTACTACCTTTAAGCGAATTAACACGAGGGAGCATTTACATATATATTGGTTGGTAAAAATGCTATTTCAGGGAATCGTTTCATGTCATACGATACTACCAATGCTCAAGATATGGTCATTTTGCTAGAGACTGTAAGTTTTTTTGTGATTTGTTCGAAGTGCGCTGGGCCACATAATTTTAAAAATTGTAGATCTAATGAATGTAAATGTATTAATTGCTCAGATCATAATAGTAAGTTTGGCACTAAATTGCCTACGGATCATTCAATCTTTAGCTCGAGCTGTGAATGTTATGTGAAAGCTATCAACAATATTAAACATTTACATAGTATGATGCTACATAGCAATCTAAGGACCAATCTGACGTATTCAATGTTAATTGCTTAAGTGAAACATGGTTCAAACAAAATTGTTCGACAAATGTTAATCTTTATATAATTACATGTTGATATACGAGTTCACTAGAAGGCGGTTGCTGTATATACGCTAGGAGCAAATTAAATGTCAAGAAATTTGATATCACTAGATTCAGTCGGGAGAAAATTCTTGAAGTGTGCGGTGCAATCTGTCCAAACCTATTTTGATAATTTGCATGTATAGACCGCCTCATTTCATTCAAACCGTATAACATTTTTGTGCGGCGACTACAACAATGACTTCAAGTAAAGTGATTGCAAGGACTGTGGTGTGATTTACTGACACAAATATCACATCGGTAAACTCCTCACCATACAATTGTTTAGGTATAATAAAAAATCGGTGACACATTTGTACCACGTGTCCACAGTAAAAAGTAGGGTAAAAATGCATGTTTTAGAATTTTTAATGAGAGAAATTTGTCACTTCGGTTTATACGGTTGTTGAAGATGCTTGCCTCGAGCTAGCGAAACACGTGTCACCGATTTTTTATTATAAACAATTGTGAGGTGAGGAGTTTACCGATGTGGTATTTGTGTCAGTGACTTCAAGAGTAAGTCTTCTGAGCAACAAAGTTTAATTAATTTAATGGTAGAATATGGCCTCAACATGGTAATACACGAGTATACTAGAGTGACCAATTTTCCGCAAAATTCAATCAACAATATTTTCACTAACATCACGTTATTAGATATTATTTACACTGTTCATGATACCTACATTTCAGATCATCGTTACATAGTGTTAAATATCAATGAACAATATGTTTCAAACATGCGAATGAACAAAATTATTAGAAAGAGGGTTTCTTCCGTGAATAACAAAAACCAGTTTGGTTATTTTTGGTGGTGGACTTGTTAAATATATATTTTATGTACTTTTAACAAATAAAATTATTATTATTATTATTGTTATTATTCTTATTAAACCATTATGAGGCGCAAATTATCGGTGCGAAATTAGGAAGCAACGCACAAGTGCTCCATGTCCTGTTGTACAACATGCGAAAAGTGTATCTAACCTTACATGAAAGTGCGGCTCTGGTTGTCAAGGAAGTTGAAATCTAGGAAAAAGCGATTATTTCGGTGCAGAAGATGGACATATATAAGATAATAATAATAATATAAAGTAGAAAAAAGTGGTAAATTACAAAATTACAAAAATTGAATAGAGCTGGCCTTTACTTGGTGAAGATCCATAATAATAATGAATATAACTCGTAGAATAAACACTTTACTATATTTAACCAACAATCATAACGTTAGGTTTGCCTACACAGTCGCATCTCCAGACTATAGGGTTTGTTACCTTAGAGAAGAGCACATTACGTCATAAAAATATGCGCGAGATGTGACGTTTCATTCATTCATTGCCATTCATTGCCTTTCGCTAGTCGGTTTCCATCGTAATGTATACAGAACACCAACTTGGTTCATTGCGCCGCTAACGTAATGTGCTCTTCTCTAAGGAAACAAACCCTACCATCAAAGTAAGTTAGTTTGAAGATATAGTCTGACGAAGCCACTGTGTTATTCATTAAATATAAAAAAAACTATAAACCGCCATAATTTCCCGCAAATAAAACGAGAAGAATTTACAGATTCTATAGAGAATTTATTTGATATAACACATTCCAATGTGTTGGAAATGATGCCGATACAGGAAGATAGATTATTTCTTCTGCAACAGGGAGAAAACGGCCGGAGTCGGTGGAATGGCCTCGATTGTTCGCAAATCAATCAACAAAGAAGAAGAGCGTAGCACATGGAAAATACAGCTAACGATAATTATAAAGCGGCAACAGGAATTGTTGGCAGCTTACAAATCTTAACGATGTTACCGAACAAGCTAACACATTATTAAAAGAGTATTCAGAATGCACCACAAAGAAGGAACGACAGAGGCAGGAATTTTGCAATTTATAAGCGTTATCCTACAATAGATAAGAAAACTTTAAGTAAAAAAATTCGAATAAATAGTATTTTTAATTTTATGTGCATATGCATATGTAGTATTTATAGCAATAACTATTGTGCCCAAAGAAAAAAGGTGCAATTAATATAAAAAGAATTAACCTCATTATTCTTTCGAAATATTATAACATTTGTTTTAACGATTTTCTTTTTATTGTTAATAAATAACTTTGTTTCTTAGACTTACAGAAATTGGTGCAAACTTACATATAATAATGAAGAAACGTGCTAAAATTAATGTTTTACCCACTAAATTTAATATGTCTGCATAAACACAGCCGTTGTAAGATGTCTTCCTATTGTACCATCGAATTGATTAGAAATAAAAGTTGATCAAGCATTATTAAGGTCCACCCAAAAATTCATGTACATCTATATATATTGATATTAATATTAACTGACTGTGGTATTTATGAAACTACACTCACATGTTGACATAAATTTAAATTATACAAAATTATTCGTATCCTGCAAAATATAAGATTTCATAACAAGTCTCAACAGCAGTCTTACTATATATCTACCATGACAGCATATACTATTGTATAATTAAAAAACAACAAAGGTTGTCATACTACAAAGAAAACGCGAATAGAAATTCTCAAAGAGACTTAAAATAAGATCGTTACCACGCCCGCTTTATGTGTGAAATATATTTATATACATAAAATGAGTTCTAGGCCTTTGAAGTATACGTAAGAATATAACAAAGATATTCCATTTGTTAAAAGCAAGTTCAATTTAATCCAACATTGATGAGTCTATGTATGAAAGAAAGTCTGAGCGAAATTAGAAATATCAAAATTTAAAATTATTATAGAAATATTATAATGTGGGCAGAATATGATTTTATCCAAGATGAGAGTTGTAAAATGAAGTATAATGCAGTAAATTTTGTATACAGTGAAATCTCCCATAAGCGGCATCTCCTATAAGCGGACAAGTCTATCAAGCGGACAATTTTAGTGGCACCGTTTTGCCCACATATATTTTAAATCAGACACAACCTCTGTTAAGCGGACATTCCCTTAAACGGACCCGGACAACCTAAAATCTCAAATTTAACTAAGTTCCTCTCTAAGCGGACAATATCGAGGACCGAATAGAGGAATTAAAGGTTTAACCAAATCTATTGACCATTTAGACGCCATATATTTTGCGAAAACAGCTTGGGAACAAGTTACTGACATAACTATTAAAAACTGTTTTCGAAAAGCTAAATTTTTCTATGGAGATCTTCCTCCCTCTCCGTATGACGATTTTGACGCAAATGATGAAATTCCTTTGTCCGTCTACGAACAAATCAAAAAATCATTTGTGGCGACGGACAATATTAACGTTGATCCTGCCGACTTCATTAATTTGGATACTGAACTTGCAATCGAAGACGACGATCTTGATTCTGCCATAAAAGAAGCTATCTCAAATCCTGATGGAGAATTAAATGAAGAATATGATATTATCGATGATGTGTTTTTGAAACCCCAATAAAAAATCATTCTGATGCCATAACAGCAACAAAGAATTTAAAATTGGTTGCAAAGAATGAAGGTGACATAAAAGGCTTTGAATTTGCTGTAAACTGCTGTAAACTTAGAAGTTTATTACGTTGGTAAGTTATTTCAAAGTAAACAAAAAACCAAACCCTATTGTTTGACTTTTTAGGAAAACTGCTTAGAAATTGTATATATGTGTTGTATATGTAAAATCAAATAATCTACTTACGATACAACATATTATATAGATACATCTTATTATACATGTATGTTAAATTTATTTAAAATGTGATGTTGCTTTAGAACTTACTGTTTGTTTTTATATTTTAAAATTTACTTAAAATGTCATGTTTATTTGAGAATTTATTATTTGGTTTTATATTTTTACATATTCTTGCAAAGATTACACGATATCGAAGTACCTAAGAGATCAAGACATAAACACGTTGAATATAGGTTTAGAATCGGTAATAAGTGTAATGAATACAATATAACTTCGATTCTCCGTCATTTGATCGATCAACAGCTTATTCTCTTAACCGTACGACTTGCATGTGCAAAATTGTTGGTTACTCAATTATCCGTAAGCGGAATTCATCTAACCGTGCGTTAGTAGTGCACAGTTAGGTTCGACAAACGAATGCATAAGTTACCATTAAGTGGTGTAAACCGGACTGAAGCTGCCACGCCACCGCTTGTCCCCAGTTACGTGTAAGGGGCGACATTAAAATTCGGAGGAGTGACAGCGTCAGTCCGGTTTACACAACTTATCACGCACTCGTTTGTCGAACCTTAGTGATAACTGCACTTGATGTGGTAATCAACAAGAACGGCCAACGTATTTCCACTAAGGTTAAGGAAAATAAAGCTGAAATATTTAAAACTATTTCCTGTAATTATTTTAATGCACTCCCACAACTAGCACCAATAATCGACGTTCTACTGTATGTAATATATAGATGATTAAATACCATTGTATCAAAAATAGTCCAGCAAACCTAATTAGAATATTAATTTGCTAGCAAAAAATTGGAAGAACTGGAACATAATTGACATTAAATTGCATTATCAATTCTTCGCGTGGGGACAGAAAATATCAAGTTAATATTCTTTTTGATTTAATAATTTAAAAGAACCTTTAAAAACAGTAAATAAGGTGTAATGCTCGCAGTATTGAAATATCAATAAAATATATAAGGTAATAAAGAGCAGTTCCCTTAATAAATAAGGCAGGCACATATACCTCTAACTTGCACGCTATTATCGCTACCCGGATGACAAATGTAACTCTAATCAATTTTATTTTCTACTTTCCCATTATTTTCATTCCCATTAATATCCCCAAACACGCGCAGCACCGTCTCTCTCATCAGTCCCCGATTCTGAAGCCAACAAGGCCACCGTCATCACTGTTGGCTGCCAAGAAGTTTTGTCATTTGAGTTACACTACCTATCGCTTTTGTTCACAACACCGACAGATGTTTCTTGACTGCACTTTGTACTTTCAGTCGCTTTCACCCTACACGACTTCTGACTAGTCCTCTGTTTACATCTATCCCGTGTAACTTGTACAAACGGCCAACGACACCCTTAATGGGTTTGAAAAAGTTTTGAGGGATTCCGAAGATATTTTCTTTGCTTCCACTATGCGTTAAATTAAAAAACACGAAGCTATTCCGACTAGGTTTGTTCGATCTCGTTTCGATTGATAAGGGGACAAAATGAGTTCAATATCAGATGTCGTAAAAGTCACAGGGTAATAGCAGTATTTTTTGTAACACAGATCAAAAACTACTTCATCAACACTGAAACTGAATAACCATTTATATATGGATATGTATGTATACATATGTAGGGGAGTATCGTATATGTAAAAATATGTTGCAACCTAACTGTTCATTTAATTTCAGGCTCAACTAAATCATGCACCATCAACCACTGAAGCAGGGCTTTACGATTAAACCGTTTAAACGCAGTTGTTGCAAATTCTGGAACCGTGGAGCATCCCTATAAATGCCTATTTGGAAATGTTGGAGTACACTACATTTCTTGTGTCTTAAAAACAAGATCCAACATACAAAATGCTAAACGCCTACAATGGCTGCAAGGATACCACTTTACAATCAAATATTAGAAAGACAAGTAGTATAACCTGGAATTTTAAATGTTAAATTTGGATTCAACTGCTGTTAATTTACGGTAGTAGCTGGAAACCATTTGTAGTAATACATTGGGTAGTTTTAACTTTTTCGATGTTTAATTTTACGAGGTAATTTCTGACTATCAAATCGACCAAATGAAAATCACAATTACATAAGAAATGAAAAGGCTATTTCAAATGAAGTATCTTCTTTAAATATTTTGAACTTTGATATTTTGTTTGAAGATAATAAAATAAATTGAAAACTAGTTTCAAGATACTTGAGAGAGTTACAATTATAAAGAATAGAAAAGTAGAACATCTACAGATCTCTCCAATGAGGTTCATTTGTTAGGCAACTTTCACAAAAAGTTGTGCAACGGCTGCGCTGCAGCCTACATTGCACACGCCCATAATTATCACGGGGAATCGTGCTTTGTTAATCGTAGACTGCAACCGTAGAGTAGTGAAGTGCTATACCGTACTGAAGAGTCCTAATAAGGACGAAACTAATCTACGGTTGTAGTCTACGATTAACAAAGCACAATTCCCTCTGTGATAATTATTGGCATATGCAATGTAGGTTGCAGTGCAACCGTTGCATAATTTTCTGTGAAATGAATCTCAATGTAGGTGATTCATTGGAGAGTTATGAAGATGTTCTACTTGTCCATTCTTTGATAATAAAATATGTGTACTATAAGTAAAACCATATATAAATCTATAACTAAACTAAAACCTGGACAGGCATTAATGAAGCTGTTTAACACCCTCTTCTATATTTTAATGACCTACGCCAACTTCAAGGTCCTTTAGCTGAAGAAGAAAGCTTTGTTAATGCGCAACATATTATTGCCTATGGAATCTTGCTAAAAGAATGGTATTGTAATTGAAATTATTGCTCTCTGTTCACAAATCAGTTCCTAACTGAACAACCACACACAACAATGGCAAAATTTGATATTAGTTGTAATATTATATATATATATATATATATACAAGTAGCCAACCGTGCTCGCGAAGTAGGAAAGTCAGAACGAGGCAAGAATATAAGGTATAACTAGTATTTTATAAATACATGTATATGTACTTGCAATCTTGCTCACTGTTCTAGAAATAATATTCTGATCAACTACAGCAGAGAATAAGTTACTTGGAAACAAATATAAAATAATTGGCACTAGAAAAGGATAGTTTCATTCTTTCTGAACAGCATTGTATGGAAATTGAAAACTATAATTTGTTTAAAAGTATTATTTTGTAGGTAAAACTAATCATATCAGCAATTGAGTATTGCATTATGCTGCACCATAGTGAGACACGAAGGAACTTTATAAACCCCGCCGCAAAATTCAACCCTATATTTAGGAATTTTTTGTATTCTTTTGTTTTGATTTAATTCCTCATTTGCCTCCTAACATTAAGTACATACTTTCATTCATCCATCATAAAGTAAGTACAAATTTCGACATATGAGGTATTCAATTGTGAAGTACTAGTACAACCAGCGACGAAAATAAATAATAATAATATATATTTCTAAGTCTACGTTTAAGTCCCTTGTAGGCAGATATAAAGCGAGTCATGTAAGACTATGGATCTTGAGAATTGGGCGCCGCTAATTTGATGAAAATCAAAGGCAACGCACAGAAGGCCTTCTTAGATAGGGAATTTCACCTTTCAAACAGCTACCTGCGTACAATAGAGTCACTTTGAAAATTCAACTTTACGGATAAAACACGCACCTTGTACAAAAGCAACTCCTATTTTAACGGACATATTGTTATACACATGTATTGATATAAAAAATCTTTATACAATAGTTTTATGATACCACTAAATCCGCCCACTTCAATTTCTACCAAAATTGCATAAAAATAGCCACATTCTGGGATGCGCTGAGAATATTTCTCTCCCTTTTTTCTACCAAGAGAATTTTGGAAATTTCCCTATTCACTATCTGCTGATTCCACTCTTTGCGAATTTCCGCGCGTGATTCCAGAATATCGTATATCCTGGCTTTGAGATAAATCATTTTCACCCCCTTCACTGCTTGTGCTGCTTCAATATGCTATCGCGTCTTCTAGACATATTCTAATGGAGAAAGGTTCTTTGTCAAAACATTGTAAAACTGAACTTTTGGAGATATTTACAAAAAATAATTAAAAAGTTCCATCACGAGCAGTTTAGTTACAAATTCCACTTAAAATTATGGACAATTAAGCATTATCATTATTATTAAGCGATATCAAGGAAGATGGAGTGTTAATATGAGCGCACTACTGCTGGGTGCCCAAAAGAGACGATCCCCAGCGATTCTACAGCAGAAAAGCACAAAACGAAGTTTCGATTGGAAGTGAGAACGATACTACAAACACTTTTAAACATAAAGATCATTTACTTTTACTAATTTTGAGTTGTTTTTATGAAAAATGTTTGGTTACTTATGATTTTAATAAAATGTAAAATAAAATATAAATTCCATATTTTTTTGTAATTAGCTTACTATTCCTAAAATACATCCGCTTTTTGTGAAAAAGCCTACGTGATAGAAAAAACGGGTTTCGTTTTTGAGTTCACACATAAAAATAAGTGACTAAAGTTAAAACAATTTTTAAAAAGTATGTTTTTGCAGGCCTGTACTGTGCTCGTTGTGTGGTGTTCGTCTTGGGCAGTGGCTGTATATCGCTGGTTTTCCACTGAGGATGGCAACTTAGTACGTACCTTTTTCTTCCGAGAGGTGTGGAGAGATAATCATTACTATTAAAAGCGTAGTGAAATATACGCGAAAAATGGGTACATGTTCAGAATACGCTAGAGCAAGAAACACACAACAAATTGAAAAGGAAATAACCGAAATTCAAAGAAAAAGAAGTATGGAGGAATTATAGGAGAGATACTACCAGAAGAATCAGTAATGACAAAACGCGAAAATAAACAACCGAGTTGGTACGGTCATATAAGAACGAACAGGTTAATTAAAATGGTTTTAGAAACTGGAAGTAGAATAAACAGAGAAACAGATCTAGGAAGAATGGACAGAGAGAATGCAGAACGTAGATTCAAGAGAGGAAAGACCATGGCAGGGATGAGCAAATTACTAGAAGACCGACGCAGATGGAAGAAATTAATATAGAAAACAGACACAAATCGGACAGTTTAATAGGGTTAAAAGAATACTTCAAGAAGAAGAAGAATATACTAATACATAATACATTCCGTTCAAAAGCGCGAGTTTTCTTGCTGTTGTAAATGGATGAACTGGGATCTAAAATTTTGTAGTCTTTGTATTTAAACTAAATGCAGAAACTTTGGTCGAAGTAACTACTTAAAGCACCCATTGCCAAAACAGAGAAAAATAATTTGAGAAAAGAAAAGATTTAAGACAATTGAAAAACGTTGTATGTACATATGTGCAGATCTGTATAGGTACTAAGAATCGATTTATTTTAATACGAAGAATACAAAAATGTAATTAAACGTACACTATCTCATTTAAAATAAACTAAGTAGACGTCGATTTCCGGTATAAGCGGATGTGATATTTTTAGAGAAATACACTGCTGTTCATGGAAAGCCGAACACAAACAAGATATTTTTGTATATGCAGCGTTCGGTTTTCCATAAACGCGTATTTTACCTTAGAGGACAAACGAGTATATGTAGTGCTACCAAACTTTTTGATATAAAAATAAATGGTAGATCGCCGAAAATGTATAGGTAGGTCGTGCTAGATTAATCTATCCTATTACAGCAATAATGTGTCAAGTAGTTTTTAAATTCGATCAGAGATCCAACAAATATTTTCAATCAACTTTAATGTTGTGCCGCGCCACTCGTAAAGTTACCAATATCCCGCTGAATATACATGTATATTGATGAGTGGTGAGATGGCCTGATGACTACTGTTTCGACGTATATCGAAATCTGATTATTTGTCTACACATTATATGTCACATGTATAATTAGATGTAGTTGGTCATCTTACCATTAATGATTGACCCTCTCGAAAGTTTACTTAACTGCTTTCATTCTATTTAATTAGACTTTAATATTATGTTAAGTGCAATTCAATTCATTGTAGATCTTGGCTTGTAAGAAATCATTTACATTTAACTTAGGTCGGTTAAGAAAATGCATTTTCAGGTCTCATTAATCCATCAAAACAAATTAAGGTATCAGTAGAAACATTTAATTGATTGCTTTAATCAGCTGATTGTTAGTCAAGCAGTTACAAATCAGTTATATCTCACAATCAGTTCAGTCAATTGATTTTATGAACCAGCACGAAGTTGTCGTCGTAATAAATAAGTGAAGTGAACCAGTGCATTATTGTTTTCATTACCATCTCGTATTATTCCTTCAAAGCAGGAGGAATCATCAACTACCATATTTATAAATAATTTGTTGGATCTCTGCTTATTATATGTAATTACGTGTTTTGTCTGACTACCTGTCCTTTTTTCTTACTGAATAGCTTCTGCGAGAAATGCTGGTAAGTGATCACTTTACACTTATAGTGAAATAAGTAAATAACAATATAATTGATGTTGCAGAGAGGGATATTATTAGGATAGGGCAATAAATAAAAACTAATAATTATTATAAAAGAAAGTTCTTTTATTTAACCTTCCTATACTCACGTCAAAATGAAAGACGTATACTATACTATATAAATCGGTCTCACAGACCGTATGCGTGAATATAGGAAGGTTAATGCATCGATACCCGAAGACTGTTTATATTGAACGGTACGATATATCTAGCATACATGTCATCCTTAGCTCCAGGTCAGTCCCTTTCAAGTACGTAATTTACGACGGGCCGATGTGTTTATGTATCAATTCATTTTTGTTTGTATGGCGACGTTCGACTCGCATTTAAGATGGTGAGAATATAATTATTCCACCACAGTTTTCCAACAGATATTATACAATTGTGTGCATTTGAATGTAATTGAATACATTTCGTCGGACAACAAACAAAAACGTCTAAAAACAGGCAAGTTCTGGGTATAAACGCAGTTCGATTCGAACAGCATGACCATACCACCTCGCAAACCGTTAACAACGGTCCCGGACAGCCGCCATATCATGAATGTCATTTCAAATGTGATAATATCGATGTTCGCAACCACTATCGGCAAGCAACATATTGGCAACAGCGATACTAAAAACGCCGAAAAACAGCGTCAAATTTCTATTCTACTTCCCGGTGTTTGCCTAAGGGTTTTATAAACGAAATCGAGTGGAAAGAAAAACAAAGAAAAATGTACCCCTAAATTTCATTTTAAAATCGAATATTTTTCGTATTATTGCTTTATTCAAGACTTCTCGAACGAATCTTCCAATTGGTAAAAATCCAGCGATTCTGTTTCGACAATATAAATATGGGAAATATTATTCGCTTATATTTACTTCCTAATATTTATTACACAAACGTGTATCATAATATCTTCTATGATGGATTCCATCCGGAGGTGACACAATGCGATTTATGCGAAATCCGATCTGCCATATTGTTATTGTTAGAGATTTCTGAAATTTCGATGTTTAACATAAACAATAACCTATAGTAAACTTCAAAGATGCTTGAATATGTTAAACATGTGTGTTGAAATATAATTGCACAAAACAGTAAAAGTGTGTTGGAAGACATATTTTACAACACTGGTTTCTTGGCAAAATAATTAATAACACTACAAATTCACAGTTAACGTAAATCTGCATGTACAGTACACTCCCGATAATATGAACACAAGAAAAGTTTCGAATGTGTTCAGCACTTCATAAATTAAAAACAAATACAATCAAATATCGAAACGAATATTAAGCAAATAACAAAAAAGGGTGATCAATACAACCAAAACAATAAAAACAATATTACTCAAAAATATTAAAAATATTGGGCTGGGAAAAAAGTTCCCGCCGTTGTATTAAGTGTTTGTTTTTACAGCGATTGCTTGGCTTATGACAGTCCGATCGCAATATACCATTTTAAAGGTCTACAAGCGTGTACTAACATTTTTTAAATCGTTAAGTGCTATTCTAGGAGGACGGCCGTAAAACTGACAATTTTGAATCACTTCCACTCAATGGGATTTGAAGAAAGACCCGGAACGTGGGTGCACCCGAGCTTACCGAAGAAAATAAAGAAAATCGCCTCCAAATTGCGCCCCAACACCAAGCAACACGTGGCCACAAGTAACGATTTTTATAGAATCGTTACGGAAGATGAGAAATGGTACCTCCATGTCAACATTACGCTAAGGACAAAATGGGTGGCTACAGGGGACACGCCAAAGTCAACAGTGAAACAAGACTTCCATCCCAAGAAGACTGCGCTTGGTGGGATTAGTCTAGTACACTGGACAATGCTAGAGAAGAACAATACGGTCGAAAAAAACTTTATGTACCTCAACTTCACCGAGTAAACGAGGCCATTTAAATGAAAAGACCTCAGACAAGCCCAAATTATCCTGCTCCACGACAACGCGCAAAAATCGTCAAACCTGCCCTCCAAGAACTCGATCCACCGTATTCTCCGGACCTTGCGTCAATGGATTATTACCTTCTCCACTCGCTGTCGAACCAAACGAGGGGTGTTATCTCCAACAACGGCGTCAAAACTAACTAAAAAACCAGGGCAAGCGATTTTTGACGAAACGGCATTAAAAAATTGGTAGAGAAGTGGGAGTAAGTTGTGAACAATGACGGAGAATATATAGTCGAGTAATCCTTTCTTATAATTGTTGTAAAATATTTTTCTTTAACAAAGAAACAATGGCAAGAACAATTGGGACCGGGCTCCATCTACATAAGCAAAAATCTGGATATTCAAATTATTTTTTTACACTAGATTGTAGTACTCTATTACACAAAATTATTAAAAACACCTGTACATATTGTTCACTAATTTGTATTTCTCTCATATATGACAGTGTAAGTGGGAAAAAAGCACAAAAGTCAAATCTGTATAATCAAAGTTCCGCAGATTTCATATCTGGATAATTGAGATTTTACTGTATTACTAATTTGTAATACGCATAAAAGATATATACATAATCCTATTAGATTCGTAAACAATATCAAATAAAATCTATTAAAACAACCTTCTTCATTCTTATACGCAACATTTAATGGTCGACGTAGAGGAATGCAAGAATATTTTAATATTTAAGCTATTTCCTAAAACATTGCGTCTACTACATACATAATATTTACTGAAGCAATAGCATAACTGCCTACACGCGCACTGGCTGTTTACATTCCACATGTCGTTGAAACTTACTTACATATAAATACACAATTCGTACAAAAAATTGTGACGATTTGTCTTTAAAATGATGATTTTGGTTTAATGGAAGATAAAAGTAAAAGCTTTATGTAGTAAACAATACTATGTATACAACGACAATAAACTATACCTAAAAATAAGAATTTCGAAGCTGGTTCTTCCAATTGACGCCGTATGTTGTATTGCGGAATAATATGCTGTGGTCTTTCCGCCTCAAGCAAGGTATATCTTTCGCAGTGCTCTGTTCGGACAATTTTACGAAGAACACATCTGTTTTGTGTTGGCTGGTTCATTAACTGATTGTGGGCATACAAAAGGGATACTAATATTTTAGGAGGTGTAGGCAGTAGCAGGATAGATCTATAATTTGAAATTTATGCCACGTAATAATTGCAATAAGGCTGTACACTCGTGGAAAAAATTCATTCAAATAATAAAAGTGGTACCTTAAAATTAATCATAATAGTACGAGGCATAAGCTGAATTTATTGAGAATAAGAAAATCAAGTGGACTGTAAAAAACAATCTAACAGTGTTTATTTAGAGCAACTTTTTATCTGTCATTTTATCTGTTTAGTTGTTGAAGCTACATTCGTAATAGCTCACTTACCTGTTTTAAAAGTAAAATAAAATGGAATTAACTAGGGAGCACTTTCGAATCATAATTTACTACGATTTTAAAAGAGCACAAGCACCTTTCCTTGGCTACAATTTACCGATGGTATAAGGAATTTGAACGCGAACGGAATTCTGTTCAGCATTAAAAAGGAGCAGGACGTCCTCCTACGGCTGTTAACCACAAAAACATTGCTGCTGTTAACAAAATGATTGAAAAGGACAATAAAGCCACTTAAGCGGTAATAGAGCAT
Source organism: Chrysina gloriosa (assembly GCA_038088585.1). NCBI lineage: Eukaryota > Metazoa > Arthropoda > Insecta > Coleoptera > Scarabaeidae > Chrysina > Chrysina gloriosa. The sequence continues at coordinate 13,009,467 of CM076095.1, forward strand.
CAACTTAAGATTGGACCCTCAGCTGTTAAAACAATCATACACGATCAACTGCATTTAAAAAAAGTGATAAATCGTTTTGTGCCGCATCACCTTTCTGACTTCCAAAAATCAAAGTGTGTGAGAATTTGCCATCAAAGTTTAAATTTATTAAATAATGGCGGGCACCACACCTTTTCCAAAATAGTGACAACTTACGAAACTTATATTCTCTTTTTCGACCTTCCTATCCGCCAAGATAGTCGTGTATGGATTCACAAAGATGAAAAAACTCCTATAATAACTGAGATGCAGCGAGCTATGAAAAATATTATGTATGTGGTATTCTTCAGAAGTACGGGCTTAGTAAACGCAATTTAGATAGATAGACAGAAGACAGTTACAGCTAAGTGGTACACAGAAAAATATTTGCCTGAAGTGTTCAATAAAGTTCCAGACAAGGGAATTATGCTCCACTATAACAATGCATTGTCCCAAACGCCAGTTTCAACTCTCCAGTTTTTGACTGAAAAAAGATATAAAAGTAATAGAACATCCGCCGTACTCACCCGATTTAGCAATCTGTGACTTTTGGATATTTTTTGGGCTTAAACAAAATTTGCGGGGTGGAAGGTTTAGGTCTGTGAAGTTGGCACCGCAAAATGGAAAAAATCTTTGGAAATGACATATCTATTTGACCATTTTTTGACCATCTTTGACCACAAAATAGTTTTGCTTGACCACCCTTCATTTACGAGAAAAACATTTTTTCGAATTTTCATTTTGAAACATCAATATAATCGATGATAAAATAGAAAAAATCCTTGGAAATGACATATTTGTTTGACCATTTTGTGACTACGTTTGACCACAAAATAGTTTTGTTTGACCACCCTTCATTATCGAGAAAAACATTTTTTCGAATTTTCATTTTGAAACATCAATATAATCGATGATAAAATAGAAAAAATCCTTGGAAATGACATATTTGTTTGACCTTTTTGTAACTATGTTTGACCACAAAATAGTTTTGCTTGACCACCCTTCATTGTCGATAAAAACATTTTTTCGAATCTTCATTTTCAAACATGAATATAATCGATGATAAAATAGAAAAAATCCTTGGAAATGACATATTTGTTTGACCATGTTGTGACTATGTTTGACAACAAAATAGTTTTGTTTGACCACCCTTCAGAATCGAGAAAACCTTTTTCTCGAATTTTCATTTTGAAACATCAATATAATCGATGATAAAATAGAAAAGAATCCTTGGAGATGACATATTTGTTTGACAATTTTGTGACTACGTTTGACCACAAAATAGTTTTGTTTGACCACCCTTTATTATCGAGAAAATATTTTTTCGAATTTTCATTTTGAAACATCAATATAATCGATGATAAAATAGAAAAAATCCTTGGAAATGACATATTTGTTTGACCTTTTGTGACTATGTTTGACCACAAAATAGTTTTGCTTGACCACCCTTCATTATCGAGAAAAACATTTTTTCGAATCTTCATTTTCAAACATCAATATAACCGATGATAAAATAGAAAAAATCCTTGGAAATGACATATTTGTTTGACCATTCTGTGACTATGTTTGACCACAAAATAGTTTTGTTTGACCATCCTTCATTATCGAGAAAAACATCTTTTTCGAATTTTCATTTTGAAACATCAATATAATCGATGATAAAATAGAAAAGAATCCTTGGAAATGACATATTTGTTTAACGATTTTGTGACTATGTTTGACCACAAAATAGTTTTGTTTGACCACCCTTCATTATCGAGAAAAACATTTTTTCAATTTTTTTGTTTAACATCAATAATCGATGATAAAATATACACACGAGTGTGTAGCAAATCCTTTGATCACTGCTTAGAATTTTGATAAAGTTCAATAAACATTATTTAGTCATAAAAATTGTTTGGCAAAATGGATATTTTCAGATTGGTAGTCAAGTCGCATTCTATTTATCAAGAGAGGGCACTTATAATGAAGAGCATATTCAAAGAAGAAATAGCATCGTGGACTGCGCCTGCAATCTATTTTCTCAAATCCTTCAAGTACTTCTAGCAGATATCCCTACGGCTAGGCAAATAATTTTGTGCAATAGTTGCGGAACTAAAACATATTTCAAAACTTATCTTGAAATAGATACCAAACATATGATCGAATTAGAAGTTAACCAAGGAGTGCCAGATCTATCAGATTATTTTTCCAGAGGAAAGAAAAAATGTACCTGCAACAAGGAACGTATAGTAACTAATTTTTCAGGAATCAATCTTTTCCTCGACACTGAATTCGCTTTGAACGCCAAATTTCAACGATTGATTTATCCCACAGCCACAGACCAAATCTTGATAGAACAAATACCGAGAAACGTCATAGTGAAGAACAAAAACTATATGTTGAATGGGGTGGTAGAATTCCAACCTCCTCTATCCTCGAATGGAGTCGGACATTACATTGCTCATTGTCGCCAAGTGACGGACTCTTGGGAAACTCATAATGACATGTGCAAGGAGTTGAAAAAATCAAAGAACTGGGAAGACGAGCAATAAAAACCAGCGTGATAATATACTCGCAACTATCATCAGTAGTAGATCCCCTGATTTTCTCGATGGTGTTGATCAATAATAATTGTAACGTTTCCAGATTTGCATATGGCAATGTAACAATGTAATATTCGAATGACTGATTCAGGTTGTACATACATATGTATGTATGTAATAAGTTTAGAATGGGAAATGCGAACATATTTTGATAATGTATTCTTTAAATTTATTATGAAATGATTCCTACTAAATTTAGTTAGAAATGTAAGATTATAACAATGTTTTTTTTTCGAGAGTTGCTGACTTTTAAAAGATGTACAAGTGGAGAAGCGTTAGAATTTTGTACCAAGAGATTTAAGTGTGGACAATATATTTCTAATAGTTAGTGTGAAGTTGCGTTGCCATTCTCTAATATCCCTTCAGTTAAGAGATTTTTATTAACAAATAATAATTTCTACACTAAAAATTACATGGTGGCCAAACATAGTCGAATGATTTCCCGTGCAGTAGTGACCACTTATTAAAAATATTCACTTTCCTAAATGGTTTTTATGAAAGAATAGTTTGTGTTACGCTTGAAAAAATTCAAGTGGTGGTCAAACGTAGTCAAACGATTCTCTGTACAGTATCGACCTGAAATATCTACTTGGTTTAACAATTGTTACTAATACGTGAAATGGTAAACAATTTTGGTATATATTATATATATATTATAAATAATTTTTGTTATGCCCTAATGAAATTTCAAGAAATGGTCAAACATGGTCAAATGATTCTCTATACGATTTTGACCTTAAATCCTTAAATATCTAATAACTCTTTTCGATATATATATATATATATATATATATTTCTGTTACTCTTAACTAAAAATTCATGAGGTGGTCAAACATTGTCAAATGATTTCAATGATGTTAAATGAACGGACTACCAATCTGAAAATATCCATTTTGCCAAACAAATTTTATGACTAAATAATGTTTATTGAACTTTATCAAAATTCTAAGCAGTGGTCAAACGATTTGCTACACACGAGAAATATTTTATCGATTATTGATGTCAAATAAAAAAAAATTGAAGAAGATGTTTTTCTCGATAATGAAAGGCGGTCAAATAAAACTATTTTGTGGTCAAACATAATCACAAAATGATCAAACAAATATATTTCCAAGGATTTTTTCTATTTTATCATCGATTATATTGATGTTTCAAAATGAAAATTCCAAAAAATGTTTTTCTCGATAATGAAGGGTGGTCAAGCAAAACTATTTTGTGGTCAAACATAGTCACAAAATGGTCAAACAAATATGTCATTTCCAAAGATTTTTTCCATCTTGCGGTGCCAACTTCACAGATCTAGAAGGTTTTCGTCTGAAGAAGAGATTGATACCGCAGTTCACGCTTATTTTGAAGGTTATTACGAAAGAAGATTGGTTGGGAGCTTTTCAACAGTGAAAAGAAAGAATGGTCAAATTTGAATCAAGAAAGTAATAACTGCTAAAAGATTACCGTTTTAAGAAATTAACCCCTTAGTGGCTCAGTAGTAAAAATCACGTTTCACAATGAGTAGGTCTGGGTTCGAAACTCGAACGCGGCGGAAGCGTAGTAGTTTAAAATCCTAAAATGGATCTGCAACCTTCAATACGTTGCAGGAAGGAAATGCCACTAGGCGAGCCTGGAGCAGTACGGTATACGTGCGTATACGGCTCGGTGGCTCCGAACCCTTACACCGAAAGGTAGAAAGGGTAAAAGATTATATATGTATATGTATATGTATATGTATATGTATATATATATATATGTATATATATATATATATATATGTTCTTAAAAACACAAACATAGAACCAAGAATAACCGGTAATTACAACATGATTTGAATCAAGACTGTTCTCATACATCCATTTAGTACAATTAATTGCTGATAATGGATAGTTATGCAAGAATACAATCAGAATTGAATAAAAATCGATTGAAAAAATGTAATAGTTTCAATTATTACTACCCGAACCGCGGTCAATTATAACAGAATGGAGTGGTTGGTCGAAGTGGATCGACGCTAAAACAAGCGCCGCTCGAAATACAAATACAGAACGTTTTTAATTAACAATCGAACTACAAGACCGGTCTGCGTATCCAGCTGGAGCTGACAAAAACTGACAGTAATGTGTAAAGCGGTATCTGCAGGGAGTTCATTTGATATGTTCGAAGCTATGAGCAGGCGAAACAAAAGCCCATCGTTAAAATATTAACGTCGAGTAGCCGTCGCCTGCCTTCGATTCTAAGTAGACAATTGTGCGCTATTTGTAGAACGAATTACCGAAGGTATTTACATTAAAAATTGAAATTGTTTCATCTCATTTGTTCTTGTCATTACTTCTCCATTCTGCCTATATAGAAACCAAAAGTATAAAAGAACAGCGTCATGTTTAAAAAAGTAAACGTAGGCTGGTTTGTATATTGATAATAATCGAACTGCATCGTTACAACGTATATTCACTTATGTATTTTAAAGTTTTAAACCGATTTTAAATACATTTTGGAAGCTGTCACCAGAAATATTGTTTTCGCTCAAATCTAGCCTGCAGCTATTAACGAGAATCGCAACTACTTCATCGATTACAGTACCACGTATTAAACCAAAAAGTACAGGAAACAGTACATAGTTGGTTACCCAATGTGAAAATCTTGTTCTTGTAGGCAATATGGAGTTCTGTGGACCACTGGAAGAGTGGGGATTTTGTTAAGACACCAATCTATGAAAATCAATATTACACTTCGCTCTAAAAAGGTTAGTCAGGGCGCAATAACAAACAACAGCTGATTAACAACTTATTTCTTTTTACCTAACCAATAAATGCAATAGATTTGGTGTCAGACTACTACCATATAATATCACAAAATATCAGATGTGTTAGTTCACTTGCTCGTTTGTGGTGTTTCTCCAATGTGCCTTCTCCATGACGTTCTCTGCCAATCTTCGAGTCTCAATGGATTCCTCGCCTTACTGTCTTCCGCCTCACTTGTTCTTCCCACTTAATCGTGATCGTCCTATTTTGTTCTTTTTTGCGGTTCTTTTATTTTTCATTTTATAAATAACACACCCTAGCCAATGAGTTATATAGTGCCCCCGCTTCCTATTTCATCAATTCTACTCTGCAATCGTACACAGATATTTAACGCTTTTGATTGTACAATGTACTTTGTTTTATACTTATTTTGTTTTTTTTTTTCTGTGACCGCCATTATCATCGATTTGCTTTTTACTGTAGTTTAACTTCTGAATCTGCTGCCAGGAATAGTGTACTTCCTTTGTCTCTCAGTTCCCCACTGTTGTGTTCCTACACTTTTCTTTAATTTTTTGGCTACGTGGTCTATAATTATGTTGAAAAAGAGTGGACTCAGCACACATCCTTGCTTTAGTCCTATCTTCCTCTTGAAATGTCATGTTTGTAGATATGAGCATTCAATTAATAAATTCCCTCAACATGTACTTAAATGCGCATTTTTGTAGCTATTTAATTCTACAGAAGTGGACAACTAAGTTGCCACAAACTCCTGCAGTACCTGCAGTCGCGCTCCTGGGCTAGCCCACCGTGGGAAAATGTGTAACTAGAAAACTGCTTTCACCATTCGCCGACGCATTTCGCGGTTATACCGCTCATCACTGCGACTTTCTGAGAAGTAGTTTTCATTTTCAGATAAGCAGTATATATGCAAGTACGCGTGATGTTTGTACATATGAGAATTAACGAATTCCCCCAATATGCACTTAAATGCGCATTTTTGCAGCTATTTAATTCTACAAAAGTGAACAACTAGGTTGCCAGACTCCTGCAGCACCTGCAGTGGCGCTTTTCGGCTAACTTGTCCGTGAAGGTTGTTGACACTTGATCGTGGGTCTTAATTTTATTGGTATCATTTACTCATAAGGCTTTTACAACTTCCATTGTGTTTGTTTCAATTGCTCTTTGCTTAAGGTATTTCTATATATCATCTCTTTTGTTTTGTCGAATGCTTTCTAAAGGTCCACAAAAGAAATATGAATTCCTTTTCCTGTCCTTGGTGCCTTTTTCCCTAATTGCCCTAAAATGAAAATGAAATCGTGAATCCTTCCTCATATAAATCCATGTTGGGACTCCTGATGTATCGCCTATTGCGATTTCTCTATAATTGGTATAATTTGAAATTCTCTTTTTTATTTCAGTATTTTAACGTTTGTAGCTCTTTATTTTTAATTTGTAAGTTTTCTTTGTTTTTCTCCTAATGGCTTACTATTATTTAACGTAATCCCCATTACGAGTATGGTAAATCCTTTATCAGCTTGCAACTCCGCCTATACAGCCTGTCTCAGAGTAAGCGCCTTATTTTTTTAACCACACTATGGGTACTACTTTGAAAATATTTGGCAGTAATATGTTTGAGGACATTCTCTACACGATGGTGATATCAGATTTTCAATTGGACGAATTATTTCAAAATGGCGACTTTCAACTTTTTTTTAATGGAATGCCATCATTTTTTTATTATTCAGATCCTAAAAACATTCTTTTTACGATAGTATTTCGTTTTTCTTAAAAATTCATTTCTTTCCCAATCAAAAAGCAAACTAACGTTTTAATCTAGTAGCGCATGAATGTCTTACACTCGATGTTATTTTTGTCCAAATATCAAGTAGTGGTAGACACAAAAAGAAACAACTAAACTTTAATCTAGTAGTCAAAAGTCAATCAACTTGCTTGTGCTTGCTAACAAAAATTGTATTATTGAAGATCGTAATTGTTAATTTAAAATTAATTGATACGTTTTTAATGCCGTTAAGTTATATACGAGAGACGAGTTAATTGGTATGCTTCCAATATTTGGAAAAGCAGATGAAGACCCTTATGAAGCAGCCAGATTGTACAGAAATAAATATCCAAACAGAAGGCACCCTGAACATCGAACATTTACTAAATTATTGGAGAGAACACTTGAAACGGGAACTGTGGATTATAAGAAACCGGTACTCACCCGTTTGCAATGACGACAACGAAAACTTATTGAGAACCCCCATGTCAGTACTAGATTGCAAATTTCGTTGGAATATCGCATACTTCGGTCTGGAGGATAATAAAAAAAAAATTAATTTCACCCATTCAAAATGATTCTCCACCAAGAATTAACCGAAAATGATTTTCTGTTAAGAATTAATTTTGCACAGTGGGGTTTGCAACAGATAGGACAAAATGCTAAACATTTTTAACAACGTTTTATTTTCGGACGAAGCAAGTTTTCGAAATGATGCTGTTGTTATAAGACATAACATGCATTATTACGATGATATAAATCCACACTGCACCCGTGAGCGACATTGTCAACATCGATGGGGTTTAAACGTGGTGTGGTGGAATTGTAGGACAGCACATTGTTGGGCCAATATTTGCTAATAGATTAAATGGAGAGAATTACCCCAATTCATTAGAAAATGAAAGTCAAAATCATCTAAATGAACTCACAAAAAATATCAGAAATAATTTGTGGCGGCAGCAAGATGGCGCTCCAGCACATTATGCCCTTCCAGTTAAGGGAGCTTTTAAATAATCGACATCAGAACCGTTGCATTGGTCGTGGAGGACCAGTTGGTTGGCCACCTAGGTCACCTGATATGACACCACTGGGCATTTTTCTCTCGGTGTATGTAAAATCCCAGGTGTACATCGTTGAACCAACAACTATTGAAAATATGCAAGAGAAAATTCGCACTTTCATAAACAAAATTTCTCCAGAAATTATCCTTCGATCTATTGGCTCCAGCTTCTTGTCTTGTTTGAAATCCATTCTTCATCATTCTTATTGCAATTATTTGGAATCCGGTTCTCTGATTTACAAATGTCTAATATTCTCAACCCCCGCTGTATGTGAGTAGCTCCATTCCACTAGCTTTTGCATTTCTCTATGCTCTTATGTGCTCACTGAACGAATATGCGTTTCAGAGCCAGTGTCGTAATAAAATTTTAGTAGATTGTCTTAACTGCTTATTAAAGTTAGTAGTAAGCAACAATGACAATATCAATGGCAGTACTGGTTTACAGATTTGACCAAAGCTAAAGAACTGAAATATTGAGATGTTATAAACAAATTTTTACTTGATTGATACCGGATACCTACTCCTATTAAATATGTTGGACATGTGCGAATATATTCAATACGTATGCAACATTAGTGATTGTTGTCAAGCTATGGGAAACAATATATGTAAGTTAAATAAATTTAATTTTATAGCATTTTACAACTTTGAGTCTTACTATATCTTGATCGCCTATAGGAGGATTCTAAATGATTAACGTGCATTTTTATGTAAATACATGATGGATATTTCGGATGTTCTAGGAATTTGGCTCTAGTTCAATTGCGTAAATCTTGTAGATCACGGTATTGGTCACAGACCAGTCTTGACAACACGTTCACGCAGCCATCCTGTGCAATATTGTTTAGTATACTTCAGCTACTTGACCGATACAGACGTATTTCTACACTACTTATTTTGCAATCATGGAGAACGCTACTAAATCACAATGACCTACCACTTTCTGTTCATTTAAAATAATAACTATTCGTGAAATCAGTGTTAGTGTAGAAATAGACACACAACAGGTTCATCAGATTTTATACGAACTTCAGCCTGCTAGGTACACATGCCACCAACTTCAAGAGCTTTGAACACGTTACGGCAACCAATTTTAGCGACGGATAACCACTGATGAAACATGGAAACCCCACTTCAATCCCGAGTCCAAAAATTATTCGACAGAATGGCGGAAACCATATTACTATTATGAACTACTGAAAGGTACTACAATTAACGCAGAATATTCTTCAAATCATTTATGTGGCCCATTGCGGCATTTGTTTTGCAATAAACGATCTGGGAAGTTGTATAAGCGTGATTTATTGCAACAAGACAATGGAGGAATCTATACCGCACAAAGAACGAATGATGTTTTAAACGAATTGCGCTGTTCCCAAATTTGAAGGAATCACGGGGGGTGTTGGATTTTGGACCTAAAACGAGAACTTGCTGTAAATATGTAGAGACTCCGTTTTTTGAGGACGCTCTAAAGAGAACTGCTTCAGGTTGGAATAACTGTATTCACCTAAGTGGAGATTACATCGAAACACTACATCGTAATTTTGAGAAAAATTGGCCAACAAGAGATGGTGGCCAAATTCCTAGAACTAGGAAAACATGCCTCGTGCTTATACGGTACCCCTATAATCATAACAAAAATATTTAAAAGGTTATCAATACTATTCAGCCTGAATATACTATAATTTACTAAACAATCAACACTTGAATGGAGTTGTAGTATTCATGCACAAGTAGCCACCTACATCAGAAATTTCAAACCCCAGATTCTGCGATTGGCACTATTAAAACAACAGTAGATATATACCTCGGTTATTGAAAAAAATTCATATTTCTTTAGCCGCCCTTCCAAATGAGAGCAAAATGGAGAAAGATATGTTTTTATACATTGATGACACAATCCCTTACGTCACGGATAATAATATTGTCGCAACTTAATCGCTTCTTATATTCACTTTAACTCTCCCAAAATGCTCCCGAGATTGTAATTCTTAGGATAGCAGAAAGCAAGTAGGTAAGCAAACGATAGCAGGGTGTATGTTATTCAAATGTATGCAAAATTTTCTCATTCCACCATTATATATCACTATGTCCCGTCGCAAAAGTAGGTCGTCGACACGATACTGCGCTCTGCGCTTCTTTTTTCCCTTCTTTCCGCATTTTTATCTGTCCTTTTTTGTGTTCAACGGGCTGTTCCCTCTATAACAGGCCGCTGCTCGAAGCCAACTATACTCAATTTCCATTACAGCCCCGGGAGAAACATCATGAGGCCGTGATAGCGCGCCAAGGAATCAATGCCAAATCGATGTTCCACTCTGTTCTGCAACGGCGTAGGCACAATGGCATCCACAATTCCCGCCGCCGCGGCGCACTGGAAAGGTTTCGGATTTCGGTAAATAGCTGCCCTGAAGAGGTAGAAGGTTCGGTTATGAGTTGAATGTTTAATGCGGTAAAACGACAAATAACTCCCCACCAGGGATCCTCTAGCGTCGAATTAAGTCCTTAGTTGAACTCGTTCTCAAGCTTAACAACAATTTAGGTTCAAGCCCGGATTAGTACGTTTATAGAAGTTAATTAACTCATTATAATATAATAACTTCTTTATTATTATAAGGAATTTGAAATATCAAACGTAAAATATTTCAATCGATTGTAAGGTTTATGGTGCAATGTGCTCCCAAATTGTATCAACACACTCCTCACCATACAATTATTTATTAATTTCGCGAACTATATGGTTAATATCAATATGTTGGCGGCAGCAACTATAGCAAAAGTGCTAAGAATGGTACATGATTCCTAATATATGTATGTAGTTATATTTACATTACATTTTTTGATGAACTCCATTGCAATTACTACATGTCACCCATCGATCAATGATGTCGCATAAGAGAATGTCTATACACTAGATGCAAAAGATACTTCAGCATTTTTCGGTGCTGAAATTCGATGGTCTCGAAACATCTAGTAATTGAAATACAGTTCTACGTTATCCATTATGTCAATGTAAAAACACATACCAATACTACAAGTGAAAAACGTACTGTAATTATTACAAATCCTGTATCATACGCTTCCTTCATCCGAGGGATTTTTAACCACTTCGAGAAATAAGTACAAAGATTGGCCTAATGTAAGTTGGTATAAAATATCACATTTTCCTAAAATGCATAAAGCTAAACGGCTAATAGGATGTTAAAAGCATTGGTACAAAAACTTGTGGAATCCAAAGTTAGAGTGATATGTCTAAAGAAAAACACTACTTTGAAGACATATCCTTAATATGCAATCAATCATCTAAAAGCAAGCCGTGCTTAACAAATGCTTAACCAGATAAATGTGAAAGTCAGCTTTGAGAGTTGATCTTGAATATTGGGACTTATATTAAGAATTTAGAATCTAATACTACAGAATATTTAGAAAGAAAATCTAAATTCATAGAAATTTCAAAACGGTAGATGTCATTAATACATTTTACTATCAAAGATTTTGCTTGGACTAATTGTAAGTGTTAGGGATGCAGATATCCTTTACACTTACATGTATTTTGACACTAGAGGTTTGTACACCGACTTAGAATTTGACCAAATTTGAGGAATTCCACTTCCAGTACGAATTTTTAACGTGTATGGTATTGATACAGAATCTACGGCTTTACTTGCTATCCACATTAGGCCCACAAACCAGCATGTAGATTAAACATCCGACAACTAATAGTTTTCGAAATACATGGTCATCACTAAAGATCGACAAACAAACACATGATAAATTATCATTAAGTAGTGTTAATCGAATTGACGCTATTCCTCCACGGCTTGTCTCTACTTATGTGCAAAGCGCGACATTAAAAGAGAGACAGCGTCAGTCCGGTTTACCCAACTTATCATTCACTCGTTGGTCGAACTTTATTTATCACTAGAGCTCGGATGTTTAGACACTCAAAATCATTAAAATAGACAGAGCAAAAGGAAATTAAAAATCTCGAAAGTATAAAACATAAAATAGGCATTTAGAGAAATTGAATAGATGTTCTTCCACTCGGTTTATTATTTACTACTTATATAAACTGTACAATATATGTAGTAGAAGAGCATTATTTGGAAGTATTACAGTTACTAATATTCGCGGAATACTGTGGTCTAAAAGTAAATAAAATAAGCGTATGTTAAGGGTATTTTCATTTTATTTTATTTTGTCTATTACAGCTAACCATAGAACGTTTTTTTAATGTCTATCGTTAAGGGAATGTCTTATACCCGCCAATAACTATCCCAACTAAGAAAACAATCTCTACATCAACTGATGTTACGGGAGCAAATCTGGAACAAGCGATTTCTGGAACGCCGTGATTTACGTTTTTGCACTTGCGCTTCCAGAAAGAAAATAAGCTAGACATTTCACGATTTCAGAACCTAGATTTGCAGTAACCACAGTTTCACACTTTTCTTTAATACTGACATAGACACTGTCATGATATTATTTATAGCATTGATAGAACCAATTAAAGTTAAGCCTTTGCGTTCTAAACTTATTATTGCATTAGAAATTACAGCATAATTAGCTGAAAGATCAAAGCGGTTGGTAAACTGTTTTCTTTAAAAGCTTCTTCACTGTTCTGACTACGGCCACCAAGCCTTCGCCTAAACTTACTAATTATTTCCTTAATATGTATAAAATTGGCAGCGCAGTGAGATGCGGCTGAAACCCACTTATCCCATCTGGTTAGTATTACATAGTCGTAGAGCTAAGTCAACTGCCATTTCTTAAAATGAATTATCCTGTATGGTGCTTCAACAAATAAAATTTTAGATTCTTGATTTGGCTTCAAAAATCCAACAATCACAATGGCGATGAGTCTGTAAAATCAGGTTGTCATTTCAACAATTTTGTATCATTATACAAACAACCCAATCGTTTTTGAGTCAAACAGCAAATGGTAGTGTTGAGCCTAAGGCGCTGTACACCTCGCTAACGAGAAATCGAGCAGCAAAGAACTTACCACCATTTTTACACTACATCGGTCTGTAAACCCACAAAGTTTAATTCAAATCGGTAAAACACATTTACCAGTGTTTCTTTGTAAGTGGCACTATTGATATGAGTCATTACTAGAGTTTGTTAAAAGGTGGATAACGTGTTATCATTAAGTAGTATAAATCGGACTGACGCTGTCACTCCTCCGAATATTATTATTCAATAATAACTTATCATTGAATGTAGTAGTATTATTGTGAAAACAGTGGCAGCTCAGAAATTACCCGAATAATTTGATTACAGTGAACGTTAAATAAAAATAATTTTGTGAAAGAATGGAAATTTTATGTGAAAATTTTCGTTGGTGGATTTTACGATTTTAGTAGAGGTATAAAAATGCGTAGAATCGTTTCATTCTAGTTTTGGTAATAAAGCATCATCAAAAAGACTGTTTACAATTGATTTGCAGAATTTCGTCATGATCGTGCATCTGTCGGTGATAAATTGCGTGATGGTCGACCAAAATCGGTTGTTATTCCAAAAAACATCGATGCTGTGCGCAACATGATTGCAGTGAGATAGAGGCATTCTTAGGCATATCAAAGATTGCAATACATTCCATTTTGCAGGAGAATTTAGCTGTGAAAAGACCTGTACCCGACAAATTCCGCATAATTTTACCCTCTTTTAGCAATTGTTTTAATAACTTACAATGGAAATTTACTGTGTTTTAAACCTATCAAAACTACGGCCGGTTTCATAATGAAATTAGAGCAAAAAGTCATAACACTACTTTAAACTTAAAGTAACTTTGAACCATTCTTTAAGTTAAAATCCCGATGACGGCGCTTTAACACTTAAAGTTATCTTTAACCTATGTTTCAAACGGAAGTCAAATGTGGCATTTATCACTGAATTATGGTGCTCCTTCCCGTTTATTAACAGCAATAATCCTTCCTCCTTAATAAAATTACGTCCTCTATTTTTTTGCTATTAATGGCCACATTTATTAATTAGTCGGTTATAACGCAATATAAAATACTCTCCACATAAAGTGTATGTAATCATTTCAAGGAATATCCAAATTTAATGAAAGTTAGATGTAATCTTATATATTTCGAAAGCTACGTCAGATATTTAATACCGTGGAATTAATTAATTAATGCGACGTTTAGTTTTGAGCCATTTATACATAGCAGAATGTTATGAATAAATAAAAAGTAAATAAATAAATAAATAGTAAACAACAATTTCCTACTCTTAGTTACTAAACTCCATTTTTTGGAAATAACTGCCCACCGGTTTGAAACTTTTTCAGGTAACAACCTAAGGAAAGCTTTAGAAAGGTGTATTAAATCGGTAAGGCTTAATTTCTCTTTAAGCATTACACAATTAGTGCCAGTATTCTCAGTGACCAGACTACGTATATCATGAAAATTGGATGAACACGGATAGGACACGGTTATGGAAAGCAATAAAGAGGGAGCGGGATGTATATATCCCTTTCTAAGCGCATAAACTACAAACGAGCTCCAGAAAGTCTAAGCCGAGATAGCAACACAATTTAGAAACTACGCTTCTACCTTTAGTCTAAAAAGCTTCGTTGTAAGCATTTAATTTTTTTAATTATTATTAATTACATTTAATTAATCCTAAGATTACGGCACCCTGAAATATTTTAAATTAATTATACAGTACAGTAGCGATATTGCAAGCAGGCTTTAACGTTAGTGTGAACATAGTGTGAACAACATATTCCTCCATTATATTCAGTAATGTGAAGAATCTTTAAGAGGGATCCTTCCCGAATCGCTTACACGTCAGGTCACCTGTTCGTGTAAAAGGGGGAAGCAGCAAGGGACAGTCGGATAATCGGTCACATGCGTTTTGTATAGTTAAATATAAAATAAATAAATAAATAAATAAGGCGCAAAGTAGTATCTATAAGTATATGCATATGTATTCAATTCCAAACATTGGGAAAAATAATTTTGTGCCTATTTCATTTATTGCTGACATAAACCTTGCCATTTTGAAACTAGATATTACAATAAAAATTATGTAAATAATAGAATTTACGATTATACTCAAAGTTACATAGTTATATTATTACAGCAATTGCCGAAAGTATAACAGCCGTTTTCGAAGGTATCATACATATAGGTGTAGCCTATTTTTGTTTCTGCGAGCTTGAAATTAAGTCGGGAAAGATAGTTTCAAACACAATTTCACGACAGGGAAAATAAAAGGAATGCCAGAACAACGGCTTTGTATTCATTCTCTTGCCGCAAAGAAAAAGAAAGCAATTGTGCACAATAACCTTAAAAAACAATAGCAAGTACAAGGTACAAGTGAAATTGTAATTGTGACATTGAACTTAGGATCTGTAGGGGTTGTATTATACCGGAAGTGGGCACAATATAATTTTTGCTGGGAGTCAGAACTTAACCTACAGAGAAGAAATGAATTCAGTTAATGTTACCAGGAGTTTTCTTTCTTCTGTTTGAATCTCTGAAGTATGCAGTAAGTTCGCGATGAAAGGAATAAATCCGATAAAAAGCATTATTAGGTGTTTTAAATGTGTTACAATGTGTGAACCGTGAATGTTTGATTGGTATTTTTGACATACAGTGGTGGCCAACTAATTAAGGACAGTAAATATTTTATCACATAATTGCAAATATTTGTTAATGTTATGGATATTATTCTTTTCAAAGTATGGTATTAACTCCCTAAGATTATACTGTATTTAAAAAAGAAGCCAACATTTTATTTTATAATGTATATATTTAGTATGTAGTTATAATAGCAAATGAAAGTTCATTTTAAAGGGACATATAATTAAGGACAGCTATTGCTGCTAAGTTATATTGCTTTGTTCTACACCTTACTGTCATCGAATCCGCTTTGATTCAACGAGCGTGTGACATTTTTCAATCAATGTATAATTGATTTAAATTAAAACACTTTTTATCTGCCATACGTGTTTTTATTTCATGCCACAGATTTTCGATCCGCTTAAAATCGGGGCTATTAGATTGCCAGTTCAAAACCGTAACACTGTTTTCTTCTAAAAACTTCTTCACAGACTGCACAGTATGCAAGGATCGTTGTTCTGTTGAAACCGCCATGTGATAAGCATGTGCTCTTCTGCATAAGGCAGCATGACTTCCTGTAAAATCTCTTTATATTGCTGTTAATTTAATATTCCGTCAATCCGTTTTAGTGGACCAACACCTCTCCAAGAGAAACAACCCCAAACTTTTACGGTTTATATACGTATGTATGTAATTTACTAATACTATACGTACATACAGTGAGAGACTAAAGTTTAAATACCCTAAAGTGTAAATACACAAACATCACTTAAAATGAAAGTAAAGCATTTTAACACAAATGTAAGTATGCAGTCTATTTATAGTTGAATAATAAACAGTAACGAATAGATAACAACAAATTCGCCAGAAATAAAAGGAAATACACTGGACAAAAGTTTAAATACATTCCCTTTTTCCTTTGATATTTCCTACGAAAGTAGAGAAGGATATGAATGAAATCAATTCTAACCATATCTTTTCGTTTTGTAACTTTATATCGGCCGCTTTATTCTACTATTAAAATCTAAATGTTAGCAGTATTTCGTCCTAGTGTATCATCGATACGTTCTCTTTTTTAACCGATGATTCACGGACGTTCTCATTTTGTGTTATATTATTCATGGCATAGACAGAGACAACCGCTTGCTCGACAAAAATAGATGTATATGCATCGATTCATAACCCCCATACCCAGTTTAGAGGTCATCTTAATCTGGCATGAAAGCAAAATACACGGAGAATACGGCCTATTTTTCTTGGATGCGAACATTGAAGACGCAAAAATACAATAAATTTTGAATTTCCTTCTGCTTACTCAGTGTATGCCTGATAGATATATAACTTTTGTTCGGTAGAAAATGCTTTCTCACTTTTCGAATAAATATTAACTGCTGAAGTTTATACCATCCATTACCAAAAAGAAAATTGAGGTTTAACAAATCAGACGTATGTACAGTACATTAGAAAATTAGATGTAATATCCACCAGTAGTGAAATTCCAAGAAAGAACAAGTTTTACTATTTTTATTTTAATTAAATATCTACTCAACATTCGCACAATGGGGATTATTTCAACTATAAATCTTAAAAAAGTAATTTATATGATATATGTATGTACATAACTGTAAACAAAATCGACGCATCAGAGGTATTCATATTCCTATTTTAACTAACTGAAAACATTACTCTAATTAATGTCTTAAACATACTTTGTCGCGTACCGTGTTACCTCTATTACTACTTGCGCTTAGGCATTGATCAAATTGATTTTATCAATTTTCTAGTAAAATCGGCATTATACATATATTAAAAACTGATAATTGGACTTAATTTCCAATTTTTCTGCACCTGCATTATATCTGCAAGAACAGCTAAATCTCGTATCACTCACCACATGCGGCCGTCGAGTAAGATTTGCCCGGCCCGCTACTGAATTCTTTCGTTGCATATTAGCACGGCCCGTCTAAACTTAATTCATAATGAATCATAAGGATACTACAAAAATGTATATTTTTCAAGATTACTCGCAGCATAAAACTTCTACAAAAAAGGTTGCCCATGCCTGGTACATGGCAAAGGTAAAGATACAACAAGGCAAGAAATAATTATTATCCTTCACTAGCATAATGAATTTTCTGAAGACATCGAAAAAATAGAAATTTTATTTATTGCTACAAACTTTGTACAGAAGCTTGTAAATAAAAAACAATCAAAATAAGTACAGAAATGGCCGACCTACGAAGATGACTAAGAGAACAGCAAACCTTTGAACCTTTGTACAGTCAACATTCGGGTGCTTAAGCCGACCGAAGAAGGTCGAAAGCTTAAGCGTTAGCAACGGGGTAGCTTAAACCTTAAACCAAGCTAGCGCAGTACGCATTTCATTGCATATTTGTAGGTTAGACGTTCAACTGCATGCTTCTCTTGAATAATAATTCATTGAAATTACTTCTTCGAAGTCTCGGAAAGTAAAGGTGTGATTAATTATACGCAATAGTACATGAAGTGACGTTTCGCTATTTATTGCATAACATCATCAGACTGAAATTAAACAATCAAAGAATCATCACAGCAGTCATTCTACCAGTTCATACCTGATGTACTGAAAGTAAAATTTCAGAATTCCACAATTAATTTCACTCCGGGCAAGAAACGGATATCACCTTTTAATAAAAATGTTTGCCCATCAAGATGACATTATTAACGAGACATTATATCCAAATATTGTAGCATTTCAAAGATAAACGAAAACTGTGCGTCCGCGGCCCAATCATTTTATATCTGGGGAGATACCAAATTCTACAATCGTTTCGGATTAAGCTGTCCCTCGTAACTTGCATTTCTCATCTACAAAACTTTTTTCATTACTAATATATATTTTTTTAAACATTCGCTTCCCTATAAATTTCACCACTATGTGCATTAAATTCGTCTGCTACAGTGTCCCAATTTTTTTATTTCCTTTAGACTCACTCACTAACTCCATCAATGGAAATATTTCTTCTATGTTAAAGTTTGCTGTAAGTTTTCGGTCGCTCTCGCTCATATTTCTATATTTCTTTAATATAAATTTTAAAACAGAAAGAACTATGCGCACAATCGTCACACGCAAAAATGAATATAACCTCTAAACTTTGAATACATCACTACCAACACGAAACCTTTCTGGTATCTATACAATGTTTGTAATAGTAAATCGACTTCTTTTCACTATTTTCTCCAAGTTTGCAGCATACCTATTTATTTCGCGGGTGAAGGTCTATAATAACTCTTTTTTGTTCACTTGCTGTTTCAACAATGTTCGCGTGTTTACACTATTGTACTTGACCTGTAAATATTACGTTTCTTCTATTTCGGATAGTCCCCTAAATTTGTTTGGGGAAGCACTCAATGAAAAGTACAGTTGTGTCACGTGTACTATGAGTCTACCTACATATACTTTTGTATGTATATGCAATTCTCGGGTTGCATTAGTATTATTTATTTATTGACGAAATCCGAATTATGGTTTATATATTTTTGTGGCTAATAATTAAGTAGAGTATATATAATATGTAGATAACCAATAAGGCGTATTTCTTTATTATACTGAATTATTTGCAAATCTATAGAAATTTCATTACTGCATCTATACTTTTGTGGCTCATTGTCAGTGTATGAATACTTTGTACGGAAGGAAATTTCATTTCAACGTTTCAAATTACGTTGGTACGGATGTCACGTTAAGAACCCTAAACTTTGTTCCGAAGAAATCGATAGGGCGAAAGGGTGAAGTAAAAGAGTAAAAAACGATGCAGCCGAAAAGCGAGGTAGGACGTGCAAAAACGAGTTTCTACTGTTTCAACTCATGGAAACAAACCATAAAACACTAGCGTCTCTAAACTTTATCCATTTCTACTTCTACGAGAAAAGATACGTGCAAACGTTCTGTAAGATTCTGTGCTTCGAACTCGAGCAGCTACAGTTATTTGTTCGAAAAAAACAAAGTTCTGCTACTACAATTCGCATCCACTATCGATATCACAGCAAAGTTTTATTTGGTGCCTGGTGAGTAGTTTATAAGTTGATAAACTTCAATTTGAATTCGCTAATCCGAGATTTAGAAAAAAACACTTAAAATCGTCGTAAAAAAGAAATATGCCAAAATGTTCAGGATTGAACTTAGGTTTGAACACAAATGTAAAATCACATTGAACTGAGAAACACGGAGGATATATTGATATGCTTCCGTATTTTGTTAAATATTTTACAGTGCACGATTGTCTAATGCCTGATACTCACCACATCACGTATGATTCCATAATGGATTGGAGCGCTACAATCGAATGTCAGTCAGAGCGAATATGTGGGGTCCCATCGTGGGCGTTAATACCTCACCATTATTTATTATTGTAAATACGTGATTATGAAATATATATATATATATATATATATATATATAGTAAAAATGTATTTCGACCGTACTGTTTAGAGTAGAATATATAAAATCGAGCGAAAAACTCTATTGGGGTGGTCGGTCCGTGAAATAAAAAGTCTCATTTGTTCAACCTCTATATTTCGTCACCGTTTGGTAACTTCATCAGGAGTATGCTGAAAAATGTGCTATCACAATGTTGCAACTTAAGGATTAAATTAAGACTTACAACTAGAGTAGATCACTAGCCTTCAGATACATATTAACGTGGTATTAGACCATCAGATTTTGTACGTGTAATCACATGAACATATGTCATGTCAACAAATGAGACTTTTTATTTCACGGACCGACCACCCCTATAGAGTTTTTCGCTTGATTTTATATATTCTACTCTATATATATATATATATATATATATATATATATATGAATTGTTTCGATATACGACTGTAACACAATATTTTCATGATTAACGTACTTTTCTTTTTATTGCTGCCCCTTAATACTCCTAAGTGTAAAGAATAAAACGATCTATATAGTAAACCTGTAGCATTGGATAATGAAATGTCTTCAAGTCCAAAAAACAGCCACTTGCATTCGAAAAAGGAAACAAATATTAGGTACTAGGATTTAGTTATCACTTTGTGTGTGTAACTGTATATCGCTGTATTTGATGATTTACATAAACTGACGCCCAACTAAATAGCACATATAAATACATTAATTGGGAACATATCTAGAGCAATGTTGTAAACAAGCGTCGGATACTGGTTCGGAATTATTCCCTATGCGATACAGATATACATTATAATACAAGTTCGTTATATTAGTTTCCCTCAAACTTTTATGTACGCAAATAGCACAGTATTAAAAATATTAGGTCGTCGCAAAACATTGGCAAAGATATTAATTCAATACCTAACTTAAAAATAAAAACCTACATCTCAAAAAACAAGAGCTAGGTACCGGCAAAATCATTCAAAAATTGAATCGGATAAATGCTGTTGTACTGGAGAACAATATTCGTTTCTTATTTATGCTTTCATCACGAGCAAAATAACCTTCTGTATCATACGTTAAAAATGATCTATTTCAGCTTAGAGCAATTTAATATAAACTACAGAGTAAGTATTTGGAGGAACGCGTCGCAATATGTAATACATACGACCAAAAATGTAAAACTAAAACTAAAAGTAGATTGGGCAACAACATTTTTTGTTTCCAGCTGGTAGTTATTTTTATAATCTCCATGTTTTATCATACGAAAAAAGCATTGTAACAATAGTACAACAATATTATACCTGCAATTTCTATATGCCTAAAATCTGCTTCTTTTTCTTGCTTATTTCGTTCTGTCACAATTCAATAACAAGAAAAATTTGTTGTTCAATGTAAGCAAAGAGGTTCTACAAGTGTAGTATATCGTGACATCGCGCTGCTTAACATTATATTTCCACTGCCATCTTTCCCCAGTTTTAATAGTTAATGCTCTCTAAATCAATTATATTTGCCCAACTATCTTTTCTAGAAGCACAATTGGGTTTTTGCAAATGCCATTCACTTGCTTTTTACTTCTACTTTTATCTGGCAATATAGCCACGTAACCCAGCTTCAGTTGGTCGTTCTACGTGACATTTACTGCTATAATTATCACTTCATCTTAGCATTATGTAGCGTGCTCCCATGGTGAATATTTCCTGGCTTTCTCTATGTTCACCCACAGCTCCTAGATTGGTAAGGAAATCCAGAAGAGAATGTAACATGTGTATCTTTAGTGACATATTAGTTTTGAAGAAGCTTAGTTATAAGCTTTTGTAGTTATCTGCCATATGATTTCCCAGGAAGTTGTTTCCAACCGTTTTAAAAGATTTCCGCGCAGCGATCTCATAGTAATTTAAGTGTTCAAATTCAGCATCATTCAAGAGTTTTCATATTTGCGGTCCAACAAATATACCTTTCCTTATCTTAGCATTACTTACATTATGGAACTTTTTAGCAAGTGAAATCGAAGCTCATCACGATCCATTGCTTTAACAAAAATTTTCATTATCCCTAGCTTAATGTGTAGTGGCGGAAAGTAAACATTTTTAAGTTTTACTAGGATGATCATTTAATTCTGTTTCATTAATTAAGTGTGCTTCAGTATTTGTATTTTTAAATAGTCTGGGGCTCTCCTTTCTTCATCATCTGATAAATTTGCACAATCTGCAACATCAACAGCTTCAATTAACTCCAATTTTTTTTTGTGGTACTGAAATTGAAAGCTGTGAACTGTGAGGCTGATATTTTCGTCATAAAAAAATTGCGATAAGTAATATGTCATGTGACGACATCAATTTAACCAACCAATCAACAGCGTTAAACATGAATTGCAGCAAATATGAATATCCCAGGACTTGTCCTGATCACCTACTTTATATCCAAAATGTAGCTCATACGATTTTTTTGATCAGTGGAGTTATATTTCTCATCTGAGACTTCAATGTTACCTCACCACAAATGTAGCACAAACTGTTTAGATACAAGTGCGAAATGTTACCTTTTTGTAAACGATAATTATGATGACTTCACAAGAAACAATATTTACCGCGATTATAATACTCGTAATGGAAATAACTTTGATATACGTATGTACATCATCGCACTGCACTGTGCACACTGAATGTTACTGTAAAGTCCCGGTTTTTATAAAAGATAACAATTATTGTAGCGCCCCTCCCCTCCATGTATGTAATTAAATTATTTTGTGTTATTGTTAGATTTATGCAATATACATGTGTGTACCTTTGATGATATACCAGACACCTGCTATGGTCAAAGGAATTAATACATTATGTTATACTATCAGCATCATTATCATTTACGCTTTCTACCTTTCCGTGTAAGAGTATATTATACTATATCACTATGTCACATTATTCTAATAAATAATTTTAACACACAAACATAAATCGGTTGACATGCTCGCTATAACCATCTCACATTAGAAGAATTAAGCAGAAAAATAATAAACTACGTTTTAACATTAATTAACAGGTATTATTACCGTAACTAAGTTTACATCCGTTTTAAATAATTAAAAAGAACAAAATATAGAAAATATATTATGGTTGGATAATCGTGGAGAAGCTGCGAAGAACTTCAGCGGTATGTATTGATATTTCGGAAATCGTTTCCAAGCTATTGATTCTACGCTTCCGCTCTTTCAAACTGGTTTTAATCGTAATAGCGTATTATTATTTTTAGAAATGCTACCGTTTATTCAGGCTCTATGCCTTCCCTACGCCAGTTTTTGCATACATATCGAATCAGAATCCGCCCCGAATCGAGTACGAGAATTAATTAACCATTCCCTTCTCTTCTACTGCCAGTAGTACAAAGAGCGCTGGGATTATGTTCTTAGCGTTCTTGCTACATTGGCTGGTTCGATCGACAAAAACGAAAATGAGACGAATTAGAGGAAATAATGAAAGCTGGCATTGAAAATATGGTAATTTTACATTATAACAGCGAAAACAATCCACAATACGCTCAATACTACCAAACAACGTTTATTATCCTATATACATACTGTGATTTTATAGGCTCAATAATTTAAAGCGTGCAAAAAATATTCCTGCAAAATACTACCACAAGTTAGTTCAAAACCACAACAAACGGTGTAAGCTTCAAGTACTTTAACTAATAATTATAGCGCGGATGTTCAGATAAATTTCCTAAAATGGCTAAAAATGCCTATTTGGATGTTTGCATTTAGATATAAATGACTATTTTGTCATAAATTTTGTTTTTCATCGAACAAACGTCAGGAGCAGAGTCAGTTTAACTACAGTTCACAAAATATCCCATTCTATTACATTAATTACTTGAAGATTACTAAATCAATTTCATATACAGTATCCATCCCCATAATCTATAATGTACGGGAAATCCATTTCATTTTCCGCGTATTTCAAAAAGACAGTGTATTACTTGCATATTTAGGGTTTAGTGTGGGTGGTAGTGCAATAAATACGGAATAAATGTTTCACGTAAAAATACAATTATCAACTTATTGTTGGTAAAATACATACTACCTACAGCCTCAGCCTATGAAAGAGACAGGAAATGTTCTGAAAGTATTAGGATCCGTGGTCCATGCGATTCATTACGTGGTCAAGGAAATCCGTGAACAATTTTCCGACGTAGATATGGTGATATACACAACAAAAATCTGCTAACCTTCCTATACTCACGCATACGGTCTGTGAGACCGATTTATATAGTATAGTATACGTCTTTCATTTTGACGTGAGTATAGGAAGGTTAAAGCCCCATCTAGGATAACATTCTAACCTGATGGGGCACGTGGATTTCAGCTGCATGTTACTGCGCTACGAGAATTAAGGAAATAGTAAACAGTAATTAAATTAAAAAAAAAAACATGAACAAAACCATTTGGCCTTTATTTCAAGTAGTTGTGCTGTTGTTTCTATTACCATATATATATATATATATAAAAAATAAAAAAAAATAGCCCCCATACTGTGGAAGCTGTGGAAGCAGCATGGGGGCTATTTAGAACGCAAAAGCTTAACTTTAGTACATTCTATCAATATTGTAAATAATATAATAAACGAAAACTAAAGCTAGCTCGTATTTTTTGGGAGACGCAAATCCAAAAACGTAAATTACGATTTAGAAATCACTTCTTTCAAAGTTTCTCCTGTAACATCACCAGACGTAGAGAATTCTTTTTCTGAGTTAAAGTATTTATTGTTGGGTAAGAGATAATCCTACGTCCACCACTTTCTGGATCAAATAAACGACAAATTCTAAATTTGCAGATTATATTTTTAGTTGCACAATCATATTTCATTGAAGAAATTTTAAGGAATCTAAATAGATCATGAACTATACATACCTATAATAATTAAAATAAAACAAATTAAATTAAAATGAAAATACCCATACAACACCTTTATTTTCATTTCTCACACTGTATGTAAATGCTTGTAGTTACGCCAATTAAGTTGCTTGAAATTTTATCAGTGTGTAGTGGGGCCCTGCTACTTGCGCTGAGTGCATAGACATATCGTTAAATAGTAGTTAATCGTATTGTCATTCGTGTTGTCAGTTGTCATCACTGTTATTTAGTCTTATTTCTTCATATTCATACCTTAAATTTCAAACTGTTCTTTTCTGAGCTCATTAATTATCGTTTGTAAGATGCATGTAAAAATAATTTAATATGAAATGCAATTTGTCTTTCAATAATCACTATTTTATTTTCTTACGTTTGACTGAAAAATCAAAAATGTTTAAGCCTGAACAAGACGCGTACATTCTTATCGCCCACTTTCGAAGTGCAACTCAAAACCAGGATGGAATTTGGTCGTATAGTTTGCAGTCTTGTTTTGATCAGTTTGTGAAGACATTTCCTAATAAAAATGTCAACTAGTACGTTTTCGGTCATCCCAAACGTGAGATTATAAGGCATTTTGAGAGAAAAGAACTGTATTTGTAAGAGTAAATCAACTGGTAGACCTACAATATTAACCGAACCTATTGTCAATAGTCTTCAAGAACGAATGAATTGAAGCGCCCACAAATCACTACAAAAGATATTAGCATAGTCAAGTGCGTGGGCTACAGGATTTAAATTGGCACAAGTTCTTAATTATGCGGTCTTTTTCAGTTGTCCAGCAATTGTAATTGATGATTATCAACAACAAGTAGTGTACTATCAATGGTTTAACAAGCACCTTGATTGATTTGTTGGACTTAACGGTTTTTACCCACGAAGCATGGTTCCATGTATTCGGTTATGTAAATATGTAATCAGACTTACAGTACATCCATTAAAAGTAGGAATTTGGGTTGCAATATCAAGACGGAGAGTAATAGGGCCAATATTCTTTAACGACAAAATTAATGCAGATAAATATTAAACTGCCATTTTGACAACATTTATTGACCAGCTGCATGATGATGAAATAATAAAGGACTATTTCCAACAATACGTGGCCAATGCTCGTACTGTCCATACCACCAGAAATTATTTGCAACAATTTTATGGAAATCGTATTATAAGCCAAGGTCTGTGGCCACAGAGAAGTCCAGACGTGACACCACCAAATTATTTTCCTTCCGAACATGTGAAAAATAATATTTATAAAAACCATTTGCATAATTTGGATGATCTTCAACAAGCGATTAGGCATGAAATTCACGCCATAACACTGGAAGACCTTTGTCATGTATTTGGAAACATGAAATGACAAATTTGTGTTTAGAAACTAATAGAGAACATTTTCAACAATTGTTATAAATAAATTTATTTTCTACCGATCAGTATTATTTCAATTTAAGTAAAGCGTTTGTTATATGTCTATTAACACATCGACACCAACATAATCTTGGTGCTTGTCATTATTCGTAACAATAATTCCCCCTGGTTCTACTATGGCGCTGGATTTTACCAACTTAAAAAAATAAAATCCATAGTTACAGCCATTTACAGAGTGTATAAAAAGTAAATAACAAAACCATTGGAATAATAAGATCTATTCAATTTATGTAAATGCTTATTTTTATTTTTATACGCCCATTTTCTAATGCTTTTTGCCTGATTACTTCAATGATTTTTAGTGCCTAATCATCCAGGCTCTACTAATAATCGTCAAGAGAGGATTGAGACAAAGAAAGGAAACACATAGAGGGCATTTTTTCCCTATTACGCTTTAGAGTAGTTAAGTGGCAGTCAGTGTAAATCTGTATATACCTTAAGCGATTTATATATATTTTTATGCTCGTATGAAAAAGGAGTGAATGTTTTTGCATCTCTCCAAGTACTTATTTAAAGAAGTGATAAGTATTTCTAAGGAGTGGTTAAAAAGTATTAAACCATTGTAGGAGGTGGAAGAGTTGCCTCAGAAAGGGAAGTCGCTAAGACCTCAACAATTTATCGTAAAATTAGAGAAATAAAAAACAGCCTGGCTTCCAAAACGTTACGCCAGAAATTAATTGCGAAAGGTATTCAGGATATTGTTGCAACTGTTAGTCGACAATTTCTATTGCATAGCAACGGTCGTCATAGACAGAGATAGCTTACTGTAAATAAATAGTCCAAGATCCCAGGGCCGCCAGACGTTACTTATTTTCTGATTAACAAAATGTAGTGGGCAGGGTAGTGTTAGTATGTACTTCGAATATATGCGTGCCTGTTACCTTGAACCGGCGGCCAATTTGCAGGTACCAGATGCTAAAGGTACATAAAACAGCGGTAACTTTTCGTTCAGTCTGACTGTTGATTTTTACATATGTTTTACACAACATCATTAAAAATTAAAAATCAATGTTGCCAGACAGTTTGGGTTGGCCATAATTTCCGCCATACACTTTAAAAACCTACAAAAAATAATGTGAGTTTACTTATCTTGGTTTGCGCATGACGTCACGCAAATTGTACTCCTATTGGCTAATTGTTTTGATTAGAAGTGCAAAGTAAATGCAGCTGTCATTTTGATTACAAAGTGAATAAGAAAATTAAATTTATTTGCAGTGTTTTAAAACATATCATAGCAGATCTATTAAATTGTGTTTTTTGTGGTAATTCTGATGTGAATTTAACATTATTTACAGAAGACACTTTGAAAAGTGTCAAATAATTTTGAAACATAGAAAAGAACGTAATCTTAAATTTAAGCAAATTGTTTTGCAAATTGATGCATCTGATAGTGGTTATCACAGAGAGTGTTACAAATAATTCACAGGACTTATGAGAAAATATTTGCCGAAATCTGCAAATACAGGCGATTCATCGCCAGTGTGTTCATCAACAGCCAACTTACAACCACAATGTATTGACCCATCACCATACACTTCGCAATTCGATTAGCCAATAGGAGCACAGTTTGCGTGACGTCATGCGCAAATCAATCATAAGTAAACTGATATTATTTTTTGTAGGTTTTTAAAGTGTCTGGCGGAAATTATGGCCAACCCAAACTGTCTGGCAACATTAATTTTTAATTTTTAATGATGTGTAAAACATATGTAAAAATCAACAGTCAGACTATAAGAAAAGTTACCGCTGTTTTTATGTATACCTTTAGCACCTGGTACCTGCAAATTGGCCGCCGGTTCAAGCTAACAGGTACGCATATCTGCAAAGTACATACTAAGACTACCCTGTCCAATACATTTTGTTAATCAGAAAATAAGTAACGTCTGGCGGCCCTGGGATCTTACACTAAAAGGGATTCTACAAAATCTGAATCAATTTGTTAAAAGCTTTAGTATCTGAATTTAACGTTTTAGCTTGTTCCCATTCATTAAGTCATCTAAATCTTAGATTTGATCAATCCGATTACCTACCTTTCACCATTAATAATGCATAATACATCCGATATTAAGCAAAATTAAATTAGCAACTACTTTCAGACAGATAACGTTTTATTCTCTACAAATGGTCCTCTCGATTTACTTTGTTATCGAAACACATTAACTGCAATGTGTATGCTGCGCGTCAATTTCTGATGACGTAGCCTTGAGTGCATTGATTTTCAGTTTCGACACGTACCTTTATCCGCTTCCTCGATATTTATGTCTAGTTATATAAATAAAATATGACAGTAAAGGAGAGTTTTGATTATCCTAAGACATAGTTCAACGATAATAGTGTGTCATATATGTACACTAACGACCATAACTTTGCCCGCATTCGAAACTTTGTTTTAAATTTTTTTTAAACTCTTTACATAAGTAGATATTTCAAATTTCGCTTAAATTAAATACTTTTAATAGTCTAACTATATAGATATGAATTCTCTCATTGTGCACGTATTACGTATTTTTTGCAGTTATTTTTTCTACAGGAGTGAAAAAAAACGTAGGTATACGGAAGGCAAGAGAAGATCAAAATTTTTAAATTATATATTATTATTACTATTATTATTATTATTATTATTAGTAATATGAAGCAGACAAATATATTTATAATAATAATAATAATAATAAATTTATATATGTACATTTATCATAAATAATGCGTCAAAATTAGTTATAAGATCATAGAGGTAAAGCATTGTTTTAGAAGCACCGAATTATGTATTGTAATAGATCTCTCGATAAGCAATTAAACTTCGCTGAACTCTGTGTTAGAAACAGGCAGACGAGCTACTCGTAAGCAAACATAGACGATCTTATTAACCATATTGACCCACTTTTACTATCGTAGACATTTTTTCTCTAAATTGCAAACATTCGGCTTTACTTTTCAATGAGACCTGCGCCGCCACATGATCTTTTCCGCCAACATCGACTAGACGTTTAGTTAGATTCAAAGAAGGCGAAAAACATAAAACTAATAGGATCCACTTGACATTACTAAACAAATGGTCTGAATTTTACTAGCGTTTACGTTTCTAGATCTAAAAATAAACAATATACTTGACTCCATAACAAGTCTAGGATTCTTTCCTGTGATAGTAGAAAAATATCTTTACTTCCAGGTTTTGATTTATTTTGTTTGAACTCTCTTCAGTTTTAATTTGACGCAACTGTAAAAAAACGGTGTATATAATTAGTCCACTTCTACCAATTAGTGGTGTGTGGTTAAATTCACGCTTAGATATTCAAGAACCGTTTGAGATTCGGCTTCAGATTCGAGAAACTTTAGGATTCGTTCAAACTCTAAATATAATATTTTGTAATGGTGCAGAATAGGTACAACACATTACCTTACCCATGATAATTAATAATACACAAATGAGGCAACATTTCGCTAGAATTTCTATAAATTTTGAAGGTAAATCTGTAAAATATAAAATATACTTCAGCAGTGAAAATCAA
This sequence comes from Chrysina gloriosa, assembly GCA_038088585.1. NCBI lineage: Eukaryota > Metazoa > Arthropoda > Insecta > Coleoptera > Scarabaeidae > Chrysina > Chrysina gloriosa. The sequence goes on from CM076095.1 coordinate 13,039,467, forward strand.
CAGCATGATGATTTGCTATTATCTGTAATCTATATACCGGGTCTTTATTTAGAAACAAAACCCACGTGAGCTCTTTTAAGAATGCAACTAATATTATAAATTGGCAATGTTAAGCATTAACATCACTAACTATAATTTATTTATTAATTTTTCTATTATACATCTGGCATATTTTATTTTTATTACTTTATTTATTTAAGGGGAGGTTCTACACTTCAACGGGAAAATCAGGCCTATTTTTCGGGAATTAATTGCAAAGAATCTACTAAAGATATTAACACAAACTTTTTTCTAAATTAAAGATATATCCTTCTACTTTCACTCTGTATGTTTGCAAATTTAAAAATTGAATTCCGCCACCTTGGAACGTGTTTGAACACGTCGCTACCAAAAAACATGGGTGTCATTGTTCTGTCACATCGACCGGTTGGGTTATCTGAAATCCAAAAATTAAATATTTTTAAATTAAGGATGGTCTTGGCTATAATCGGCCGAAGAAAATTTTTCGCGACATGAAATTTGTTGAAATAATGTAATATTAAATTAAAAGTTTGAAATTTCACTCAATTTTTTGACCTATTACGGGCTATAAAAATGAAAAAATTAAAAGTTTGAAAAACGTGCTCGGCCGATCAGAGGAGGCATGTTTACTGAACAAATGAAAAAAATTGGAGTCCATTCGATAAATCTTTCTAGTGAAAGGCATACAATCCAGCTCAAAAAACGTAACTTTTGGGAAATCGCGTTTAAAGATAAATAACGGTATCAAACACGATTGGAGAATTTAGAAAATTAATTTGCTATGCCAGTGCCGTAAAGCTCTCCCTCCTCTTCCCGAATTTGCTCTTGGTTGGTCACATTCCTCTCCCTTTGTTCAATTCGGGTACTTTTTGCCGCGTCATTGTCTCTGCGCTCGGAACGGTCTATACGGTTTTCGTCGAGTCGAGCGACCCACGTTTCAGCGTGAGATCTCAAGGTGATCCGCATGACTTCCATTGTTTTTAGAATTGATGCAAAACCTTCGTTAAAGATCATCACCGCCAAATAAGTCGCAACTTGGACCACCTTGATTCGACACTCGGTTCGACACTGAGCTAATCAACGAATTTCGTATGACAACACAAAACCACACATACACATTCACATACATTGAAAATATGCCAGAAATAAACTGGATGATCACTCCACGAAAGAAACTGTTCCTGGAAACGGGTTGACCGCGTCGCGCTTAGATACATAAAAAGGCCGGAGATGGATACTTTTGAGGTCCCGAAAACCTGGGAAGGGATATGTTTTCGACAATATCCTTTCACTGGCATATTTTTAGATACATGTGGATTCAGAAAATGTAACAAAAAAAAATCGATTTTTTAAAACGTGAAGTGTAGAACCTCCTCTTAAATATACTGAATCTGCTGCAAATAGTCTCCATTATTTACTAAGCAAACATTTACCCGTCACTTCAAACTACCCAAACCCAAATTTCTATATGATATAATTGTGGTTCTGTAGCTAATGTTCTATAACTTTGCGAATTGACAGATTGCCAGATAAATAGAGCCACGCCTCATCACTAAAGAAAGTTACATCCAGTGTAGCATTATTATTTATATGCTCATTAAACCATCGACAACAGATTATTCGTTTTTCAATCAAGTTGGTTTAGTTGTCAAACAACGCTTACTTCAGAAGCATGCATTTTAAGCTGGTTACTAATTGCCTTGTGAGTAGTTCTGATACAAAGTCCTAAAACTAATATTATTGTGCAAAACTGAAATGAATAAAAGCAAATTTCAGTATCTGTGTGGTCTGCTAATTTCAGCACAGACTTAAATATTCTCGAGCACAACCTCACTTAACTTAGAAGCTTTTTGTTTGCATATGCGATTTATTTCTTCAAATCAATTAATAATATGTCTTCAATATTTGAAAGGATCATAATCGAGATTAAAATCAGGAAAACGTACAAATTGATCAATACAACTTTGAACTGAATAAAGCTGCTCCTTAAAACGATTTCCCCAAGATCATTTTTTAAATTAAAAAATAAATAATCACCTGAAGACATGTGCGGACTATACGGTGGATGTTCCGATACCGACGTAGTTCTTCTGCAGGTAAATATTTCCCTTGTTGCAGACTGGTGTAAACTTAACAAACTGAAATTGAATTTAAATAAATGCAGCACGATCACATTCTCAAAGAAACTATTCCCTCGAAATGTGAACTATGTATTATATTCATAATCACGAACTTACAAGGGTAAGAATTATTAGAGATCTTGGTGTCACATTCGATGAGCAACTAAGCTTCAAAGTGCATATTCATGAAATATGTTCATGGACCTGTAAATTTCTGGGGTTTATTTGTAGAACGTCGAAACATTTTAATGACAATAACATCATAAAGTCCTTATACTACGCATTTGTGATTAGTAAGTTGGAGTATACGAATCTAGTATGGAATCCTTTTTACTTATGTCACTCCATTTGGCTGGAAAAATACATCGTAAGTTTTTGAAATACCTCTCCTTCAAATCTGATGGTCTTTATTCTGAGCGTGGTATTCCGCAAGAGGGACTTCTCCGGCGCCACACTATGAAGTCCCTAGCTGAAAGAAGACACTTGGCGCAGTGGATCGCCAAGTTTTTGTGTAGTTTGTTAAATTTTAAAGTGGACTGGGAGCTTCTACTTTCGCGAATAAAACTGAATGTTCCACATTTAACCACTCGCTACTTAACCACTTTCTATACACCGATAGCACGAACTAACACACTGCTAAGATCTCCAATTCATACTCTAATAAAATGTGTGGATAAACATTTTGAAGACATATTTAATGCTTAAAAAATAAGTTAATATAATAATATATATATATTTTTTTCTCTTACTATTGTTTACTAATTTTGTATTTTTCTATATAGGTATATGTCCATATATATAGTTTGCTGAATTATCTATGATTGTAATTTATTGAATTTTGTCCTGTAAGTGGGATTACCTGTTGGGCAAATAAAGCATATTATTATTATTATTATTATTATTATTATTATTATTATTATTATTATTATTATTATTACTACTATTATGTTCCAATTCTTGAAAGCCGAATTCGCGGATGGCAGCTTGTGAAATAGCGGCGGTATGGGCAGGGGCATTGTCGTGCAATAATCGAACACCTTTCGTCAATGTTGCTCGATGTTTGACATGAATATTGTCCTTCAATTTATGCAACAAAAGCTATAATATGTGTTGTTGGTAGTTGTATTGGGATCTTTAAACTCGACCAGTGAAATGCCTTCACGGTCCCAGAATATTGTGTCCATCACCTTTTTCGTTGATTGAACGACTTTCGCCTTTCTGGGACGTGGTTCATCGGATCGCCGCCGATCTATCGATTCCCTTTTGCATAGAGTGTCATAAAACAGAACCATTGTTTCATCTTCTGCGACAATGGACTCCAAAATGGGTTTGGGGTCGTCCCCACACATGTATAAAAACGAAGCCGCATATTCGACCCGACATTGACGTTGGAGAGTGGAAAGAAGGCGCAGTACCCATATTGTACTAATCTTATTCATACCCAAATAGTCATGGACAATTCGGTTAATACTTGTTTCAGAAAGTACTGATAAAAAAAAAGACCATATTGTTTCTTTGTTTCTTGTACATTTGGAGCCAAATTCTTTCGTAATACATACAACATACAGTTTGTTTTTATAGAATAGTAATAGATCTATTTTCGTTTTGTCCAACCGTAGTACGTATTCCCATTTACTGATGGTGCACTCAACTCTCGTTAGTTGGCAGATTGAGTTCTTCATACTTTCTTGCCAATAATCCAGTTCGTCTATGCGACATCGAATGGTATTTAATGACACGAAAAAATTACGGACTTTCGCAAATTTTCTTTCATTTTCTCACAATTGCAGCATCTGGTTCCGGTATAAAAAAGAACGAATAATTATCGAGGAATAAGTTTAGACTAATGATTACAAATTACATAGTTACTTTCAAAAAATAGCACATAGAAATTGATACTCAAGAAACGTGCTTGTAAAATTTTCGTATCTCAGTACGACGGAGAATTCATGGGGAGATGTTAACTATGTTGTAATATATTGTTCATTCTGGAACATCCAAGATTTTTTAAAAGTTGTGATGAATTTTGGCATTGTATTCCGCAAGTGCATTGTCGAGATCTAGTTGATTTAATGGCTGAACGTTGTGGTTAATAATGTATTGAATTTTAATTAATACGTTTCATACTCCTCCCACGTCTATTATTATGCAATATTGGTAAATGGAAAAAATGAAACAGTATAAATAAATAAATAAATTATAACAAATTATATTTATAAATTTTGAGAAATATTTAACATAAAATCAATATACATAATTATTTGTGTTGCTAGTGTTGTGGGTGTGTGAGTGTAATTTCTTTTATTCGAGGATGGTTCTTCCTGTCTCCTCTCTTAAATTCCTTCTTCAATGCGGCTCTATTTTCTATGGATTCTTCCCTATCTTAACTTCCTTTTTCGGTGTCGCCCTATTTTCTATGGATTCTTCCCTCTTTTAAATTCTTTATTCCCTCGTGTGGTGAGGTTCTTTTATTCACTGGTACTTCCTTTAAAACCCTTTTGGTCCGAATATATTTTTAAATTTTTGACTTATCTATCTTGTCAATTTTCTTCATCGTCAACCAAACAAACTTTTTATTTTTTCCGGAAACCAGGACTACACTACATTATTTCCCCGTTGTCCACGAAACGGAAAGTTTAATTCGCCATGACTTTAGCAGTAGAATTCATGTGATGTGAAAGTTTTGAATGTATGTGTCTGAATGGTTACAATACTTCTCTATCGTTTAATCGACGCTTTTTATAATAATTAATAATTTTGTTTCTAGTTACATTTTTTCTCCAATTAAACGTCTCTGGCTGGAGTTAAAATAAGAAGCCAACACCCGTAATGTAATAAAATGCTTAAGAGGTGGTGTGCGTGGTATCGAAAAAGTATAAATAGAACCCAAAAATAAAATGAATGTCATTTGAACATAAACATCTATAACGCCAACATTTACTGTGAATTTTGATGTATTCAATTGTAATAAAGGATAAATTTTCTAATGGTAATTAACCATTCGAGTATTACTATACTACAATATTCACATCCACTAAAAAGGTTTGTAGACCTAAAATTATTGACCAATAATTCGCTAACAATACATTAAGGCTTACAAAACTTTGTATTGTCGATTTAAATAAATCTCTCATTAGCTTCGACGCTTCTAAAGGAAATAAGAAGAAAGTTATCCGAAGGGCAGAAGGTTGCAATTATCGTGGATTACCTCCATTTAAACGTTTCCGGTGAACAAAAAACAAATTAAATTCTTCCTTCACGGCAGTAAAAATGCTGGTTTTCTGAACGCAAAATAAATGCTTTACACTAATGAAGAGGATCCACCGATCCAGTCCTTCTCTCTGTTTATACGTTTTTCTGCGCTGCTGCTTCCCTTTTCCCACTTCTCCTTTTCATTCGTTCCTTTTTAGCGCAGCAGATCCGGAAAATTAAATGAAAAGATATTTTTCCATAGCGCAATTTCATTCTGTACGAAGTGGAAATCGTACATGTATGTACGTATATAATACAAAAACATGGTTAGTGTACAAAACGTCCAGTAATTCACTTCAGGTGCAGTCAAATAACCAGAGGCAAATTTCCTTGTTCTTGCTTAAAATTCCCGGAACATATTACGTTAGTCATTACTAAATTTTGTATTTTGTAATTGCAGAAAATTTTATAGCTTTCTAGCTGATAATAATTTCACAAACAATTGTATGTATGTAATAACAGCTCAGAAAAGCTTTATTCAAACATGTTGATTCGAATAATGATTAGAAAGTCACTATCGAATGTAATCAAATTGAAAAAGAATACATACACATATACATATTTACAAATTTATGGAATCTTTAGTATTAACTTTACACTACCAAATAATTAAGCTTTCGTCCACAGTAATCGTTATCGGATGCCAATTACCTCAGTAATATGGAAATTGCTATCGTCCTTTCAAAGAGGGATTAGTTATTTTATAAAAATCAATATAAAGAAAAATATACAAACTAGGGTGTTACAATCCGAAATAAATAAATAAGTAATCAACAAAATTGATAAAAACTTATGGAAATGGGTACAAAAATAATTGAAAAAATATCAACTAAAATAGATTACGAACAATATCTGGGACTATCTTTTCCTCGCCTCTTGTATATTTTTCAAGTGCGTTGAAGCATTGCGAGTAGAACTATTAGGATTATTGACTGCCGAAATAATAAAAAGACATTATACGCACGAGGCATTTGTATATGGCGAAAAAACATTATCAGATTTTCATAGTTTAACGAGCACGATTAGCCTGCCGAGGAAAAAATAAACTAGGCGTGCACACCCCGTTCACCTAACACTGCATAGAGATACTTACATAAATTGCTAAGTAGATATACTGACGCATATTGAACACGGACCGCCAATGGAAAATCAACAAAACACTATCGGCTGTCCTCTACTGATTATCATATATATACAGCGTTGGCCATATGTATTAGACACCTTAGTCCTACGTACGAAAAACTTTAAATTATTGTTACCCGTAGTACAAAATCTAGAAATGAAATCAAAATCACAAACAGGAATGTATTCATCAGTAATTTATTAAAGAATGTTAGTTTATTTTAATATTTAGTAGCACCTCCACCTGCTTTTATAACAGCACGCACTCTTCTCGGCATACTTGCTACCAGGTTATGGCACATTTCACTGGATATTTTTGACCATTCCTCGATTATTCTTTGTTTAAGAATGTTTTTATTGTTGCATTTATGTTTTACCACCTTAGTTTTTAAAATATTCCATAAATGTTCAATTGGGGAGAGGTCCGGAGACTGAGCTGGCCAGTCTAGAATCTCTACGTTATTTTCGTTGAACCACCCCATTGTTTGCCGTGATTTATGGCAAGGCGCATTGTCCTGTTGAAAATAATATTCAGGTACATCTGTATCAAACAATTTTCATACCGATGGCTCCAATACCTCCTCCAGCATATCAATATAAGCACCACTGTTCATACGACCTTTGCACAAGAAGAGTTCACCGACGCCGGATGCAGACATGCACCCCCAAATCATAATACTGCCTCCACCGTGTTTTACTGTAAGTACTATACAATCCGGGTGATATACCTCTCCTCGTCGTCGTCGAATGTACTGCGCCCCAGGTTGGCCGAAAAGCTGGAAAATAAAGTAATAAAATATACTTTAAATTGGCTGTCTTTTTTTGAAAAACTTTAAGCGGTAATTTAACTTATCTACGTTTACTAACATTATAAATATCTATTCGTACATACCTCTATATTAGATTCATCGGACCATAATACTTTGGCCCAGTCTTCGACGGACCAATTTTTATATTTTCTAGCCCACTGAAGTCGCTTTTTCTTGTGTTCTGCAGTTAAGTATGGTTTTCGTCGAGCTCTACATCCACGTGAACAAATTGCCATAAGCCTTCTCCTAACTGTCCATGCAGAAATATCAATTGCATGATGCAGGACTAATTCGCTGGCGAGATCTTTCGACATTTTTGTCCGATTCCGTATGGCTGTTCTCTCTAAAATTCGATCTTCTCTTGCAGTTGTTAGGCGTTTTCTTCCATTTTTAGGCCGATTAGTGAATGATCTCGTCTCCTCGTACCTTTTAGCGTGGTACGAACCGCACATCGCGAACACTTCATTTGTCTTGCGATCGCTGACAGTGTCATCCCTTGCGAACTGAGCAGAAGGATCTAGCCGCGCTGCACTTCCGTTAATTCACGAACTTTTGGCATTATTTTATACTTTACTGTATACACACTAATAATAAAAATACACACTTGAATGAATGAATATAATTTCGCAACAAACTCCTTTTCGTTAGCGTGTCGGAAATAAAGTGATACTCAAAACTGTAAAATGACCCCTTACTTCAAAACTACCTGCTTAAGTACACGCGACCCTCGTTAAAATTACATTAAGGAATTTTATCGAAAATATTTCCGAGTACTATTTATCTGTAAATATAAATGTATTCATAATACGGCATTTTCACAGAGGTGTCTAATACATATGGCCAACGCTGTATACCACGATCAGGAGTCTTTGCCGTTGAGAACAAAGGTGAAATGGAGGTTATTGGGAAATTCAGCAATCATACATTCAATAGTAGTATGTTCAAATTTATTTTTATACCGATATTTCGCGTCTAATAGTATGCTTCATCAGGGTTAAAAGAAATGAACAATTCGAAAGATCCATGCAAAACAAGTGGAACAAATAATTATATCAAAAACGATTCTTAAATCTCATGATGCAGCACGTGCGAACCGTATGTCAAAAGATAAAATTATTATAAAAAAATTAAAATTAAAAACTCGTGGTCGTGACCGCACGATGAACAGTTATTCTGTCCGGGTTTACTTGTTGCCTCGTTTATATCTTTGACACCTTTAATTTTAATTTTTTTAAATAATTTAGTTAGTTAAAAGTTTGGAGACGGCGATTTATTGGCGTACTGATACTGATTTTAGGAAATTATATACAATACAAAAGTTTTTTATGAAATTTTTATCTACATTTTAGAACGCTTCAATTATTTTTTCTTCGATTATTTTTGAGTTACGCCTGTCCGCGTAATTTCTTTAAATGGGAACTTGTTAATATTACTCTAACATTCGATAGACAATTTTTTATCTCTTTATAATAGTAGGTATTTTTTTTTTTAATTTATTTTAATAACATTTTGACAAGAAAACATTGGTTCAAGTATTTAATAAATGTTAGGTACATTTAACAAGGAGAAGGTAAGGTAATCGGATTTTTGTAATTTTTTGATATTTATGGTACGTGTAGTTTGGACCTTCAATAAGAATATTTAGGAGTAGTTCGATGCATGGTACATAAATTACAGAGATAATCGACTATGGAGTTTCACCTGCCAGCTAAATCCACTACATACGATATATTTTTCAACTGGAGGCGTGGCCAATTCGGTAACGTTCTACTCCGGTACTCACGAGATCGCTGTTTCGAGTCTCATCGCGCGACATTTTTTCTCCCTTCAAAACGCAACTTGTTTTTTTCATTCCTCTCATATCAAAAAATTATGAACAAACGAAATGTTATAATAACTATATGCAGGAATATTCTTCAAGTACTTCATTAAAATGCACAATCTGTTGATAAACAATATTCATCCAAGTATGCACATCTTTGATAGAGGGAAGCGATAAACAAACTCGAGCCAGGTAACTTTGTCAGTAGTTATTGTTTACGTCAAATTCAATTGTACAATTTATTGCTGTTAATATTAGCAGTGGCGAGTTTAAGTGAACGTGAAAGAATTGAAATACTTATGATACTGGGTTATGGAGACAGACGCAGAAGTTTACAAGACGTTTGTAATTTATTTAATAATACGCATCCAAATAGAAATCCAATTTTTAAATACGTTGTTGGTAAAACTTTAAAACGCTTTGAACAAACGTAGCGCCAAATATTTGCCAAGGAGTGGTAGACATATAACAGCGAAAACCGATGAAAAAAACTGAATGTTTTATTGGATGTATTTGAAGATCCCCATTTATCAACCAACCAATTAGCGGCCAATCACAATATTTTACAGTCATCGGTCGTTTCAATTTTAAGAAGTGAAAAGTATGAACCTTATAAGGTACAACTTTTACACGAGTTGGCGGAAAATAGGAGACTTTAATTTTGTAAGGAAATGTCAAATATAATCTATACTAATGAAAATTTCGTCAACAATATTCTTTTCTTTGACGAAGCTACTTTTTGCTTCCCCAGTGCAGTAAACAGGCACAACTGCAGATACTGGCCATCTGAAAATCCTTTTGGTTTATGGAGCACCATACGCAGCATGCTCAAAAAGTTAATGTTTGGGTGGGCATTGTAGGGGGTAATATTATCGGTCCCTTGTTCATTAATGGCAATTTAACGTCGGCTGTGTATTTGCAGTTATTGCAAAATAAAATTATACCTGCTTGTGCTACGCTCTATCCACATGAAAACAACGAAGACCTTCCCAATAACAGTATCTGGTTCCAGCAAGATCGCGCCCCACCGTATTATGGTTTAAATGTTCGTCAATATCTGGATAACGTTTTTCCAAACAGATGGATTGGCAGACGAGGAATTATTGAGTGGTCAACCCGTTCGCCTGATTTAAGCTCTTTAGATTTTTTTCTTTGGCGATATGTAAAAATAAAGTTTACAAAGATAAGCCCAATAACATCGAGCATTTAAAAATCCGAATAACCAGGACGATACAAGAAATTTCCCGTAAACTTTTAGAGAATTCTCTTCGGGGTTTTGTAAATCGATTGGGTCATTGTCAAATTACAAATGGAGGACAATGTGAACACTTAATTTAATTTACTTAGTTATTAATTTGTTTTTAATGATAAGATTGTAACCGATAATTTTATTACAAATAATTTGGTCTATCTTAGATGTACCTAACATTTATCAAGTACTTGAACCGATGTTTTCTTGTAAAAATGTTTTAAAAATTAAATTAAAAAAAAACAAAAATACAATAAAGAGAAAAAATCTCTATCGAACGGTAGAGTAAAATTAACAAGTTCCCATTTAAAAAATATGCGGACAGGCATAACTCAAAAATAATTGAAGAAAATACATACTTCCATACTTTTAACTAACCTTGTATACCCACCGAACTTACTGCACATACATGAATCGGTGCTTTAATTTTTACCAACTAATACAGAAATTCGGAGGGGGCTTAAAATTCTCTAGAAAAATACTTTCTCTCTAATAATAGTTTCAGAATCTTGCGTCTATAAAACCTGGTACGTCTTCTACTTTATATATGTATACCATAAAAATAAGTACTTCTGCGTTTCCTAAGGTCCTTAACATTGCTTGATCAACTGCTCAAAAAGATTTTTGATTTTAATAAGTATCACGCCACTGCTATATAATAATAATTCTTTTATAATGTATTTAACGAAGCCTGAATGGTGAAACAGTTGGCTGCCTTCTATACTACTCCGACTAGCAATCCTAACTCACCAGAATCACAAACCTCGCCAGTTCCTATCGCGTATGAACCGACACAAAACAGCCTGCTACCGAAACAAAAGGGATTGCCGAGCAAAATCCAGTAAACTCCAATGTCTCGCTCGTATAGAACAGTACGTGAGTTGAATGTGAGATAACAACCGATTTTGATATTACCGACGCTTTTGATCGCATGTAAAACGTGCCATAATGCGAACACATACACGGAATTCAGTATGTATACCTACAAATAGCCAGATACTTGTCAGCGATATGAGCACTGGATTGGTGCGCAATCAAAATTGTAATCGGAATTGAAGCAGTGTAAATGAAAATGCTGGATGCACATATAGTTTCTCGCTGCTTACTACGCGGAAAATCGAATACTAATCAAAGAGGTGGGAGTACACATTTCCGATAGCTAAAATACGTTTTTGTAATCTATTAAAAATATAGATTCAATGCATGAATATGTTTCCCAGCAAATTTCAGCAAAACTTAACATGAGAAGAGGCAATTGTTCCATCGTTTGTTTAATTTTCGAATTTAATTAATCCACTCCAAAATGATCACTGGAATGTGGCCAGAATTAAAGATGAGTAACAAGTATGAAAATAAGTGCTATTAATACTACAATGGCTTCTACAGTGAAACGAACTTGAAAATTGAATTTCGCAGCCAAATTTCGAAATATTTACAATTGTTTACACATACACCCCAATATTTTGGAATTCTTTTTGTGAAAGAATGTTTTGTCATATAATTCGTACTTAGCTTAACTGAATGACCATGTATAGACTATAAATGGTCCTGCTACTATTATTTTGTTCTAAAAATGTATTACAGTAGGCATTTAATAATATGAGCAACAATTGATTACATTTTCTAACATAATATTCTACATACAACTTAGTCACATCAGTTGATATATGAATTATTTTAAAGATTAATCTTTCTGACACTGTTCCAGATTTCTTTCCACTTATTTCTATGTTTGGCCAGGCTTCCTACATTCTCCGATTTTATTGCTCTTTTCTCTGCCTCGAAGCGTATTTCTTCCGTTCACGTCCTTATCGGTCTCCTCCTTTTCTTTTTGCCAATTTCCTTCGCTTCAAGTGAGTTTTATTCGCTTATCCTCATCTCTTCTTACTACGTATCCGAGCCATCTAAGTTGTCTTGTTTTATAGGAATTTCGACCGGACTTGTTTTTAGTTTGCCTCGCTTTCTAATTTTGTCTTCCGTGTTTTTCCTTCTCTCATAGATCTCATTTCTGCGCTTATTACTCTGCGATAATGTCCAGGACTCATGCGTAGGTCAATGTTGGTTTTACAATTATTTTTACTATTTCGGATTGTACTTTCTTAAGTACCTCGTTTTTCCTTAGGAAACTACTCTCTGCGCTATTATATAGTCCGCCTTATATAGTCTTCTAATTTTCCTTCCCTATTTATTATTACACCCACGTACATTGTCTACTTGTTCTAATATGTCTTACTGCCTTTATTGCTTTTTCGGGCAATTGTCATAAGAATGAATATCTGGCCGTTTGTTCCCCTCTCTTTTCTGAATCCACATCTAGCGTATTTTCTAGTTTATCTTCTAGTCTACACAGTTATTCATCTGTAATTCGTCGCCTTTTTTATATATTGGCATAATATAATAATAATGGCTATTTGCCCATTAACCGGTACTTCTTTTTCTATTTTTGCCTGGTTCATAATGTCTAGGAGTTCCTCCTGTCTTTCCTCATTCGTGTATTTCATCATTTCTGCAGCTACTCTATCGATAAAGAAGATAAACTTGGTCGATTATTGGCTCTCCAAAACTCGGGTTAAACCCGTGCTTTTTCCGATACAAATTTGGTAAATTGAGTGTGCGACGTAATTTTAGTAACGGAAAGTTAGACCATGGTCAAGTTTTTCGCCGTCCAAAATCTGTTCTTATGACAGCTCTGGCTGTTTTAGCTTTAACCGACGTAATTTATAAAGTGCCCATTTGCACTCTTTAAGGCAATCTTCAGAGAATAGTGCCAATCGTCATCACCCTTCCCCAAAAGTCCTCCCTCCCCCTCGAGTGGAAAAAACCTCAAAGTCAAAATGACTATAACCCCCAACACTACCCCCAGAACCTCGTCTCTCAAGCCTAGATCCTTCTGTTCCCCCTCCACCATATCCATGGTCACAAGAGACCACAAGAGCGCTGCCGCCCTGCCACACGACTTAACGGAGTCCAAGATCTGCGCGATTACAGCATTTTCCCAATGAGATAGGGTTTAAGACTTTCAGTCCGACCCTAGGTAAGAATTGAAGTTACGCAGTAACGTTGACTGTGACGAAGCATATCAAAGAATATACAAAACACGTTTAAGCGTATTACCTTTGTTGTAACCTCGACAACTTTTACTTTATGACAAACCCTATCAATAAATTAACACTTAGTCCAGACTTAAGTAACACCAGAAATGCTATAAAAATTACCATCAAAGGGAATAATGACATTATCCTACATACTTGAAGCAAAATTAAGAACACATATCTAGCAAAAAGAGAGAAACTGCTAGATTAATCACATTCTTTTTCTTACACGCGCTCTTCTCTTTGATCGTTTAAAGAAGATACGTTTGAACGACGGAAAAAGTAGAGCTATTTAGTTAGTATTGAAAAGTTGCAAGGTGCTGACGATTGTCCGAATTAGAAACTTACTATACGGGTAATGTTGAATTCTCATGATTGGGTCAGGGTTGGCGTTTGGGTTGGAAGTTTAAACTCAATTGCCAAACAGCAGCACCGAAAATGGGATCCCAAGAGGAAGCAGAGTATCTTTGTCAGCTATAGAGATGTTATCAAAGATTACCATGTACATATATTACCCTTATGTTAATAGTAAAAGTTCAACATTACAATGGCGTTTTCAATGAGGAATGGGAATATATTATTAGTTTCGTTATGAATTAGTAACTGGAAAATCAGCAATCATGTAGATGGAAAGGAGAATGATCACAACTACATTAAAGAATTAAATGCAGTTGGACAATGCTCAACCAGTTAAGGTAAATAATCAGATTATGTATAACAGAAACAAGAAGAATATAAAACGTCAATTAAGCTTTCTAGATAATGTCAGTACGTTTGTAGCTTAATATATGAAACCAAATATCTGTGAAGAGGCAATTGTTAGTGCTGATGAAAGAGCAAGTATCATGAATGATGAAATTAGTTCTTTAAATAAAAAGACATGGATTTTAATTGAACCATCTAAAGATGTCAAATTAATAGATAATAAATGGGCTTTTAAAGTTTAATTAAACCCTTCAGGACTAGTAAATAGATATAAAACCAGATTGGTTGTTTGAGGTTAAATGCAAATGCATGATATCCACTATGAAGAAACGTTTAGTTCTGTTGTAAAATTTAATTCTGCGTTTAATCTTGGCCGTTGGAGCCAGTAAGAATGTGTACTTACTACAGTTTGATATTTATATATATACAAACATATTTATATGCGCCTTCCAAAAGGATATGAACATGGAATAAATCCTATTTGTAAGCTACTAAAGAATTTACACAGTTTAAAACGGGCTCCGCGTTGTTGGAACCACTGTTTCCAATCATTTCTACTGAAGTTTGTATTAAGATAAACTGACGGATATTTGTGTATTTTCCATAATAAGAGACTTTGTCTATATATTGCACGTTGATGAGGGCTTAGTAGCTGATAAAAATAAAAATGACGTTGGTTTCCTGTTGAACAGTTTGAAAGATACGACAACTGATTTTGGCAACAAATCATAATTAGTGTTGAAACATGGATACCTTACTTCAATGTTGAAATCAACAATCGCTCTAAAGAATGGCGCAAACCAAAAGTAAGGCTTCCGTTTAAAGTACGTGCAGTTCCGTCAGTTGGGAAAGTAATGCTTACTGTATTCTACGATTGCGAAACGATTAATTATATGGATTATCTTCCGAAAGGTACTACAATTAACGCAGAATATTGGTTCAATCTTTTATCTGGCTCACTGCTCACTGCGGGCGTTTTAGGTTAGAAAGTTGCATAAGCATCCTCTATTGCAAAAGGACAATACAAGACATCACAGCACACGAAGCTGGGATTTGCTTCCATATCCACTCTATTCGGCAGATCTGGTTCGTAGTTGTTTCCATCGATTCCCAACTTTGAAAGAACTAGTTTACCTTCGGATAAGTGTATTTGATTAAATGCAGATTATATTGATAAACAAACATTGTCATTTTAATGAATTGAATAAAAAAATAGTTAAATCTCTAGAACCTAGGAAACATCCCTGGTATTTACAAAAGCCTTGTACTCCAAAAAAGGCTATTAGCAAACCTTTATGTAATACAATACATATTATGTCAGAATAACTAGTACATATATTAATGTTTTGATAATAGTATTAGAATTGCAAAATATTATTTAAGGTGAGAGTTTTGAATATAGGTTAAATATTATTTTAAACTTCGCGCCTTTAATACCTAGCATAAGTAGACGTAATGGTTGTAGACAAGTGATTTAGAGTCTGTTTCTTTTTTAGTAGTAGGTATAAAAATATCAATTGTTTTTGCAAATCTTCTTTGAATAATCCATGATAAATTTATCTAAAATAATATATAGAAAGGTTCAACACTTCTATATGGACTAGAATTTCTTAATTCATTTGACTAGCGCATATTATTAAAAGATAAACGTACAAACATCGCATTCTCACCAACTTAGAATTAAACGGGAAACATTTAATTATGGAGCATACATATGCGAATACCCGCTTTAGGAAGGCGGCTGTACAGCAATACCTCTAGATTTATGGATTTCATAATGAAACTCGTGCAAAGCTTCCTAAGTTAGCGCGATAATATTTCCAAAGTATCCGCCTGTAATGAAGATGAAATAAAATGCAAAAGTTCTCGCTTGGAGAGCAATTGTGCTACAGGGATGTGTTGGTTGATAACATTGTATCATTACACTATGAGATATATTTATATATGTTATTAAATATACCAGAACAATTTCTTATTGAATATGGCTTATATCATTAGCTTAACACCTAAAGTAATTAAATGTACCGAATCTTGATTATGAAAATTGCGTATATTGGTGTTTTCACTAACTTGGATTGTTTGTGGTTTAATATACATTACTGTTTATTTCCTTAACAGATTTCCAAATGCTTTACCACGACTTATGTTATAGATGTCGATGGTTGTTTGTTACATTTCTGGAAAGTCATCTACTCCTTTTTTTCTTTGTAATAGTCCACTTACATTTGTAATCCCTTCAATTTACAGCCCGTTTACTTGGAGAAGAATGGCGTACATAGTTCAGAGCAGGCGTAGCCAACAGCTTTTGGCCCTAGGTCGAATTGAAAAGAATACTTTTTCCACGGGCCAAACGAAATATTAAAATTAAAAAATATTAAATACAAAAATAATCCATTTAAGTAACCAAAATTTTATTATGGAATTTGTTTATGAACAACGAAATAATAAAATTAAAAAATGTGAAATACCAAAAAAGCGATTCATTTAAGTAAACAAAATTTTATTATGGAATTTGTTTATGAATAAACGTAAGTAATTTAGCACAAAAAATTAACAAAAAAGTTTGTTCACAAATATGAGTTGAGCTGAAGATTACTAAATATTTCTTGTCACGTTTTTTAAAATTATGAATTTTCCAGTATTTAATTGCTTATAAAAATTGCACAAATTTTCTTGCTGTTCGCGATATTTCTCATGTAATAAATGGATTTCCGATAATAGATAGAATTTTATCGATTTTTTGAGGCAATTGAATCGCTGTTCAAAATCTCTCATTAGTGCATGTACATTGTTGTGAAGTTCTTAAACCTTTTCTCTTGAAATATTTAAAGATATGGTTCGTAACGTTAGAAAATGCATTCAGCCAGATCTCTAGAAAAAAATGCAATGCTCATTTCAAAAGATTTCAACCTTTGTATTAGCTCATTAGCATATATTTTTCTCTGTAAACATACGTTAAATATTACACTAATATAATTCATTACGCTGACCGGATTCTGCCCGCGGGTCGTATGTTGGCCATACCTGATTTAGTCTTATCTTACTAAAGTTCATCTATCGGCCATATTACGGAATGTACTACTAACGTAACGGTGTTGTACAAGATTTGGCTATAAAATAACGACACTGATGCTACCAGACGAATTACGCATTCGCCAAAGTCATGCGATCAACAGCTGTATAGCGTGAAGTCTCCTCTTTCGATAGCCGTCCCTTCCGTGTCTATAGGCATATTAGTTTAGCGGTGGCCATCGTTTGTATAAGATGAGTTTTTTGTTGGAAAAAGTGTTGGAGTAGAGTAACGGACTGGGGTGAAATTTCGTGTGAAACTTGCAAAAACCGCTACTGAAACTTATCTTTTATTTAAAAAAGTGCATGGCAATGAATGTTTATTAGATGAGCGAGTTTTTAAGTAGTTCAATCGTTTCCAAAATGGCCGAGAAGGCGTTGAAAATGCCACCCGCCCGGGAAGTCCTTCGACGTCAAAAACGGATAAAAATATTGAACAAACTGTAATCTGATCCGATCTGACCGTCGGTTAACTATTCGTGCGATTGCTAAAGCGGTAGGAATTGACAAAGAATGCATAAGGCAAATTTTAAATAAGAATTTTAACAAGCAGTGTGTGCCAAAATACTGACAAAAATTCTCACAAACGAGCGAAAAGAACCTCGTGGATAAGTTTGTACTGACAATTTAAATGCCATTAGAAATGACCCAAACTTTTTCGGAAAAGTCATAACAAGTGATGAACCTTGATTTGTTACTTATGATCCACAAACTAAGCGTCAATCCATGCATTGGGAGAGCCCATCTTCACCGGGAGCTAAAAGGCTCAAATAAGCAAATCAAAATTCAAAGCAATGATGACTGTTTCTTTTTTCGATATCCATGTGCTCTGACTGGGTTCTTGCTCAACTTCATGAAAAGAATTAGAAAACAGAGTCATGGGTTCTTCATCAGAACAACTCATCGACTCATACTGAATTGTCTGCTCACACGTTTCTAGCCAAAGATAACATCCCAGTATTAAACCATTGGATCTGATCAACATCAAATCTCCATTAAAGGGAGGAAGATACATACATCACAAACGAGTTCACAGAAGAGGACTTCGAGCAGTGTTTTAACCCTCGTGAAGCGGTATAATTTTACAACGCTAAAAGGCGTTAAAATTGTACCTTCATACACTTACTTTTGCGTATATGAGTTTTTGTAATAAATCACTAGTAATTATATTCGCTAAAAGTTGTTATTACAATGTAGCAGTTTCAACGGAACTTACTATTCACCTATTGAATTAAATTTCATTATTTTTTGAGTATAACCAATGATTGAAAGCACCAATTCGAGACATTTGGACAATGATGAACAATAATTTAGAAAAGTCTTACAGGCCATATGAATGCATTACTGTAGATGAACAATTATTTCCGTTTAGAAGCCGTACTAGATTTACACAATAGATACCATCCAAACCAGCTAAATATGGCATACAAATTGTTTGGGCTTTTGACGCAACGAACTCCTATCTACTGCAAGGTCTTATTTATACAGGAAAATCAAGAGATGGTCCCAGACAAAAAGATGTCGGTGAAACAACAGTGCTGGAGTTAGTAAAAATGTATAAAGGTTCTGGAATTAACATCGTCACCTCTTTAGAATTAGGTAGGTTCCTAAGCTCCTGGAATATGACGCTAGTTGGGACAGTCAGAAAAATAAAAAGTTCTTGCCAAGCAACATGCAACCAGCAAAGGAAAGGGCTGTCAATTCAACAAATTTTGTTTATAATAATGATGCTACAATATGTTCATATGTACCAAAAAAGAAGAATTCGGTCATACTGCTATCAACTATGCACATGACGGGAGAAGTTGAAAGCACACAGAAATAATAAAATACTATAATAAAACGAAAGGTGGAGTTGATGTGATGGACAAAATGCTAAGTGAATACACTGTAAAACGACGAACATTGCGGTGGCCACTTGCACTTTTCTACATGGTTGACGTCGCTGCCTTAGCATCTTATGTTATATATAGGGAGCACCATCAAAGCTGTAAAACAAAGGACCAGCGAAGAAAGTTTTTAAAAGAACTTTCTAGCCAGCTATATTTCGCAGCAGTAGAGGAACGTAGCAGAAATAAACTTGTTATGAGAAAATATTTCCTTCGAAGTGCGGTAAAAATGGTCTTGAAACGACGTGTCATTACAGCACCAGCAAATGAAGCTGGAACGAAAGCGCCTTATGGTAGCCGTGGAGCTTCACCAATAATTGGAAGGTGTTATATCTGTCACTGTCAAAAACGTACACAAAGAAGACCTAGGAAGTCATGTTCGATCTGTATGAATCCTGTGTGCGATGAACATTCCATAAAGGAAACAACATGTGTTTCCTGCAAAGAGACTGAATGAAAATATTTTCAACAAACATACATATCTTATATATATATATATATATATATATATATATATATATATCATAATTTATTACATTTTAATAAAAATATGTCAAAGTTTAATTGTTTAACCAAATTTTCCTGCTTATTTTTCGTACAAGATATATAAGGGTACATTTGTACCTATATAGCCTTTTAAGAGTAATTGATGTAAAAAGGCCTATTAATTGCAGTGGGGCGCTAAATATTTTTTTAATATCTAAAAACTAATTATTATTATTAGATAGAAGATGTCACAAAATTCTAGGTATCTACTGATAAAGGCAAAATAGTTACAGCACTTTTAAAATAAAAAAGTTACAATTGTACCCATTCCGCTGGACGAGGGTTAAACAAAGGAAAAATTCGCATGAAGCGTTGTAGGTACAGCGAAGAGATGTATATTGAAAGGGATAATAATATATATATACTTTTATATACTTTTTGTAACTGTATAAATAAAATAAAAGAGCTTTACAGCATCGTTATTTTATAGCTAACCTCTTATATATATATATATTTTTTCACTGTGATAGTTTTCGTCCTTTAGGGTGAAGACGCAGATACTTCATACCTTTCTAGTATGCGCGTCACTCATCACAAAATTATGAATCATATTCGGTATAAAATTAATAATTATGCGCCGAGTTTTACCAAGGTAATAAATGCCGGTGATATTACCCCACAATCCTTGCAATCATTACCACGTCTTAATGTTTTGATTAAAATAAAAATAGGTTTTATGTTGAAATTATATGTCATTAACTCCCATGATCAACGATTGAAATTTTTACAATTGTGTATTCCCAATAATACGTGAAAATCGACTGGGTTGTTTAGAATAATTCCTTCTTTACCTCTATTAAAGCGACTTTGGTATATGTAAATTATTCAAAATCAAAATATTAGTTCAGTATTATCTAATATTTTTATTTTTATTAATTTATATATACCAAATAAAGGCACAAATAGCAGATTCAGTTTGATGAGCTGCGTTTCTAAAAATAGTAGGTAAAGGTTAAATTATCCCACATAAACAAGAATGGACGAAACAAACTTCTATACCGTACTTCAGAATATTTCAAGTATTATTTTTTAACTGCTGTAAACTCTCCTTTTAGTTGCCCAACTTCAAAATTGTTCAAATAGTTTTAAAACACAAAAATATAAGTAACATCATAAAATGTGACAAATTCGGTTTATTACTGATTCATGTATGTAAGTACTTACCTTTGACTTTCTTTTCCGTCTTCACCAATACCTGCAATGTCGAACTTATAATTTCGCCTTTTTCACAATTTAAAACCCGTCTCGCTCTTAGTTCAGCGTAGCCATCAGCTTTTTGATAATTTCAAATGGCGCTTCACCATGATGTTTGTTTACTATCCTGAATTCCTTGACAGGCGCGCCTATTGCTCTAATCGCGGGTGTTACTTCTACTAGTGTTTCGTTTTCTTTCACAAGACCGTGGTAGCCATCTTCGGTGTTAATATCCAGTTTTGGACCTGGAAACGATATTTTTTAAGCAATTAAATAGAACTGTAATAAATAGAAAATTTTGAACTTAATGCTTACATAATTTAGTTGAAATACTAATTACAAATTTAACGCTTTTGGCCGTTACTTTGTGATATTCCATGGTTCAAATAAATAAAACACACTTTTTACTTTGTAACAATATCACTATATTTCACTTATTTGTGACTGCAGTTTCGGCATACCATGTCATTATCAAACTGTTTGATACTGACATGGTATGTCGAAACTGCAGTCACAAATAAGTGAAATATAGTGATATTGTTACAAAGTAAAAAGTGTGTTTTATTTAATTACAAATTTATTTATTTTTATTTATTTAGCAACTGCTATTTATATAATCTAATTATAAACAATTTTATAACTTACTAAGTTCTAGTATTTTTCATATGTATATTTATAAACTAATTTTCTAAAATTATTTATACTATCACTATTCTTAATAAAATTCGGTAACTCATTATATAATCTAATGCAACCAATAAAAACACTTTTTCTCGTGCGTTCTGCGTTGTAAGTCTTTAAATAATAATTATGTCGGTTTCTTGTATGATAGTTGTGGACCTCATCCGCATACGTTAGCCTTTCCCTTAAATAAATGGGTGCTTTACCTAATTTAATTTTATGTATCAAAACCAGCGTCCTACATATTACAGTCTGTTTCACATTAGTATTTAACATTAATTTAATTGGTGTATATATATGATTTAAATGTTAAAGGCAGAGGAATCCACTCATTGGCAGTGGTTAGTTTTGTTTATGCGTAGTATGATCAAAATCTATTCGGATTGATGACATAAGTCTGGAGTCGAGCGACACAGTTGGCAGTAGAGTGACACATGTTATGTTGCGATTCACGGTAACCTAGCTTGTCTTGTTTGTTTACAATAACGTTTCGTTTGTTACGTCTGCGTCGTTGTTTATCCCACTTGCCATGTCTGAAAAAACTGATCAACGAATTTCTATCAGATTTTATAAAAAAAAAACTAATTGTAAGTGTAACATGCCAAAACACGTACTCTTAAAGTTAGAGATTGCATATGGGGAGATTCCATGCATTCGCATGAGCCGTATCCAAGTTTACGAGTGATATAAACGCTTCAAAGATTGCCTAGAAAGTGTTAAAAGTGATGCGGGTCCTGAGACGCGATGCTGATTGTGCTTTTCGATTATAGGGGAATTGTGCACCACAAATACTCTCCACCAGGTCAATATATATATATATATATATATATATATATATATATATATATATATATATATATATATATAAGGAGTACTATTGTCAAGTTCTGCGCCGTTTGAGAGCCGAAGTATGTCGCAAAACACCGGCATTGCATGGGAGTGGCGAGTGGAAAATCCATCATCACACTCATCTCAGCTTGTGCAGCAGTTTGTTACTAAAGACAACATTTCACAAGTCCGACAGCCACCATATTCACCAGATGTCGCAAGCTGCAATTTTTGTATCTTCCCAAAAACTAAATACCACTTGAAAGAAGAAAGATTTGAGGATGTTCAGGAGATACAACAGAATGCGACGAGGCAGGTGTTCGCTGTTCGAAGATGACTTCAAAAAATGCTTCGTGCAGTGGAAACAGGGCTGGTCGAAGTTTGTGGTCTGGGAAGGGGACTACTTCGAAACAATCGAATAACAAAGGTTTATATAGGAAGAACTGGCAACCTTTTCCTTATCGGAATCGATTCCAACAGAAAAAATTCTATTGTTTCTAACGGATGCCAACACCATAGGCAGCTTGCAACTTGAAAATCTTTTACGCAAATTTAATTCACACAACTTGCTTGGCGCACGGACTAATTCGTGTTGCAGAAGAAGTAAGAAACCATTTTCCCTTGGTAAATACTTTAATTAGTAGTGTTAAGAAAGTGTTTTTAAATGCGCCATTAAGAGTTCAGTATTACAAACAACATCTACCCGGTATTCTCCTCAACCAGTAATCACACGCTGGGGAACGTGGTTGGAAGCTGCTATTTTTCATGCAAATCATTATGAAGAAATAAAGACAATTATTATAGATCTTGATAGCGATACACAATCTGTGCTAGACGCCCAAAAGGTGTATTCGAGTAAAGAAATACCTCAACAGTTGGCGTTTATTAAAGCCAACTACAGTTTTATTTCCACTTCTATATTGCAATTGGAAAAACAATTTATGTCGCTAATTGAGAGCGTTGAAATAATAAACAAATTTGAAAAGTTATGTTTTGATGTTAAAGGAAGGGTGGGAAAATCCATGTATGAAAATGTTTTAAGTGTAATAGAAAAAAACGAGGGTTTTAAAAAGCTAAAGTATATTGCTAAAATCTTGTGTGGTGAGTCAGTAGAAAATATTGAGTTGACAATAGAGGATATTTCTAATTTGAAATATGATCTTATAACAAGCGTGGACGTAGAACGAACCTTTTCAATAATATAAATACATGTCATCAGACAAGCGCCACAATTTTTCTATTGAAAACTTTGAGAAATATGTAATTGTAAATTGTTCTCGTAGTTAATTATGTTGTAAAATGTTATAAATAAACTTGTAGTAAACATAATAGAATATTTTTTCTATAGTATTATATTTTCTAGCAATACTCCTATTTTTTTAT
This sequence comes from Chrysina gloriosa, assembly GCA_038088585.1. Classification (NCBI taxonomy): domain Eukaryota; kingdom Metazoa; phylum Arthropoda; class Insecta; order Coleoptera; family Scarabaeidae; genus Chrysina; species Chrysina gloriosa. The sequence goes on from CM076095.1 coordinate 13,063,249, forward strand.
CTGCATATTTTTCATAAGAAAGTGCATATTTAGGCCAAAACATCTGCATATTTATGCGCATATTTCCATTTTTTTGTATATAATCCGGCCTCTACTTATTACAAAATAAAAAAAACAATGTACTCCATAATCCTTTATCTTTGCTGTACCTACTATGGGTTGTAATTTCAAAGTCGGTATCAGTTTTGGCAAAAGAATACGCAGAGTGCTTGTGAAACGAGTGCTCCCCGTATCAAGTTTAGAAGCACCCACTCGAAAAGTCCGCATATGACTTACAAAACGGTGATATGGATAGGTCACATGCATTTGTTAAGTAGGTTGCAAGGTATGTGTACAAGTGAAAATAATTTGGACGATCTTCCAAACCATACCGAATTCGGTATAACGGTTTGATAATGCTTGCTAGCCAAACACGTACCACTGAATTTAATTAAATAATTGTGTCGTGAGGAGTTTACCGATGAGATATAGGGTCAGTAACTACACCACCGTCTTCAGTCAATCACTATCATAAATAAAATTACATACTAATATAGTTTATTGATTAAAATACCGGTGATAACTATTGACGATAATTGGAACAAAAAAGTTTGTATATGAATAAAAACTAAAAAAAATTAATGCTGCTTATAATGTACGTAGACAATAATTATTCGGATGGGGAACACAAACAAAAAACAATCACACCTAATATGATATTGATACTAATACTGCGACTAATACTATCATAATAATATGCATTTTAATTACGAAATCACCATCTTCAGATATATAATGTTCCGCTGATGCAGAAATTGATGGAACCGCCAGTAAGAACAATACATCCGTAGCAATTTTTTAATTATATTTTTATGGGTCCTTTACAATCCAGCAAAATGGATTTGCTTTCGGGCCATCTGGCTTTTAAATGGGGACAAAAACAACCCTCCTTGAAATGATTCAATACATAATTTTAAATTTAATTAATTAATTAAATTTATTTTGTCGCATGAAGCACCCCATATTTCAAATAGCTGATTTCGAGAAACCTTACCGATTGACAATAAAACTAGAGTAAAATCTAAGGAAAACAGAAATGGACGGTAATTTTTTCTAATCGTTAAGTCAAATTACATTCGACTCACACCATTCAATAAATTAACGGACGGAGCCGGACGCAATATTATTTAAGGAAAAGATAACATTTTATTACACAGTATATATGTACAACATTTAAGCAAAAATGTTGCATACATACTATCCATTCACAAAAATTAATTATAATACAGAAGGTCTCACTATTTCAACAAACAGAATATCACCAATCAGGTACGCTTGATCTGAAGAAACAATTTTACCATAATTTTATATTACCGAAATTATCTAGTTATAATTATTTGAAAAATAATAATCATTATACTAGCATTCATACATAAAATAAATAAAATTACCCTTATCACACTTTTCAGAAATAATTTCCGATACGTAAAACTAACTTGCCGTCATCAGTCGAAAACGGAGGGTATTTAATATCACAAGGAATATCCGGTTGATGCCCAAGACGAACATCACACAAAGAACGCGGGCGCGACACACCAAAACACTGTTGACACTGAGAGTGAGTTACATACAGGGTCAACAGTATATTAAATAAATCAAATTACCCTTACTACACCTTTTGGAAAAAATTCCAGATACGGAATTTTAGTAACTAAACTATAGACCCCATTAAACTCCTTTGTACGGGTAGCCATAATTGCAAATAAGAATAAGGAGACTGTGGTTAAAATAGTATATATAAAATAAATAAAAATTATCCTTACTACACCTTTCGGAAAAGATTCTAGATACGTACTATTGCGAAAACAAAAATTCGGACAAGTCTATAGGCTATTTTGATTGTCTTTCAGCAGTATAAGTCAGTCATTTGTCATGTTGATGTCAATTTTGATGTAGCCATTTATTTTTAATGTCATGACTCATGAATAGTACTTTTGGACACTTGAAATCTATTACCTAGTCTTCTTATGTACCATTCTTGCCCAAGTAAGGTAGTCACTTGCACTTTTTCCACCAGCAGTTAAATGCAGTATAATAATATATGTCAATAATGATTTGAACATTTGATAAGGCAAAAGCCACATTTAAACTAAATTATCTTAAATGTCCGACTTTTTGTTGCCGCAATAGTAGATATCTGTAAGTTGTGTGTGGTAAGTATAAATAAGCAAAATTATTGAAACGTATATTTTATATATATACTCTATTTTTTAATTCGGAGGAGTGTTTTTAAAATGAAGCGCTAAAGGTAGAGTTGCTATTGGTCAGTTTTTGACAAAAATCACAATAGCAAAATTCGATCTGTTGCTGGCCGCCATACTATTACAACAGCTGTTGCCGTATAGATCACCTATTTTGTGAATACGTTTGTTTTTAATTTTTCTAATTAAACTTGCGTTGTAATAGTAAAATAGTTCTTTTAAGAACTAATCGGCTGATATACTGTCCGTCTAAAACATTTTCACAACGTTTTTCGTGAATATGGAAGAAGTAGTAAGCACTTCAGGAACGCAAATATCCCCGCCGAGAAGGCGAAAATATCTGAGGTTGGGACATCTATCTACACCTATGATTGAGAAGCAGAATATAGTAAATATATTCAAAAAAGTACGAGCTGATAACCCCAGAATGAAGATGAGCGCTATTGTCGCAGGAATATCGAGTATGATAGGTTGGTATTATAATACATTATCATCAATAGGTGTATATAATTATATCTTATTTTTAGGAGTGGCCAAGTCTACTATCTATCGTACCATAAAAAATATAAGGAGAAAGGACAAGTTACCCCACCTAAGCAAAGTTCTGGAAGGCACTCTTTAATTGGTGATTATGATAAAACTGTAAAGAAGTCTATAAAGACAATTAATTCACAAGTTCTTTTATGAAAATGAACTTCCTACACTTGATAAAGTGCTGAATGAAATCAAACAACATGATGATTTGCAACAAATGAGCCGTTCAACATTGTATAAATTTATGAAAATGATAAACTTCAGGTCAGTGTCGATGTTGAAAAAAATATTGAGTATTTAGGTATTCAAATTTATGTTTTACATACTTTAATATGCTAGAATAAGTATGATTTATTAATTATTGTTGTAGGTATATGAAGAGAGATCGAAAAAGTGATTTGATTAGTGATGGGTCGTTATTGAACTATCTGTTATTTTAGAACCGTTCTCGATCCAAAACGGTTGCAATTGTTATCTCGCTGGGCAAAGAACGGTTCCTTTCGGAACGTACGCGGTTGAAGAAGAAATTCCACATCATCGACTTCTTTCCTATTAAATATTTTTCCATGATGATTATTTTGCCTGGGAAACTTCCGGATGAATAAATTGTGATTACTTGATGATTGTTCCTATTTCTTAACTATAAAGCTGTTGTTCGATGGATCAGCTACCGATTGTAGTAAACGGATGTGTCCACAATGAAAACGGACTTAAATGATTTTGTTATATTTATTTTACACCATGTGTGTAAACTAGCGTTGAATCGTGAGAAAAGAAAACTGTATAGGAACTTCTATCGAAAAACTTAATGTACGTAGGATACAGTTACATCATCAATACACAATCATATAACTCGGAGAATCACCAAGATGTTAGAACTAGTGATGGGAGAGTATAACGTCGGAGAAAAACAAACTATATATCAAATCAAGCAAAGGCCGCCAAAGGCAATGTACGCATGACATATTTTATTGATTTTATGATGCGTTATCAAATAGAACTGTCGAGTACGAAACAACGATGACCTATTATATTGGAACCGCTATTTCAAAATAACGAGAACGGTTGCAGCTGTTCTTTTAAAAGTACGGGTTTTCCCATCACTAGTTTTGATAGAACGTGACGATGTAATCATGTGGAGAAGAAGGTATTTGATGACAATTAAAGATTATCGTCGTCAAAATCGACCAATTTATTATTTGGATGAAACATGGCTAAACGAGGGTCATACCAAACAAAAAGTTTGGGTAGATGGCAATATAAAAAGTCGACGACAAGCGTTTAATGATGGACTGACTACAGGCTTACGTAATCCTGCAAGGAAAGGAAGACGTCCAATTATTTTGCACATAGGATCTGAAGCTGGTTTTGTGGAGAATGGCTTATTGCTTTTCGAAGGTATAAAGAAAACAGATTGTCACGAAGAAATGAATGCCGATGTGTTTGAAAGATGATTTCATCAGATATTAGCAGTGCTACCAGACAATGCTGTTATTGTTATGGATAATCCTACATACCATCGTCGTAAGATTGAAAAAATTTCTACAAAAATATCTAGAAAATGCGATATGCAGGCTTGGTTGAAATCAAAAAATATTCAATATGATGAAGAGATGGTTCGGATTGAACTTCTTCATTTAATTCGTCTTAAGAAAGATCAATATAATACACATGTGACAGATGAGACGGCCAAAAGTTGCAACAAAACTGTGTTGAGGTTACCACCTTATCACTGCGAACTCAACCCAATTGAGTTGGTGTGGGCTCAGATAAAAAATGAGGTGGCAACTAAGAATACTTCATTCAAATTAGCAGATGTAAGAGTACTTTTACTACAGGCAATCCAGAATGTCACTATGGACAATTGGAGAAAATGTGTAGAACATGTGATTAAAGAAGAAAGAAGAATGTGTGAGTTAGATGGGTTAATCGATAATGTAATCCAACCATTTATTATATCAGTGGGCAAAGATAGTTCAAGTGAAGTGGAAGGTGATAGTGAGTAATTATTTTAAAAGTTAATGTATGGTATTAACATGTATTTAAGGTCAATTTATTGTTTTATTTGTATATGCTATAATTATTATTTGTCTAAATTGTAAATAATCATATAAAAGTAAGAATTATAGGAGAATAGAGTAACAATCAGTAACTTCCATTAAAAAGTTGTAATATATAAAGTTGAAATCTAGTATGAGGTGTATTTGATCAATAAAAGATTAGTCTGCAGTCTCTTCTATATTTAATCAATTAAACAGTAACCGTTTATATGTTTTGTTTTTAAATTTAAAGGTATATAAAATATATTGTCGTTTTTAAAACCTCTGATTTCCATACTTCACTTACAATGGTGATTCCTTGTTATTACAGATTAACGTTATCTATTTTTTTAATGAATAATTAATTACGTAACTAATTTGTATAAAATACTCGCTAGTTTTAAAATTGCCGCCAAAAAGTAGTTTTGAAAAATTCCATTGTGTAAACACGTCTTTTCATTTTACTCCTCCGAATTAAAAATAGACATAAAAAATATGACATTTGCTGCTTCACATGTATGAGTTTAACGATAAATTCCATAGGTGTGCCAACAATCCATTCCTTTGTCACTCAATGTAGTAGAAAACAAAATGTAATTCAAATTTTTAAAAACTGGGAATTAAAAGGACGAAAGAAAAAAAAAAAGTAACGAAGATTATTACTTTATTTGCCCAAACATAGAATTAAGCTGAACTTTTAAGCTGAAACTCTTGTTAAAATTGTTCATGACAATTTAAGTACGAATACACTTAATCGCCCTATTCGATACGTGGCCGTGTTCGAAACTAAGCCTGTACGAGGAACTTATTGTGATCGGTGGTGAAAACCATCGTAACCTAAAAGTTAAGAGTCAATACTGATTAAGATTTTCCCGCTAGTGAACCGTACCAAAATAAAACATATTCGCTGTTTTAGTCTTGAAGAAGAATGTTTGTGAGAAATAAAGTGAAAACCAATTGGAATAATCTCTAAAACTTGTACGAAAATGCTAATAAAATGACAACTAAAATTACAACTGACAATTTTATCTGCCCACCTATGACGAGGGTGCTGATCATTGAAAGGAATCTAATTGAACTATCAATTTTCCGTTGGCTACTTGCAAAGGAAAATTGATACTTCAATTACGATTTTGATAATATAACGACCATACAGTTACGTGACCGTCAATCATTCTGGATCACTGTGTATATGAAACGTGTGTGTGTGTGTGTGTGAAATGTCGCAGGGAAGTTTTAGTAAACACCAGATGCTATTATTTTTAAAATTAGTTCTACGATTTCAAAATGAAATATACTTAAAACTTAAACTTATTGAATTACTTAAACATGCATTATATTAAACTAAAAATATACACATTTACATACACAAAAATAGATATGAAATTTTATTATTTATTGTAAGTATTTATTAATAGTTACTTTTACTCAATGCTGGTATATAAGAATAAGGTAAAATAATATATAAAATAAATAAAATCACCCTTACCACACACAAATTACAGATACGTACTATAGCGGCAATTATAGAAGAAAACTAAGGTATATTTAACCCTACGGTCCATAACCGGGTACCCGGGTACTTTTTGAACTTTGAAGTGCTGCTGTTCCTTTATTATTGAAGATATCAACATGAAACTCCGGATCATCAGAGATTTTGGCTAAACTTAGAGACTAAAAAAAAGTTTACCAAATTTGGTTAAATATATTAACTAAAAAATGAGTTTAATGTTTTTGCATACAGGGGTCCATGACCAGGGTACCGAGGTACCTTACCAAATTACCTTATATTTCAAAGAAAAACGTTGGTTTTCTTTTTATTTTGTTTCAAAATGTTTATTGATGTAATTGTTTTGTAGTTAAATTATTTATATTTTATTCATTTTAACTTATTTCTTATATTTGATCTCTTATGTTGAGTCATTGTTGAAACATGGAAAACATTTTGATATTGTTTATGTGTGTTGATCGCAAACTGGTTTCTTGCAAACGCTGCAGACTTTTCTCGTCTTTCTTCTCCTGTTGTCTGGCAAAGAAGCGCACAAATAGCAGCATCCTGTTATTGGCTTCCTGCCACCAGTAGAAGCAGCCGTAGAAGTAGATGGTTGCTCAGTATAGGTGACCGTCTCCACTGGTCTTCCCAAAAAGCTCTCAATTGCTGATTTGGTGGAAAAATGGCGCGTTGCTTGGCGATTGGCTACTCTTTCTTCTATTATCGGCGCACACAAATCTCCAGCAAGTTTACGCAAAAAGCGTTTTCTCCGTGTTGTTTGATATGGAACAGTTCTGTTATTTTCATAAAATATAGTGTATGCCGCGAAAGCACTAACATCGAGCATATTGTACAAAAACGACAAAGGCCACCTTTTTGTGTGCCTCTGTGTGGTATACTCCCGAAGCGTCTGGTCCATAACATCCACGCCACCTTTCGTTTTGTTATAAAAATTGATGATTTCTGGTTTGCCGTTTTCTTCTACAGTTGCATCATCATGCAGAGTCGACAACAATATTACTGAAATTGTTTTCCTCTGTTTGTATGAAACCATAGTCACCTTTTCGTGGAAACCAAATTTGCTTGTCCCAACGGACCAGTTGTTATTGTCTTTCATTTCTGTTGGTATATAGGCTTTGTTTCGCCGCAGTGTTCCAACAATACTAAGTTTGACGGATATCAGTTGCTTTGCCAGTGGCAGCGTCGTAAAAAATTATCCATGGTGATATTACGTCCGCTATTGTGGTATGGCCCAACCAAATCTCTGACTACTCTTTCGCCTACACCGATTTCGCGACCACTGTCTTGTTTGCCAGTATATATTTGGCCATGAAGAGGATATGAATTTTTAGCATCGCATATCCACCATACCTTGATCCCGTATTTCGCAGGCTTCGATGGAATATACTGAGTAAATTTTGTTCTGCCGCGGTACGGAAACAATTGTTCGTCGATTGTTAAATTTTCTGTAGGCACATAATATTTTGCGAGATTGGCGTTCAACATTATCCAAATATCTCGTATTGGAGCAGCTTTGTCTGTGCGCTGCCTCTCGTTTCTTGTTCTCGCGGTATCAAAACGTATAAAACGAATAATATCCCAGAAGCGATTTAATCCCATTGTTGCACGGAATAGAGGATGAGACAATTGCGTCCATAAGTCCCTTGCATTTTCATCATTGGAATGATTTGCGCCTGCCATTATCAGCATTCCAATGAATGCGTATATTTCTGCCCCTGTGGTATTCTTCCACTTCAATTGATGCTTTGTTGGGTTTGCTGCATTGTAGGCATCATAAGTTGAATTGGCCTTTTTATTGGTATGACGCACGATTATATCGACCATTTCTATTGTAAAATAACTCTTGAAGCATTGCATACCAGTCATACTTTCCGTCATTCGTAATGGACCACTGCGAGTTCTTACGATGTTGTGACTCCTTATTTGTTGACAAACAGGTGGTGTTGGTTGCCATTGAGTACCATCACGTGCAATCATACTCTCTGTTGTGCTTGATGTTGGTGTATTTGCTTCAACCATATCAGTTTCGCTGTCACTTTCATCTTCAAATACATCTTGCTCAATTTGTATTGGCGTGTCAATAGCGGCTGAAATTTCATTGTTTTCGTTGTCATTGTCTTCACTTTCTGAGTCTTGCACTTCTCCCGTAAATACCTCTCCTTCTTCCTCAATTGGCTCTAAAGCGTCGTCATCCACAGTCATATTATCAAGTATAGACTCAATATATCTGCTTCTGGCTTCTTCACTCAAACGCATATATTGTCTTTCAGTTAAAAATTCTGTTTTTCGGTTCATTTTTCTTCAACTTCACTGATAAACTGTTCAACTTATACTGACGAAATCATTGAAATGTATTATTTTTTACCGTAACTGAACATAACCTAAAAACACAAAAAAAACACAATAAAAACACAACGCAAACACAAACAGAAACATAAAATCAGTTTTTGTTTACTTTTGTGTACCTTTTATCTTACAAACATGAAATTTGTACAGTTGCGATGTAAAAACTAAGCGTTTCTAATAATCTGTGCATATATGTATTATTTTATTTGAATATAAACGAAAGAACTTCACTAGGGTACCCGGGTACCCTGGTTATGGACTCCCGTTCGTCCAGGTGGTTATGGACCGTAGGGTTAAGTAGTTCTAAAAATGCATTTTCTATTGAGTGTGCGTTCAGATTTCTGGGCTAGTCTCTGACGCATATCTCATCACTACATAGACATTAGTAAAATGACTAGATATCATCGTTCGCACAAGAGAATTTGTACTGAAACTAATATTATTGAATTAAGATAGTAATTAAAATTTTTGGTGACGAATCGTCGTTCTAGGTCTTAGTTTCGCGAAAGAAAGTCTGGGACATTGCCATAAATAAAATGTTGGAAAGGATCGTAAAACACACAGTAAAAATACGCGTATTCACTACTAAATGAAAGGCATGGTTAAAATTTATAGAAAGTATCTTTTATCTCCTGCAAAACTATCGTTTTTGTAATTCAATCGAAGATGTATGGCCGTTGCTAAAGAATAAACTTCATGGTAAGCTTATCTTGGGATTAAAATCTCTTGTCACAAAATTAAGTAAATATATGCAAGTATACAATACTCATATGACCCAACATACGGGAAAGCTTATCGACATGTTAGATAATGCCAGGTGATACTAGAAAAGAATTTCCAGTTCTAAGCGTATTACAACTTTCTCCCGGTCATTAATAAATTTCTGGTCTCCCACTGTTTTCACAATAACAAATGTAAAATTTTACGGAAATAGTAATGGCTCATTTCAATACTGCCACCTAGTGGTCGTATGTAAAAACATGAGGGCGTCCTTCGTACACATCGAGAGTCGGTGTATGATCAGACCACTTTTGGATAAGCACCTAGAAATTATATGTTTAATTAAATTTCGGCAGTTTGATTACAGAATTATAGCTCCACATTAGTTATGTCTCCTTATCGTCGCGTCGCGTCGATCAAAAATTTACCGGAGCCTCTTGCTTTTCCATATACGGGGCCCAATATTAAGAAAAATTACTAAGTATAGTAAGGTATTTACCATCCTTTATATTTCCAAACACAACTTACCCGGAAAATTGTTTAGCTTCATTAATAATTTCGTCAGTACATGTTTTCACTAGATTATACTAGTACTAAAACAATTTCTTTGAACGTTTTATATGTTAAAAAATTAGTAGGGTAAATAAATTGTTATTGGAATATTTATTTAGTTCTACTATGCACAGTGTGCCTCAGATCAAGTGGGATCGCGTGGATAACTCTCTCATTATTGCAGATGGAGATTTGGTCAAATGAAGTATGTTTTGCTGCTTTATACGCTGACTTGAAATCTGTTTGAAGAAGTTCAAAATGCCAAACCCGTCAGGTTACTAAAAAAACACAAAACTGTCGTATATCAAATATCTTCGTAAGTATAAGAGATATGAAAAAGGTTTCATTAGAAACTCAGTTTTCGATAACACCAATTCAAAATTTATGAACAAAAATTCAAAGCGGTGGGTATGAGGTACTCACATCGACTTCCTTAAGTTAAATGAACGCCATATTGTATTTTAGGTTACTGAATAGAATTTTTTATTTTTTTCCAATGATGTAAGACATATTAATGAATAAAAAATATCAGTGATTTTCTTTTTGCATTTTAGTGGAGTAGGCTTACATGGATCCAAACAAAAACAAACGCATTTATTTTATTAAAATAACAAAAGTTAATCCTAATAATCACATGCAATCTTCAAAATGCTGACCATTCGTAGCTAAACATACTTGACATTATTTACTTTGCACATCGCCTTATTTACTTAATCCTTGACCTCTTTTACTGATGTAGCCAGTGTCGAGGTTGTTACTACTCCATGTTATTTCTACTTCCCTTATATCGACTGTGTCTTCTAGGGTTTGTTTCCTTAGAGAAGGGCACATTATGTCCCTACAATTCTTCCCGTCTCTTGTTTTTGTTGGTTCCTCGTTCCAGTCGATTTTCATTCTGGCTAAATATTTTCCTATTTCGTGGTGCCACTTTCGTTGTGATCTATCTCTTCGCTTTTTTTTTCCTCGGTCTTCCCATTTTTTCTTCGTTGAAAAGCCGTATTTCCCATATCCTCACGTACGTCGTTTCTTTTGCCGCTTCCCTGTTCCTTTGTAAGTGTCCGTAGTTCCGGCCCATATGTTAACCTGGGAATGTACAACTCGTTGTGTATTCTTATCTTTGTATTTGTTGACAGTTCTCTTCTGTTGGTTATACTTTTGTTAAGTTAGTAATATAATCTACTTATAGCTTTCATTCCATACTCCAGTTCTTCTTCTATTTTTCCATCTTCCGATAATCTGATCCCTAAATATTTGAACTTAGAGACTGGCTCAATCTTTTTATCTTCCAAACTTTGTGTTAATTTTGTCTTGCTTTTCGTTATTACCATCGTTTTGGTTTTTATTCGAGTTAATATGTTAGTTTATTATTTCGCTCTTCGCTCCATATCCTCAGATTCCACTCGAGATTTTGTTTGCTCTACGTAATCAATACAATATCATCTGCGAAGAGAACTTCTTTGATTTCTATTCTTTCAAGATTATAGTATCCGCACTGAGTTTTCTGTTTTCTGTAGGAAAATACTAGTCTTCGACTCATAGTGTGCCAAGGGTTGCCCGCCCAACCAGTTTTCAGCAGTCAAACTTCTACAAGATTTGCGTCTAAGTGATACATTTTTGATAGCTATGGCCCGACATGTGAATATCTTGTGTTTATCACATTTGATAGCCAAAACCTCAACGGAAACATCAGGGGCTATTAAATATGATAGCCATGGCAGTCAATGTGTCAATACCGACAGAACCATCCCGAAAACATAAACCGGATAACAAAATTGTTTTTGCCTGCTATTTCGAATTAACTTTCATTAGAAAAACTTTTTACTAATTGATTTGATTACAATTACTACGGCTAACAATTAAAAACAAATATAAGTCGTACGTATGCTATTTATACGTATAAGCACACACGTGCAACTACATCATACATATGTATGTACTCGTAAGTGTATGTATCACACAATTTTAGATACATGTGATATGTGAATATAGTAATATATCTTTATAGGGTATCACAAATTTTCTTTGTTTAAATCTTAACAATTCTGTTCAAGAACTAGGGAAATATAAGAAAACCTAGTCAAGGGTTATTACTAAAGATACAGTGACTGACAAAAAAGAGACCACCTCCCTTTTCTAGTGTACATTTGAAACATTGAGAAGAAATATTTGAAAAAGTGTTCGCATTGTTGGCTAACATACCCTGTACTAACTTAATCTTAACATTAAGTGTGAAGTCTTACATTATTTTATGTGAGTTTAGTTTGCCATAATTTATTTCGTAAATGTTTCGTTTCAGTGTGGGAAAAATAAAGAAACCATTGTCATTGAGGCGACGGGTGAACTAAATTTTACTGTACTCTGTTTATCATCCTCTGCGACCTTGTTATGTATGTTTACTTCATTCGCTGGCTCATTGTTCAGTTGCGAAAAATCGTCAGCTAGAATGGCTGGGAAACAAAATGTATGTTCAAATACGAAATTTGATTATCAAAGACATTCCAAAAGGTTTCTTGCAGAGAACAGTAGCTAAAAAATTTGAAGTGAGTTAGATTCAAGTGCAAAAACTGTGGAAAATGTTTCGTAAGACTGGCTTTGTTGCGGACCAAGAAGGAAGAGGAAGGAAACGGAAGACTACTTATCGCGATTACTCGTAAACGACCATTTATCAATAAACGCAACAAGAAAAGGCGCTTGCAATTTGCAAGAAAGTATGTGCATATGCCAATTAAGTTCTGCAAAAAGTTCTTTGGTCCGATGAGAGCACATTTGAATTGCTCAATCGAAAAAGAAGGTTGTGAGTATTGAGAAAATCCGGAAAAGAATATCAAGAACGTCATTTACGATAGACTGTGAATCACAGTGGTGATAGTATTATGATTTGGGTCTGCTTTGTTTGCTCAGGAGTAGGCAACTTAATAAAAATCAACGAGATATTGACTGCTGATGGGTACATCGATATTCTTAGTGAAATCTTGGAGGAATCATTGCTTCGGGTTGGGTTGCAAAACAACTTTACTTACCAGCAAGACAATGTTCCGAAACATACGGCGAACAAGACTCACCAATTTGTGAAATCAAATAAAATAAGAATCCTCGAGTGGCATGCACAATCACCGGATCTCAATTCCATAGAATCAATTATCAGCAATTATAGCATCAATTATGAACGAAAAGATTGATAAAACAAATGTATTGAACAAGGAAAGCGTGGGAGGCAGTAGATGTGTATTTTCTCCAAAACCTCGTAAAGAGCATGCCTCGACGACTCCAAGCAGTCACAAAGGCAAAAGGGGGCCATTTCAAGTATTAACTGAAATTGATAAAAGACTTTCCTCAGTGTCTTTTTGTGTGAAGAAAACAGTTGTCCGAGTGTTTTCAATAAGACGACTAACTTTTATATTTCATAGCTCTAATGCAATATAATAGTATTACAACTGCACGAAAGATACTTTGCCAAATTTTATCACGAAACTATTGTATCTTAAATATAAGTATATTTCTGACAGTGTGTCTGTAAAATGGACGAGATATTATGGCTGACCAATCCAATACTGACCGATCACCCTGATAGAGTTTCACTCGACTTTGTTAATTTTATTAGTACGGTCGAAAAATAGGTCTTTAGTATTATACCTATTATACATATTATTGGCTTTCGGTAAAAGAAAGATGATCCTAGGCAAGGACTGATGGAATTGCCGCATATTGTGATAAGTAGGGTGAATTTTTTGGATGCGTACATGAAAAACTTAATATCTCCAAACCCATTACAAAGTGTTTTTTTTTTTTTTTGATGAAACATAAGTTTTCCTAAAATGGTACTATTTGTAAGTCATGGCACGATAATAGTACGCGAAACATAAGTAATATGAAGGAAGAAGGAAAGAGGTAAACAATTCGTATTTCTTTATAATAATAATAATAATAATAATAATAATAATAATAATAATAATAATAATATCTTTATTGTTCTCGAGATCATATAAGGATATAGAACGTGTCATAATATAAATAACAAAAACATATAATTACAAAATTTTGATCTTCTCTTGCCATCCGTAGACGTACCTTTCGCGGTTATACCGCTCGTCAGTACGGCTTTGCAAGAGCTGTAATTTCGTATACAAATTTTATGTATATATGGTCTGAAAATTGATGTTTGTACATGTGAGATGAGTGGACAACTTGCGTTGTGGCAACGCAAGTTGTCCACTTCTGTAGAAAAAATACCTGTAAAAAATGCGTAATACGTGCATTGTGAGAGAATTCATATCGAATCCCTCTCACATGTACAAACATCAATTTAAAAACATATAATAGTAAAATATAAATTCATACATATGTACATATATACGTAGTATGGCATCGCAGGTTACATTTAATATACACATAAATGTATGTATATATACGTCAAAAAGAGAGAATACTATTGGGGAGGTTTCCATCCGAAATCAACATCAGTCTCAAACTCGTTAAAAGAGTAGTAGCACTTAGAGATCAATATACTTTTTAACTTTGTTTTAAAATGTGGCAGCGACAGACTTCGCAAGTTAGATGGAAGCTTATTGTATGCTACAGTGGCCAAATATTGTGGGCTTCTTTTATAAAACGTTAATCTGTGTTTGGGTATCTCACAACTGTTACCATTCCTTGTAGGATAATTATGGTATTCACCCAATTTGACAAATTGACTGTGATTTTGTTTTGCATACATGGAAAACAAAAATGGAGGGAACAGTCATAATCTTTAATTTTACAAAATAAGGCTTACATGCATCGCGACTACCCACGCCCACCATGTTGCGAACAGCCCGCTTTTGCAACTTAAACACCCTTTCAACACCACAAGAGGAACTCCACGCTACAGTGGTGTATGACAGCAATGAATGGGCGATTCTCCGCGAGTTCTCACTTTTATGTCTTTTGAAGATTTGATACATAGTTAAGCAGTTTTCAAACAATTGAACACATTACTAGGTTCAAATAATGTTTATTTTACAGTTCTTGATGAATTTAATGATCAGATAATCTTTTAATACATCTTAAGTTCGTAAGGCGCTACAAATGTCACAACCGTGGCGTGCCCACAACCCCAATTTTCAGAATATTTTATCCCGTCACGACTTCAGTATTCAATAATAGAGGGAATAACCTAATTGTATGTAAAATACGTGACTTTATCTGCAATATTCGAAGTTTGTTCGATGTTGCACTTTCGTTTTCAATTTGTAAGTTGACTTTGAAAAGTGTCCATGAGTTTTGAAGAAAATAATATACTTTAAATTTTTGTGTTGGTACAGCCGTATTGCAAACTGCATGGCGCCACACATACGTCGATTTTTATCAACAGGCGTCCTCGTAAGTTATCGCATTGAAATGATATTCTCAGAGTAATTTGTGTTTATTTTGTAACTATACAAATATCAAAAAACTGGTATATATCAAAAACTTGTGTTACAGCCGTGGCACTTACATCTCTAAACTATTATGTTATTTATCGTGCATCAAATAATTTTTTCATGAAGTTCGCTAGTAAAAACTCAAAAATGTTCGAAAAATCTCTTAACTCAAAGCGGCTTTTTTAATGAGCAATTAATTCTCAAAAAGTCACAACCCTGGCACGCGTGAAATGTCACAACCGTGGCAGGTTTCTTTCTTCAAGGAAATTGTGATTTATTTTTCGATTCCTTGAATGTATTCCTTGAAAATACTCTCAAATACTACAAAAGAAAGGAAACCGGAAAAATAAAAACAGTGAGTCAATTCACAGAAAGAGAAAAGAGGAGCAGAAGAAAGAGACAAAATGAACGTAAACGAAAATCACGATCCCGACAAGAAAGGAACAAAATCAAGAAGAATCTCTTGAAAAACAGTGTCACAATGCTATATCAACACAAAATATAACTGGTCAGAAAAAGCAAAGAAAAATAAGATGAAGATGTAAAAACTATAAGTGAACTTCGAAACTTCGAAATCGAAAGCTGCACAAATTTTACAACAGATTGACGAAAATAATTCAACGATACAAATAAATAATTGTCAACTCAGCTTCTCCCAAATTGGCGTAATTGGGCAAATTGATGTAAAACAATGATTAATATCCAGCGAGATAATTCTGCAGAAAGAATCTTACCCTGAAACAAATAGTTTTAAAATTAATCAAATCTTCGGTAGAATTCTATGCGGAAAGATAATAAAAAATATATCGCAAATTCGTCTTTGTGAAAAACAACATCGCCCCTATACATTCATCTAGAGAGCTTCCATAAACAGAACACGCTTCGACCTATTGTAAAAGACAAAATTCTTCCAGTTCTTGAAAAAAATTTAGATGCAAACAAATCAACCCTTCGAAAAAAGCTTGAAAAAGAAGTGGATGGTCAACAAATCTCAAAGCGTTTCACGAATGCTAGTACTCTGGATCTTCATACTAAATTTACTCGAAAGAATTATCTGGGTATCAATTATTCTACATTCGCAAAGCTTCGTCCAGCATATTGCATTGCTCAGATATAATCTACCAGCAATTACAACGACCCAATACCGGAATCGCAAAATGCTCAATCTCATCACACAATATTTGTCTCGTTGTTATCTTCAATTTTCTTCAATTTCATACAATTTCACCGAAGCAGGAGATGGAAAAGGTCTAGCATATGGAATTGGCGGCACTTTGAAAAACAAGCTGATGATCAAGTCAAATATGGACATGATATTTCTAATATCAATACGTTTGTTGAAACTCTTCGACCTTGTGTGGGAAATATATATCTAGACCCCGTGAGAAGGGATGATATCGAAAAAGTTGATACAAAACCTCCTTCAGAAATACATACTTTTACCATGTTTATACCATGAAAGTACATCAAAATACATGGTCGAGAGATAAACCCATATAGAGTTTAATTTGAAAATGAACAGTGAAATGTAAACTCAGTGGTCAAATATATTATATCATCTTATTAAGGCCTTCACAAATGTTAACTGCGTGAATAGTAGCGACAATGTGATAACCGTGGCAATGTGGTCACAACCGAAGTGACGAAATTTATAAACTTTAATGTTAAAAACATAAATTAATATTTGCAGCTCGTCCACTTTGGGGATGTACTTTGGAAGTATAAAGACATACGAAAATAACAAAAACCATGCAAAAATAGAACATTTTTTTCGCGGAATTTCAGACCAGTAAAACTGCGAGCTCGCAGAGAATCGACCATATGTTCTATGTGTATTAATCTTGCATGTTAGGTACATTACATTGCATGCTGAATGTAAAAAAGGATTTACCGATAGAGCCTCCAGAATATTTGCACGTGGTTTAGAATGATCAGACTACCTTGTGAGACGAACGCGGAAAGTTTTCTAAACTAGTCCGAAAACCAATTATTAAATAGTCTAGAACAGTCAATAATTATGGACAATACTAGTTATCATAGTATGGTAAAAGAAAAATGCCGAATAGTTCGTGGACAAGAGCGAAGCTCTTTATACATTTGATGCTTATTTGAATAAAATTCTATAATTGAATAAACAATGTATAAAGAAAAAGTATTTGATTTCGAAACCGATGGTAAATAAGTTGAAGTTGAATTTAAAGTAAATTCGAGTTCGTATAAGAGCGCCACCCGATAGGGGAGACGTAAATACGGCGCATTTCATAGTTGTTCCTGCGATGAGTACGTGTGTGAGAGAAAGAACGTCAGTTCTTTTATCTTTAACTATTTTTACTAGTTATTTTTCATTCTCTTCTTTCATTAGAAAGCGTCTAGTGACGATTTCAAGTGTCATACTAACTCTCACCTCAGAACCTCGCTAAAAGAGCTTAGCACAAATGATGTTTTGAAAATACAACTACTTGCTTTGGTCCAACAGTAAGTATTTAATCTTTACATCATTCTAAATGAAGATATATTTGGGTTTTGTGGGAATAAACCTCCTGAAACGTATATCACAGATAAAATGGCAAAAATTCATGGTCATCGAGTGCTAAGGTTTCCCCTATACCACTGTATAGTCAACCCCATTGAACATATCTAGGATATAACAAAAACATAGCATAGCAAAAATATATAACAGGCAAGTAGTTCAACTAGGACAGCTATAGAGATACGGCAGAAAACCTTGTCCACCTTATATAGTAATACTGTCAGGCATACACTACTGGTGTAATAGAAAAATGGTCGAACAGAGAAATTGGATTTGATAGGCACGAAATGGGACCATTTATAATAAACATAGTTTATCAAATTCCCCGCTAGCCCTTGCCGCCAAAAAATTAAACTCGTTTTAAACATGAATAGGTTTCTTTTTTGTGTAGTTGATAGAAAAATGACACTTTGTTTAATCACAAATCATCGATCGATTATCATAAATTCAAATTCCATTTAACTGGACTTTGGACTTACTTTGTCCAACAAATAAACGTAATCCTTCTCTAGTAATTAGCTAATGATTTAATACTGATCTTCCATGGAATATTAACGAGGGTGGTACTCTAAAACGATTATTTTAAATTAAAATTCTACTTACAATAATACCTATTTAAGACCATGTATTTGCAATTTCAAGTTCATTGTTTTCTGTAACTATCACGAAAGAGTGTGTTTTTGTGAAAATGCAGTATCAAATATTAAGTAATCGAAGTTATGAAAAGTTTTCGCTGCATTACGAAAAGTTCAAAAAGTCACGACTGACGTGTAGCAATTAATGGCCGGACAACTATCTCCTCTAAAACGTAAAAACTTTCGCGACGCCGACGACAGAATCCTGATTAGAACTACTATAGAGTACTTGCGTTCAATAGCCCACAATTATCAATTTCACTAATAAAAACTTATTCATGTTTCAAATGAGTTTAACTTTTTCGGCAGCAGAACGGGTTAGCGGCGAAACGTCCCATCCCCTGATATTTTAGTGCTTTCCATATGAATGTCCAATTCAGTGCATTTAATGTCTTTTTCATCTCCCTCTTCAACTTCCCTATCTTGTGAAACCAACCATATCGAATAAGCTTTATTTCCATTCCCTAAATCTCCACTTCTTGGAACCATCATTCTGTGTATTCCCTTTTTATATTTTCCTTTTCTCCTAATGCTTCTTTAGCTGTATTATGTACGCCTGTAGAAATAACGCATCTGCATTATCGTCCTCCATGATATTTAGTTGTGGATCTAATCGCCACTTGTAAAGAAATTGAATTGATTCTTATCCAAAACTGTAAATTATATTTTTTTCCATTTCTTCTTGAGGTTTCTCAAGCCTTTGTTTTCAATGTGAGATATACACTTTTGCTTTCTTCATGAAACGGGCAGACCCATATTCTAACCTCGTAATCGAATCATCGTTTGAACGTTAAACTAATGTCTATTATAAATACATGTACAATACTGGACGATATAGCTGTTATGTATGTTGTAATCGAAACATATTTTCGTATCAGACAATACTTCGAAAATGGACCGCGGTCGTGCGTCCATCAGTGATAAATTGCATGAAAGTCCATCAATCGGCTATAATTCCAAAAAACAATGCTGCTATGAGCAACATGACTGAAGAAAATCGGCATGTGACTTACAGTTAGGGATTTTTAGGCGAATCAGATTTCGCATGAGCATTTAGCTGTGAAAAAGATCTATTCCGAATGGATTCCATAATTCGACCGAAGCAAAGAAAAAAGCTCTTAATTAGTGTAAGAAAATGTTGAAAAAATTGACCAAGAAACTGCAAAATCCGTATACAACATCGCAACAGCTGACAAAACTTCGATATATTTATATGAACTAGAAACTAAGAAACAATACCATGTTTGGGCAGACCAAGATGAACCGAATTCCACCAAAATTGTTCGTGCACGATGCACTTCCAAGAATATGATCGTTTGTTTTTTCGATAGTGCTGGACATGCTATTCGTTTAGATGATCGAAGAACACTTAATGCTGAAGGCTATTAACAATTTGTTTGCTAGAAGAAATCAAGAACAACAACCGAAGACGTCTCACCATTCTGCATCATGACAATACATACAATATAGTAATTAATTTTATACACGTATACCAATAATACCAATAAATATATTTTTTATGATATAGTTCAAATATGTCTTCTTAATGATATATAATTTGAATAGCACAATTTCCAATTTCTTTTTTCAGAACATGTTTTCAAAAATAGTTTTTCGAAGATTGACGGAAACATACGAAGAACGAAATGTTCGTCTAATCGATTATACTAGTCATAAGTTCAATGTTACTGATGTAACCCCTGATTCGTTGAAGGGCATTCAGTAAAAAATTCCAGCATTTCGTAAAAATTTGTCGAAAAATGAGCTACATCGAGTGTGAGGATGGATCGACTTTTAAATAAAACAGTTGATTGGAAGGAGCAGATATACAACGTTCAGTGTACATGCATCGGACTTGCACTTTCTCGTCATCAAAAAGGAATTGGCCTCAAGGGCAACCACAAAAAAAACACTGAAGACTCGTCTTATAAGACAAAAAACGTAGGGTTGAAGACCTAGTGCAATGGCGCAGTGCTACTGCATTGACCACAACTGTAGAAGTTGCGAATCGTTTGTCAGAGAAGCGTTGCTATATATTTCGATCAGAAATAGTTTTGAATCGTCTAATAAAGGGCAAAAAAGATCTGAAAGTGATGCTTGTAGTCGTAGTTAGTTAAACGGAAACGGAGATTTTAAATGTACTAGTCACTCTTATAAGCAAACACGAAAATTGTCCTTGTAGGCGGGACATCCTGTGTTTCAATCATCTTATCATACCCTATGTAAGCCCAAAAGGTTTTGTTATCTTTTGACGAATATAGTGAAGTAGTAGTATAGTATAGTAAAGAGTAAATTTCCAAGGCATTTTGAATAAAACTACTGAACGGTTAATCGAAGCGCAAAGTGAAGTCATAAAAATACTTCATCCCAATCGTCATTCACAATAATTAGCAAATGTGAGCGGAGCTCTGGCCACAGTATTTATAAACAGAAATGTGAGAATATTGATGCTACTGATGAGTTTCTATTCGTATTTTCGTTTGTTCCCTTCAGGTTGAATGTGGCCAAAACATTATTTAGCAAAATCCAAGGTTTTCATCGATACTTTACTATTGGTGTGTGAATTTACTACAGCAGAAACCAACAAAGTTTCGAATCTTCTTCTAACAACCTGTGGTGTTGCTGATTCTCAAATTTCTGTAAAACACAAACTTTTATTGACTCTAAAAGACGGAAAAATATACCATACTTTAATTGACACACATTCTGCACAAAATGTAAAATATGTGCTACTCCCAAGATGATGAATGGCGAATTAGAAAACTTAGTCAGTAAGGACGAACATTACAGATTAGGTTTGTTTACGCTATAGGTATGGATGGAATTTATTCCTTATGCGTATATAGAGTAATATTGCTAAAGATATACAGTGAAACTTGCAGGAGTATTTAACATGTTTTTATAGTTACTTATTACAAGTTATATGTATCTATAGTATCTATTTTCTATAAAGCCTCTCAAGTACCGCCATCTGTTAATCGATTGTATATCCAACACCTTGCACTTTGGCTATCGATTAGATATTAAGAACTGTTAGGTCAGATTTAATGGCAACAAAGCTAATGTGAAACGGCGTTCGGACGATATCAAACTGAAGTTTAACCTTCCTATACTCACGTTAAAATGAAAGGCGTATACTATACTATATAAGTTGGTCTCACAGACCGTATGCGTGAGTATAGGAAGGTTAAACAACAAATGCAACTTATTGTAGACAAACCAAAAGCTGGTTATGGTAACACGAATGATGAAAGCAGAGCATGTAGCTTCTTTGAAAACCCTGATTTGGGAGGGACGACTACTAAGATTAGATATTAATCTAATTAAAAATTTAAAAAACCATTATATTACGAACATTGTCTTTCGGCCACGATATTAATTTAGCCGTATTTGAAACATTTTCCTCAGAAATCAGATTCCTTTACCTACATCTGTATTTGTTATATTACATGAATCCTCGTACATAGTACAGAGGTAATCAAAAATTGCATTCTACTAATTGGGCAGGTATCCGAAGACGCTCAAGAGCCTCGAAATAAAGACTTCCCTAGATTTCGGGGCTACCACACTAGAAAAGAATTACGTATTTCCACGAATAAAAATTTATTGCACATGCTTTCAATAAGGTCAGATCCTATAATCAACTCACTGAGAGACGTGTCCAGAAAAAAAAACCAGTACAAGTACTGAATTTGATTGTCTCTTCTTCAATACCAATACGTCAGGTACATTCAACCAGCTTCTTATTTCATGTATATTTATGTAATAATGATAATAACCACAAATTATCCTTGATTATGGCCGAAATCTATCTATCTATCTCATTCTAAGCGATTGATTTGATTTCGAAAACACCGGTATCGTAAAAAAGGGAGTAATTATAAAAAGCTAATTACGAAATGAGGCATACACAAAAAGAAAGTAATTCAGTTAAGTTCAGAACCTATGCTCAAAATTTGAGTAATGTATATAGTATAGCAAGAAATAACAGAGCAACACGTTTACATGAGTTTATTTGTTTTTCAAAATCATTTCCTTTCTCCAATTAATGGCTGCAATTTCCGAAGCACTTAAAGTTAATATCTCTCTAACATACTTTCTAAACACTTCTACAGCCTTTTCGAGTATGGAGGAACGACCATGCATTTTTTTTTTTCTGATAAATTGGAATCACAATAAAGTTGTTAAATAATAAAAGAATATATGCAATGGCTCATTGATTCGAAGTTTTACGCCATCAAATAATCGATTGTATAAGCTATGTAAGAGCTGAGGTTGTGAATGATTCGACGATTTCGCTGATTTTTTCCTTAATTCACGAATAGCTTCCACTCAACAAATTATTATACGTATACCAATCGGCATTTTCCAAAATCCTAGTTGCAACATTACCCTATCTTCAGAAACAAAACAGAAGAAAAACTAGCATTCAATTTCTTCGAAATACTTCCGAGAACTAGGTAGTTCCGTCAACGTTGGCTCAACAATAAATATCCAAACACTCTATTGCTTTAATACAGGCTACTAAGAGGCCATGTAGGTGAACATGGGCATACATCGTTTCTTGATCATCTGTTAACCTTATACAATGTTGATTGTATTGCAGTCTTACTAATGACCAATGTTGCCTTTATCTCGTGCGGTGTTATATAGCCATAGTGCATCCGCCATTAATATTTTTTGGAACAATATTACGAGGACGCCCTTCACAAAATTTATCACCGACGTTTTTACTTCCGTACTAAGCAAGCATGGCATTTAGAAACGTCTAACAGATCAGTATTATCAAGTTCTAAAACCATAAATCATTTCCCACGTATGTATAACTTGTTATATTCATATTGCTCGTAGTGTATCTCGTCCAAGGATAACTTACAAATCAAGTATATTCGAAGTCCTTTAAATAAACAATCAAAATTAATGTAATACACTGTCATGTAATTTTAAAGAAAAAACCTGCTAATCGTGTTATTTCACTACATTGCTAGTAAAGTTTACATTGAATTGAACTCAACCTCCGATGGTTTTAAATTGAAATTGCTCTCAGAAGTTCCTTTAAGCGAAATGTCAATCCGTTTGACCTATTTCACTACCAACGAAACCAATTTTAGAACCGAAAAAGTCTAGACTAAACTAAGGAGATTAAAGTCACCAGTTTTTAGAAAATAAACGTATTTCTAGGAGTGGAAATGCCGTTAAAGTTTTGTTAAGGAGTCAAATACCCGTTTTAAATACATATGCAAAAATCAGTCTACAAAATAGAAATCACGGTATAGTACATCAATACTAATAATCTTCGTTGATATACCTAAACAGCTGCTAGGATCAAAATCCCTATTACGCAGGCTGTTGCGCGTACGCTTCTACTTGAATGTACAACAATCTACAACGTAGGCAGGTATTATATCCGATTCGTTCGAGATTTGAATTTATTATGATATAATTATACTTCGCGTACTAAAATAAAGTAGTATTTATCTTAATGCATTAACCATTTTTGCCTGTCAATACCTTTATCAATACTTATTTTCTTTGTAATAGGTGGAAAACAACAAAATCTGTGTTCACCATACAATTCGTAAACCATGTAATAAAGCCCTTCCTAAGGTAATTCGTTATGCAAAATAGACAAACAATAGAATTCTTGATAAAAAAATTAAAACAATTATTATGTTAGTTGCTCTAATCGATTTCCCAGTTGAGGAGAACAATAGCCTAATCTATTGTAAAAGTTTTGCTCGACATTTATTAGTGTCTCGGGACCAATATTTCATGTGGTATTTGTAATTTTTAATTTTTATTTTTCCCAATTATTTGCTCTATTATTTAGAAAACCGTAAATAGAAGATTTAATACATTATAGACTAATCGGGAGATCTCCCCGCGTCGTTAGCAGAGAATATGCGGTGGCTAGCAAACATATGTGTACTCAGGCACAATTCATTCGGTCGGTATTGTATATAGTTGCTCATTTTGCGCCAATAGTACTACAAGTATCATAAACGACTGTACTAGAATAGCAACATTACGCTATACGAATACAGAGGGTTCCATCCATATATAGAGCAATGTTGCTATTCCAGTACAGTCATTTATGAGAGTTGTACTGTTGGCGCAAATTGAACAACTCTAGTAATGTGTTAACATAACCCCAAAGGAAGAAATCATTTGATGTTAAGTCAGATGACCTAGCTACCCAACGGACGGTGCTCCAGCTAGTTATTAATTTTGCGTGAAATACGTTTTAAAAAATGCATGGTTCTGGCATTATACGCAGAGTACCCATTATGTTGAAACCAAATGCCATTGAAAGTTTCATCTTCAAGGTATTGTATCGCTGGAATAATATCATTTTAAACTAACTGTAAGTATCCATCAGCATTAGGATTCCAGTTGATGAAAAAGGGTCCAACAATCATAGTTTTCGAAATTATTAATAATACGCTGACTGTTTCCCTTCCAAATTTAATTTGGAATGAGTATTGTAAAGATGTTTCCCTTTGTAAATAATTAAAGAAAAAAAAACAAAGCGTAAGCACTATATTAGAAGCTGCAAAAAACAAATACAAACCAGGAACTTGCCCTTAAAGGTTATATTGGATTAAATATAATATTTATAATTAATAGTGCAAAAACTGGTTTCGCTGTGATTAAAAAGTATGGTCGGAACAGTAGTAGACTAATAAATATGAAAATAACATATGGCCAAGGCCGTATTATACAGAGTGAACGTATAGATTGAAACAAAATCAATAAAATCTGAAAATAGTGAAAAAGAAAATACGATCAAAGATGTCAACCTTAATTTTTAAATGTGTAATAACAAAAAACGTATTTGTGACGTTATGGTCGCAGATATGATGATTTCTGAGATAGGTTACATAAGAAGATTTTGGAGAAAAACATATTTTGAGTATTCTTAACACTTTTATTTACGTTCAGTTGTATATTTTTGTTTAAAATCTACAATTAAAAAAGGAGAAGTTTATTTCGAATAGGGTCCAAAAGTGTTCCTTAAAAATTCAGTTTTTGTTCGGTTTGTTTTTTGTCATAATCCGATCGTATCTGTCGTATTTAATTTCTTTTTTCCAAAAATTATTTATTTGTTTTTTTAATTGACATAAAACCAAAAATGGTGCGTCTAAGTAAAGCCCAAAGAATAGATATTTTAATGATGATTGGTTTTGGAGACAAGTCCCGGACACAAGAAGTTCTACTAACTAACTACCCTGATCGGCTTATTATGCGATCAACAGTAAGTAAGATAGAACGCAAATGTAGGGACTTGTGCCATGAAAGAGATAACTTTACAAAAGGTAGTCCGGAAATTTCAGAAGGAAAACAATTGGATGTTGTACTAACGTTTCAAGAAAACCATTATAAATCAAGCCATGAAGTTTCATTGCAGCAGCAAATTAGTCACTCTGTCGTTTTAAAATGTCTAAAAAGAACAAATTCCATCCATCCATAATGATGGACCGCTGTAATAACAATTTGGAATTTTCAAGATGCATAATTTTTATGATGAAAGAACAGGCACAAAATCCGCTTATTATTGATAGTGTAGTAAATAGTGAAAATTGTTTGCTATTACTACAACGAAACATAACACCCAGAATTGTTGCTCTCGATCCAAATGAGAACATCCCTCTTGTCGGATAGCGCCTCATGGTTCCAGCACGATGGTGGACCGTCACATTTATCTCTAACTGTTGGTAATTATATTAATACCATTTTCCCAAACAAATGGATCGGTAGGCGAGTAGCAATTGAATGGCGAGGAAGATCTGCCGATATAACTCCACTTGATTCCTTTTTGTGGAACTATCTCAAATCTAAAAGGTATCTAAACCGACCTAATAATATTGAAGATTTGATGATTAGAATAACCGAGGAAATCGGGTTAATAACTAAGATTTTGGCTCTCAAAAATAGTTTACTATTTTTATTTAAATTTGGGCATTTAAAAATTGAGGTTCCCTAGTCCGAACGTTTTGTTCTGTTTCACTATTTACAGATTTTATTGGTTTTATTCCAAGCTGTACGTGCACACTGTTTAAGCACATATATGTATAAGCCCAAGCATTCGACATCATTCTGAGAAAATGTGTTGGGAACATATAAACTGCTATAGACGTAATAAAACAAACTAAATCAATTTGAATCAGTGATGAGACAGTAACATAAAATGTCGTCGCAAAACACTCCTGAGAAGTGGTCACGAGCTTTATCGCCACATGGTAAATGGTTATAAATTTTCGTTATACTGTAGCAAAATGACTTCTTAAAGGCAACAAGTTTGTTACTAGCTGATATAACTCCTTATATCTCAAATTCAGATTGTGAACAGTTTGGCTTAAAGTAATATTGTGATACTTTTCTGATTGGGATAGATTAATTTTAACGACGAAGAGTAAAATTCTGACTATTTATTTTAACACCAAGAAATGAAATATAATTAATATTTTTAGCACAAAAACATTTCTGACAGAGCCTTTTCTGCTTGTCAACGGTTACAACTTCGAGGCATTGAATCCACAAGACTCAACAATTTTGGTGCAGACGAATCATTGTGCTGATATATTTTCGTGGCACTTTAAAGAGACGTTGCTGTGACAATATTTTAGAACCGTTTATAAATAATTTACATGACTATGAAACTCAACATGGGTATTTCCAACAATATGGAACTACTCCATATACAGCTGATGTAATTGCTATTTTACAGATAATAGGCTAATAAGTAGAGGAAACTGGCCAGTGCACTCGTCGATTAAATACCATTAGATTTCTTTTTATTTAGCTATTTGAAAAATACAGTTTCCCAGAACAGAGTACATGGTTTAGACGGACTAATGAATACAATTACTGAAGCAATAAATAATATTTCTGAAGAAGTTTTGCATAACGTATTTGAAAATATGAACAACCGCAACCTTTGTGCGTTGCAAATGAGGATGAGCATTTCGAACAATTGCCGTGAATACGAATACAAAATACATATTAAGTTTGAATCTCGTCATTATGCTGTCAATATGTTCTACTTATGAGACCTAACTTAAAACGGAATTTGAAACAAACCTTTTGCTAATCAATCGGTAAAATATGATTGCATTAGAGGTGGTCGGATTGCCAACGAACAATATAGCCGATTCCGTTTCTGAGTCAGCCGGTTGATTGAAGTCGGATCTTTCGATTTCAGGCTCACTAGTCATGTTTTTGAGCGATGGAATGATACATAGCGGTTTTGTTTCCGCCATAGCGAAAGAAGATTATTATTCTTCCGTTTTGTTTCCTTGATATGTGTGTTGATTCGTAAAATAGATAATTTATAGGTAACTCATAATTTGTTTGTAATAAATTTATTTAAAAATTCAGTGCTTTTTATAGTTTGTATGTATGTAGGTACAATAAAATTTTGGATTGGCAAATTATTATTATTGACATTTTGATAAATTATAAAGTATTACCCTTACACCGACAAGGTACAAAGGGTAGATCATATGTATGTATATAAAGTATTTTATACATAAGCTTAATTATATAACAGTTTACTTATAATAATTTAAAATAAAAGTTTGTAACGAGCCGCATAAAACATGCGCGACCATTCATGAACCATTGCACACTGGACTGCCGCGTTTAACCCAGGTAGACAAAATTCATGAAATTCTTTTGACAAAACTACTAATCGAGGGTAATTAGGGAACACCAATGTCGGCAAATTACAAAAATTATTTGTTGACTACTTCGTAGTTAGAGTTAGGAATAATCAAAGTCAAAGTATAAAAATTATGTTCCTAATAAAATTTATGCATTACGATTTTTACACTCAATCAATCCACATTATTTTTCTGTACATCAGTGAAGTGATTATTCAATAATTGATTCATTTATTATTAGTATGTGTAAATTATTGTATAATAGTTAGTTGCAGTGCATTTGTTATTTTAATAGATTTATACCACTTTAAATTATAGTCCATTTGAGTTACATATGTATCTTCGTCGACATTTAGTTAATCCTTCCCCATTGGATTCCAGTTTTCTTTAATGTATATATAATCGATAATTCATCTGGCAGTCTGAAATTTCGACTGGTTGTAAGTTCCTATATCTTATGTATAGTGGTTTGGTACTTTTGTTACTCTCTCTGATTATCTCATCCATATATATAAGGAACAACAGCGGGCTAAGGCCCCCTCCTTGTCGTACGCCCTCGTTGGTTCTAAACATTTCTGATTTCATGTTGTCCCTGATTATATAGTTGTTGGTTTCTTCATACATGCATTTAATTACATTAATTATCCTGTGGTTAACTTTTTTCTTCTTTAAGGCGTTCCAGATTTCTTTTCTTGGTATGCTGTCAAAAGCCTTTTCCATGTCCATAAACGCAAAGTATGTCTTATTATTGTACGTCAGAGTTCTGTTTATAATTTCCTTAATTGTAAAGATGTGATCCTGAGTGCTTCTCCCTTTTCTAAATCCGCTTTGTGAATTGGTCAATGTTGCTTCTGTTATTATTCTAAGTTTTCTTTCTATTATCCGTTCCAGCACCTTAACCACCGTACTAAGCAAGGTTATGCCTCGGTAATTACTACAATCTCTCCGATCGCCTTTTTGGTATATAGGTAGTATGACACCAATCTTCCAGTCAGCTGGTATCTTCTCCTCACTCCATACTTTATTATAGATTTGTTTGAGTACCTCCTTTCCAGTTGGTCCCATCTTTTTAAACATCTCTACTGTTATTTGGTCATGGCCGGGTGATTTGCCGTTTTCTTTAATGAAACATGCAGTAAAGTTCATGTAGTTATTCATGATATTAAGTTTCTTTCTGCGTATTTTTGTGCAACTAATGAAAATATTCAATTCTCTGAGGTAACTCACACAATCACAAGAATGGAGTATTTTGATGAGTAGCGAGTTCATGATAAGAAAAGTAGAAATAAACAGATTTTTAAATACAGTGCCGTAAAGTTTGGAGGCAGTAAGCAGTTTTACAAAAAATATGTATCATGTTTTTGTCAAATTTTCTATTTATGAAGAATATATAAGAGCAATAAGAAATAAAAGTAATATTTCAAAAATAATAACGTGAGATATGTCAATTAATTTATAAATTACTTTCATAGATATGTGCTCCCCTAGCCCGTATTACAGTTTCGCAAATTCTAGGCATTCTGCTAAGTAACTTTTCTAAATACTAGCATGAAATTGATGCCATGTTTCCTATATAAACCCACAACTGCTGAGCATTTTGTGGTTGTCTTTGTTTAGCTTTTCGGCCAAGTTGAACCCACCAAAGCTCGATAGGTGACAAGGAGGCGACCATCTTTATTATCTCACCCACTGCTTCTTTCTCCTCTCGATTGTTTTTACGTACCCTAACTGTGTGTTTTGGGTCGTTGTCGTATTGGAAAATAAACGATTGACCCAATAGTATGACTTCCAGATGGCAAAGCATTAGTTTTTAAAATATCTAAATACTGTTCGTCCCGCAATATTCCGGTTCTTTTCACCAAATCGCCCGTTCTTATACCACTGAAGCCACCAAAAACCATCATGTTTCTGCCACCATGTTTCACGGAAGGTATTAAGGTGCCTGGTGATATCTGGTGCCGTAAGTCGTCGATCCCGTTTAGCCACGTTTAGCTGACGTTACAATGAATCTATCCTCGGCTGCTGTTGTTGTCCGTGGTCATCCACTTCTTTTTCGATCACAACTCTACGCCGTTTCTTTTCTTCCCGCTAAGGTATAATGAACACCTTTCGGTGAAATTCCCACTCTAGTAGCCATAGCCCTTTCTGAATATCCTTCATCTCGAAGAGTACAAATAGCTGAACGTTTTTCTAAAGTTATCTGGTTGCGCTTCGGTATTTTTTCCAATACTTTATTTAATTTTCACACAAATTTAAACCTTGCACACTGATTTCAAGTTACAAATATTTACAGGGATAACTTGCCGACATAACAATAGAAATAGTTTGCAGTATAGTCTAACTATTACCTGAATACCCCCAATAGTAACTGCCGCACCCTCGTTATTATACCACCCCATCTGTTAACATAGACAACCTCATTATTTTAACATTGTAAAGCAATAAACGGATTTAAATCTAATTTCTTTGGTAATACTTAGAATAGGGATTAACAGTTTTAGTGTACATTTACTATTATTATTCATGTTTCGAAGAAATTCGTACTGTACGTAACATCCAGCTGCAGCTTAACAAAACTTACAGACGCGAGTGTGACAAAAATAAAGGCTGCTGTCACTCAGTTTTCCTCTAGAATTAGTGATCGTTTGGTAAAGAGTCAAAGAAAGATGGAGGTTTTCCTTAACCTTCCTATACTCACGTCAAAATGAAAGACGTATACTATACTATATAAATCGGTCTCACAGACCGTATGCGTGAGTATAGGAAGGTTAAAGTTTGAAGAATGGCTTTCTGGTGATGATATTACATTTTCTATACAGTTAATCGATGTGGTTATTCATCGGTAAACTGTAAACGCCATCAACGTCGTAATTAGCTACTGCACTCGGTAGATCTGGAAAAGGTTTTGACGAAGTTCTAAAACAAGAGAAGAAGAGTACAGGATTTATTAGATTCGAGGACTGAGAGTGAATTTGTGTATGCTGCTGAAGTAATTGTACGGTCATCCTGCAAAGCTAGTCTTAACCGAAAAGATACAGCTTTAAAGAAGTTACGTAAATCTTTTTAAAAACAATGAGCGTATGCGGTAGAGGAAATTTGTGGATTGTAAGCATACCAAGCATTCGTCCAAACTAATACGAAAACGCGCACTGTGCTTATAGGATATTGTATACTAAAGGCCGATTTATACACGTAGTAAGAATTAAGAATTAAGAGTTCAATAAAGGTAACTACATAGTAACGTTCATTCACGAATTAGTATTAAGAATTAAGAATTAAAAATTAAGAATTAGGAATTAAAGAGTTCCCATCTTTCATCTCTTCCCCTTAATTCATCGTTGACGCTTGCGCATTGAATGCAATGCATCACTTCTAATTTTTCACGCAAGTAGTAAACACGAGGACCAGAAAACAGAGGTTAATTTCTTGTAATTTCTTGTATTTTCTTTATTTGGTTTAATATAATGGATTTGTCGTGAAAAAATGAAGACGCTGCTATTAGTTTTAAGAGATAGTCAAATTGAGCTACAGTTATTCTCGTGTATTTAAAAAATTGTTCCGGAACGATATCCCTCATTGATTTAATCAATGTGTAGAAATGTCCAAACTGTTTTCCACATTGATTAAGCGGCCTTACTTTAAAACAACGCTGTCTACGCTTTTTGTATTGGGATGCTATAGCTAACACCACAGATGTAAATGTGCATGTAGCAATAGCAACTGCAACTTTTTCGGTTATCCATGTTAGATTTCCAGAATATCGCCAGTTAGAATACACAATGTCTAATCAATGACAATACGAATACGAAAAAATAGGTTAGGTTTGTGCTCCTATCTGTCAAACTAGCGATTCAAATTTTCTGTGCGCGCATACATTTTCTTAACACCTAATTTTTGTATGAACGCAAGATATTCCTTAATTCTTAATTCTTAGTACGTGTATAAATCGGCCTTAAGTATTCAAAGGCTAAAAGTGCTTGCAATCTAGAAAATCCAGAATTTGGTATTAGTATAAATTTACAATCTAATTTAGATCTCACTGTAAACCGTCGTATAATGGCCCAAGTTGCAAGTTTCTCGAGTTTTTTTAGAAAGTAATGTTTTAAAATTTTAATTTTTTTTTAAATTAATGTTTTCATTTAATATATAATAATAAATAACTGTTATATATATTATTAACTATGGTTGATAGCAAGGTTTGGAATACCTTAACTGAATATTTTTCCAGTCCCACTTGCTATATTTGTGGAGCATAACTTTCAATGATGAATAAAGATTGGCAGAGAGAAGATCGTCGGGAAATTATAGCTGTAGTCTGTCCACCTTACATGCTTGGATAATAACGTTTGAGTGTCTCTGGCGTATCAGCTATAGACTTAATATTAAAAAGTGAAAAATTAAAGATGATGTTGACAAGCGAGTTTTAGACGAAAGAAAGAAGATCTTCCTAGCTAATATCAAAAGAGAGATGGGTTCGATACAGGACAGACCAAACCCTGACTTTCCTAACACAAATGTAGGCAGTGCCGCACGCAATTTTTTTTTAAAATTTACGTGCAGTTGGTACTTGGTTTTAATTCCGAGGGAAAAAAGTACGTAAGACCTGGGGTAATATTTTTCGACATCGGTTAGCTTACAATGTTGGTTAACTTAAAACGTTGAATGGCACTTAAGTTCTTGAATGAGAACCCTAAAACAAACTGTAATTCCAAAGAAGGACACATCATAACGAGACATACCGCACTAAAATGTGAAAACAAGCGCCTCACCATCTGAAACGACGAAAATGATCGGTTAAATCCCACTACAGTTATGGAACGTCGTACAAGCATACAGAATCAAATCAAGACGACTGCTACAATAGTATGCGCAGAGCAAAAGTCCGTTAACAAGGGTTGTTTAAGAAACGAACATTGCACTTGCCAATCGATGCTTGTCGAATTTCAAAACGTCCCACACACGTACTCGTTAAAATATCGGATGAAGATTCGAGCTATCAGGAAGCAAACGCAGAACTCAAACAAACCGATTTCCCTAAAATACCGAACTGCGACCTCCGATCCAGTAATAATGGATAGTGTTAAAAAAGTGTCTTAACACATTGCTAATAAAAACAATCGCAACGTTAATATATTTAATTTAATTCTGTTAAACAAGTATTAACGTTTATGTGATGAAGTTTAAATTATATGTAAGAAAATAATTCATATGTACTAACAAGTATATATATATACACTACCGTCCATAAGTTTGGAAGCAGGGTGAAATTCCTTTAAAATTATACAACTGTTACGCATATCGTGAAATCGTTAATCCCTATTGTAAATTATTCTATGCAATTATAAAATCGTTACTCATAATCCGTAAATTCCAAACATTTAGGTACAAATTTCACCCGAATACGTTTTATTGCTCTTTTCCAAGAGTACAGCTATTATTTGGCGATGATGAGTAGGACACCTGCAGTAATTGCTTTCGGTCAAACGGTTTAGTATTACTTCAGTAATCGTTGAGTGCGTGTGGTAGAAGTATTAAAACTTTTGTGTCGTATCGGTTTCCTTTGCGGAATTAGTGTTTTGAATTCAGTGCGGAATTAAAACAATTTGGTGAAGTACTGAGCGTAAAAATGCCAAAACGCAAACAGTTGACTGCAGAACAACGTTGTACGATTTGTACTCTCCGCGGCGAAGGATATACCGAAAGAGAAATTTCACAACGGTTGGGAATTTCACCGAAGGGTGTGCATTATACCTTGGCCCGGAGAAGAGAGACCGCGCAAAATCTTGATAGGAGACGAAGTGGGCGGCCACGGGTGACTTCTGCAGCTGATGACAGATTCATTGTAACAACTTCTAAACGAGATCGACGTCTAACAGCACCGGACATCGCATCGCGCGTCAATACGCAACGAGAAACAAATGTTTCTGTTACCACCGTCAAGAGACGGTTATTGGCAGCTGGTTTAAGGGGGTGCGTCGGCCGCAAAAACCGTTTTTGAAACATGTGCATAAGCAGAAAAGGCTAACTTGGGCAAGAGAACATGCAAACTGGTCACTGGAGGATTGGAAGACAGTGTTATGGACCGACGAATCTAAATTTGAACTATTCGGTACGAAACGGAGAGTTTTTGTTCGTCGGCGACCCGGGGAAAGAGTCACTGAGGCCTGTTAATGCCGTCTGTTAAACACGGAGGTGGTAGTGTTATGGTTTGGGGTTGTTTTGCTGGAAGAACGACGGGTGATTTAGTAAAAATTAGTGGTACAATGCGGAAAGAAGAGTATTTGAATATTCTGCAGAATCATGGTTTTCCGTCTGGAAGCCGTCTTGTTGGCGAGCCGTTTGTGTTTCAGCAAGATAATGACCCCAAACAAACGGCTCGAATCAGCAAGAACTTTTTAGAGGAGAAAGCAGCATTAAATCAACTAAAGTTAATGGTTTGGCCTCCTCAAAGTCCGGATTTGTCCCCTATTGAGCTCTTGTGGGATGAACTTGATCGAAGGGCTAGACAGCAACAGCCTCAAAACACCCAACAGCTATGGGAATATTTACGGACCGCATGGCAACAAATTGACGAGAACTGCCTTGAAAAATTGCTTCGAAGAATGCCAAAAATTTGTGGAGCAGTTATTAAAGCTAAAGGTGGTTATATAGACGAAAATAGACTTACTACCTAATATATTATTATATTTTTGAATAAATTTACTGTTTATGGATGATAGTGACGTATGTTACATACATTCATTAATAATCACAATAAAAATTTACTTTATCTGTTTTTTTTTGTAAAATCCGTTGTTGGCGTCGCTGCTTCCAAACTTTTGGACGGTAGTGTATATATATATATATATATATACACTCCCAGTCACGGTAGTTGGGACACTTCGTTAAATTTAGGATATTGTGCAATAAAAATTCAAAATCTTACACAATACTGAGAATTCTACTGCGTAGTAATTATTACTGGTTAGTGGATCATACAGCATTATTAGGAATGCTGCACTAATGGAATTTACAATAGAACTTAATCTTAATTACAATAATCCCTAACAATCGCAATATAATGATTTCATAGTATTACCGAAAGAAATATCCAAGTAGTATTACAATGCTTTATGTGTCATAAACATTTACAAGGGTATTTCCAAGAACGATTTTATGGTCTTCAAAGTATCATCCTATCCCTCTAGTACCTCGGGCAATTCAAACTAAACGTCTCCGTGTACCCGCGAAGTGCAAGTGGACGAATTTTGAAAGTATTAACAGTGAAAATGCCGCGTGGAAAACCAATCAGTGTTGAAAAGCGATCAGTGTTGAAAAGCGATCGTCCGTGATCACACTCGATAAAGAAGGGTATTCTGTTCGACAAATTGGCGAAAAAGTGCATCTGGCAAAATCTAGTGTAGCCAATATTATAAAACTGTACCGTACAACGGAAAGTTTGAATGACCGTGATCGACCAGGTCCGTCTCGTATTACGACCAATGTTGATGATCAGCGGATCGTTTTAATTAGTAAACGAAATAGAAGACTGACAGCACCACAAATAGCAGCAGAATTCAATCGCGATCGTCAAAACGCGGTGTCAGTGAGCACTATTCAACGTCGCTTGCGAGAGGCAAACCTATTCGGACGAATTGCTGTACGGAAACCGCTACTAAGACGAACCAGTCGTTTAAAACGATTACAGTGGGCCCAACGACATCGAGATTGGACGGTGGAGGAGTGGAAAAATGTGCTTTGAACCGACGAATCCAAGTTTGAAGTGTTTGGACAAAATAGAAGAGTTTATGTTCGAAGATCAAAGACAGAAAAAGTGCTTCGCGAATGTCTAGCACCCACTCCAAAACATGGTGGTGGCTCAGTTATGGTGTGGGGTTGTTTTTCGTACGCAGGAGTAGGAGATCTCGTTCGGATAGAAGGTAGTATGAGAAAAGAACAGTGCAGAAATATTCTAGAGCATAATGCTGTACCTTCTGGCCAGCGATTGATAGGGGAGAATTTCACCTTCATGCAAGATAATGATCCTAAACATACGGCGTTAGTATGTAGGGACTATTTGAATACACAACAAACACAAAATACCTTGCAAATAATGTCATGGCCTCCACAGAGTCCCGATCTTAACCCGATTGAACTCTTGTGGGATGAGCTGGATAGACAGGTACGAAAAGTGGCTCCAACTTCGAAACAACACCTTTGGGAAGTTTTACAAGAACAATGGAACAGTTTACCACCCAACACACTTACAAAACTTATCGAAACAATGCCCAGAGTTGTTCGAGCCGTATTGAATGCAAAAGGAGGATTCTTCCACGAGAAGAAAGTTTAATGATTGTATTTGATAAATATTATTATTTGCTATCATTTTGTCATAATAAACTAATATTTTGTTATATATAACTGATTTTGTGTTTTATTTTTATTTTTGTGCAAGTTAAATACTTATATTGAAAAAATATTAACTGTCCCAACTTCCGTGACTGGGAGTGTATAATCCACGCCTTGTCTACCAATAGGTGTAAGGTATATTATTGACTGTTTCTCATTTTTCTATCGCGTGAACGAATTTGGCTCAATCTTTCTTGTTTTCTTGGTCTCTGAGCTTCATTCCAAGAAACTCTTCTTTTCCTCAGCACCGTTACTTACAAGTAGCACATACAAATATGAAAATCCGCTTAAATGTAAAAACATGCAATCACGAAAGATTCAATGGCAATACCAATAAAACTAAATTAATATTTCTTGTAGCGCTTACAAAGAAGGGATTCAATTCTACTTATAAGTACAGTTTATTTGCCATATATTTCCTTTTACCTAAAGCCCGTTTTACATTATCATATTAAATTGTACTTAAAAATTGAATACTATTTTATAGTACAATATAAAACACTGTGCTATTTTTCTAGGCAAAATCATTGTATGAAATTGGAACCTATCCTATTTTCATACTAAATGTTTTGACTTGCGCCTGCTCACTGGTCTGCATTGCAAGTACTCCAATCTAACCTCATTTTCTTATGTTTACGTCTTGTCCAGTACTGTTACAGTAAAAAATAAAGGATGGTTTACACATTATACTGTGGTTATGTAAGCTAATGTTTGTATTGAGCGTTTTACTAAAAGTATTAGTGTTATTAGGTAACATAAAATTAATCTTTTTGGAGGTTATGAGAAATATTTCTAAATACTGTGTGATACTGGTGTACAATTTGAAACGAGCATGTAGCATGGCGCAGAATCATAACCAAAGTCTTTCAGTTCATAATACATCTATAATAGCCCTGACGAATGAATGGAGTCTAAATTCTATATATACAATAATCTTGTACAAAAGACTGGTAAAGCTTTTTACATTGTACTCTAAAATAGTATTCAATT
This sequence comes from Chrysina gloriosa, assembly GCA_038088585.1. Lineage (NCBI taxonomy): Eukaryota > Metazoa > Arthropoda > Insecta > Coleoptera > Scarabaeidae > Chrysina > Chrysina gloriosa. The sequence continues at coordinate 13,100,797 of CM076095.1, forward strand.
GTGTGGTACAATTTAATATGACAATGTAAAACGGGCTTAAGATGTGTTGTTCACATAAAATAGATAGCAAAGCCGACTTATCTACCTAATAAAACCAAGTAAAAAGTGAAAACGTGGTCAACTAGGTCACACACAAACACAAGCGACAAAGTGTGTGTCGGCAGGTTTGATGTTTAGATGGTCGATTTGAATGACCTCGAAATACTTCAGAACTTAGCTAACGCCACTTGGAAAATAGGAAAACTACACATTAAAAGAATAATATTTGCTAAAAACTTAAATCAATGCAACACAACAATAATTGTATATTTTAATTCTAATATATACACACTATCCCAGAATAATAACATTAATGAAGCTAGCCAAATATAGCCACTATCGTCGCATTTGAAATATGGTTGCCGCCCATGTGCATACAAAATTCACCACAAGATTTTCTACCTTTGTTGCTATCAACAATTGACTACAATAGGCAATGCAGGTAACTAATAACGTCGATAATGAAATTGATCAGCGCCATCTCTTCTTGGCGGAGGAAGTAAAAATACTACTGGTTTCATTTACAATTTACACTCATGCACGCACCATTCCTTAATGGACTATAGTCCATTCCAAATAAGAATGGAGCAGATGGCGCTACAAACTCAGCACATATCACAGACGAGCAATTATGCGTTGAGCAAAAACCGCGTTAAATTCAAAATTTATATTTCTAAATTTACTGTACTGATTGAATAAACTCTTTGTGAGAACTAATAAAACACATAAAGCATATACAAATTAGAAAATGGTTAGTCAAGAGGTAGATTGCTTAGATTATCGAGCAATTTCAGTAAATAAACGAGGCAATTTGTTATAAAACAAAAAGCTGAATAAATTGGAGGAGGGTCTTCCTTATTTAAAGTTACTATTTAGTGCTTTATCAATGTTTAGATTCTTTTCGAATTATATTTTATTCTTTCAGGCTTATTGTAATGATAATAATGGAACAAAGGGTATTTATTTATTTAATCAGTTTATAAAGTTATGAACGACAGTTTCATAAAAATTTCTTGTAAGATGTACTTATAATACATAAATACCATTATAAGCATAATGCAGTATATGTTCTTTAAATTTTTACATTTATCATTACATGTCATTAACAGATACTAAAAATTAGTCACATTGTGCTTTTTATAAGAACATCTTAAATTAATATTTAGCACTCACTCAAAATTAAGATCAGAATCTGAATCGAATGAAAATTCTGATGATGATCCAGTACATTACAACATTAAAAATTAAATTGTCTACAACTTCCTCAACAATGTTATCCACATCGTAAATTTTATCCTCTTCCTTTATGGCATGTTGGACATTATTCTTCCATGCATCACTATCGACAAGATTTATTCCTTCCAACACTAAATTTCTCACCTCGTCTAACTTAATTGTGTTATTTGCAGCTACATGGTGTTTAACTTGAGCCCAAACAAGTTCTATGGGATTCAGGTTACAATGATAAGGTGGTAAACGTAAAATTGTACGACCACTTTCTCATACTATTTCATCCACAATATATTGAACTGGATGACTGATTGTATATTGTTTTACAAGTTCCAGTAATTGGACCTTGAGTAAATTATCTTCAACATTAATTCCTTTTGTTAGAAGCCATTCAATCAACGCATTTTTCTTCCAAGATAAAGCAGAAGATTTTTCTGTTTTAGATGAATGATAAGGTGCATTATCCATGACTATCACACAACCAGGCTCTAGAAGAGGTAATGTTTTTTGAATCCAGCCTGTGAATACAGTACTATTCATGTCTTCATGATAGTCTCCAGTTTTCTTGGACTCAAATAATAAGAGCCCACCTTCAACGAATCCAGTTTCACTGCCAATGTGAAGCACAATGCGACGCTTTCCTTTCCCCGATGAATCCTTTAAACCTGTCCGGAGACCTTCGACAAAGGCTTGTCTTCGACTAATTACAGTGGTATCTTTCCATATCTTTCATTTGGTATGACCTGCATTCACCCAAGTTTCGTCTAGGTAATATATTTTTCTACCCTCTGCGCGAAATTTTCTTATATTACTTCAATAGCGGCGCCTCCATAAAACAATATCATCTCGTTCAATTAAAACATTGTTTCGTGTTCGCTTTTCCCATTTGAACCCTAGTTTCTTGAGGATTCTCCAAAGTGAAGTTCGTTTTATAATAGGTAAACTATCATCAGCACAAATCGCCTATAAAAATAATTTAGAACAGCACAAATATCAATAATTGAATTGTACCTCGAATATTTTTGTACAGGTTGGTAAGTCGTTTCTCAAAATGAAAGAATACACATGTCTTCTAACTGCACTCTTTTGTGCTTCGTCCAATTTATCATATTTTGTTTGGTATATCCGTTTCTTTGGTGAGGAATGTATATTACCAGTTGACTCCATATCTTTGATGATGTTAAATAGTGTATTTTTGCTAATCCCAACTTCATTAGCTGCTTGGTGAACAGCAGCTGTTTTAAAGTGATTATTTTTATGCTTTAGGTAGACGTTATAAGCCATCAACCTTTGCCCACTTTTTACATGCCTGCCTCTAGGGTTTTTGGAGAGACCTGCGACAGCAGCCTTGTCCACAATTATATATTCACGTATTGACCTTTATCAAAAACATAAGTTGCATAAACCAGAAAATTCAAGCAAAACAGTTAAATAATACCTTCAATAAATGAATATTATAATTCAGGACCTCTAAAAAGAACTATTTTGCATAAGTTAACAAGACAACAATCGCAATAGAAAACCAACAATACCCACATAAACATAACCACAATATAACCTTTCTGACATTCATGCTATTTTAACAAATACCATACGTATATTTTTGTGTGTAAACGTGCAATAGATTTTAACCAATCACACGCGTTTAATTTTAAACCCTATCTTTAATAACGCTCCTTTCTTATGTGGAATGGAATGATGTATAGTAACTAGTATGTGGCAAATTACTGTAAAAAAGATAGGGGATTCCTAGCGCTTTGCTTTACAGGACTTGTTCCCTTGTGACAAGTTAATTCTTCTTATGTCCTTAACCTCTTAAAATGGCTTTTAACGTCTCCAGTTACATAATTTTGTATTCAGCTGCAGTGGTGCTCGTATAATAAACAAAACGCCATCGCAGCGTATTATGAATTAAAGTACGGAAATAGTAACACATTTTGTTTGTGCATGGTGCCATTCTTACATAAGCCTACTTCGTTTAGACCACTACAAATGGTTTCTGATCATAAGGAGTAATTATTAATTTCCTTCGTTAATTTTTATGTTTAGGATAAATCTTTACCGGTTTTTTGCTTTTTTTTAGATAAATGGAAGACAAGATTTAATTAATTTTTTTCGAGTTCTACTTTTGTTTCTAGCAATGAATAGCATTAGTTTCTATTCTTCTACGTACACAGTATCGTAACTTATTTTTAGTCAATAATTGTGAGCATTCTGATGTTTATTAGCAACCTGTATATTATTAACATAAAACTAAGTGTCTAATACACAGTTTAATACACAGTAACTAAAAATTGAATAAAATTCTATGATCTGAAGAACCACTGTCATCTACCAGAGATTTTGTAAAGTTGGGTATAGGATTTGACTCACTTGTGCCAGTGTACGGTTTGAAAAAGGTATGCAGTGTTGGTTAACAAGACTTATGTTTAATTCTTGGTGCAACTTCCTAGGTATAAAAATCAAGTATTTATATTTTATCTTCGAGGATCTATTTGCTTTAGTTAATTCCGAATTTTCTTTTCTTCTCAATTTATTAACACAGAATCGCATATACAGAAAATACTTTTATAGCTCAAAATTAATCGCGGATGTAACTAATATAACTTTAAATTCCGATAGTATTCACCCCTGATTGCGTACTGAATAGAATAAACACACTAACCGTGAAAATCCCAGGCCTTCCAGGGATTTGCCGAATTGCTACTGATTGCTTACTTATCAGGTGCGGTTTGGATGGATAAACACATTTAAATACATTTTTTGTGGATAAGCGAGACCATGGATATCGAAGGATTGCTGTATTATAATTTTACTATAAATTTTCCCATATCGTCGTTACAGCTTTTATTTTTCGCCATATTAAAATTATCTAATTATGACTTTTGTAAGCTTGAAAGCGAAATTCGTAAAATTTGTTTAGCTTCCCTTCTTGTGTTGTTTTAAGAATTCAAAATTCGTAAAACGAGAATTATATATATCTACAAACTGTGCTTAATTATATGTATAACCACCAATGCACCTTTCTAATACACTGAAGTGGCTCTCATGCAAACCAGCGTTTAGTCAACAGAAAGTTGATGAGGCTCTGGAGTATATGATATACGGCACTATATCACATCGGTAAAGTGCTCACCGCACAATTACTTAATACTAAATTCGGTGATACGTGTTTCGCTAGCACGAGGCAAGTACATATTATTAAAACCGTAAACCGAATTTATTATTAAACAATAGTGTGTTGAGGAGTTTACCGATGTAATATAGTGTCAGTGAACACACCACGGTCCTTGCAATTACTATCATTTATATGATATATAAAAATTGGTACAAAAAGAGCAACCATCCGATTAAATTAATCGTTTAATTCTGGCTGAGCAATAAAATATTTCGTTCCAAAAAATACTTTTTTAAATGCTGCGAACTGCTTTTCTTTATTTGAGAAAAATAAAATTTGAATCATAAAATTACTGCATCGCCGAAAATATCGATATCACTTCGTTTATTTCGTTATGATGCTGCGATTCGTTGCGACACTGTGATCACTAAAGCTTCAACGATCTTATCCCTTACTGAAAATAGATTTTTCTAGAACGGAAGTTATCCTTTAATACATTTTCGTTCATTAACAGTTTTGATGTTATTAAGATTTGTAGCGGTTTGTCGTAACTTACACATACAAAAATGAAGGACATTGATACTATATTTTTCAACTAAATATTAAACGTTAACTCGGTTAGTTTGCAATCATATCTAGAACTGCAATTCCTTTTCGACTTTCATTGATACTGGATCAAAGTAGAAGTAGATTATCTCATTAAGAACGGACCTTTATTTTCAAAGTAAGATTTTATTTAAAAAAAAATGGTTATTATTATTATTATAAGTTATTATTAGAACTTCGATATCTACAGGATAACGTAAACCGCTAAAATGTAGGTTTAAACGTCTCAACTTGTCGGTTTTATGGTAATAAACTTGCCTATAAATATACTTATCTTATTACTATCGAGTGCTGTTTGTTTATTTTTTGCAATAAATGAGCTATATAAAATATAATTTAGTACGTGAGATTTTATTTTCCGATACGTTTCGGAACAATGTAATCTGATAGGGAATAGGAGGATCAATAACCACTGACTTTGGAAACAAAAACACATTCACGTACTAAATGCTTCCCGTCTTGGTAGAAATATAACGACAAAAACACTAGATAAAAATATTTCGCGGGATTTAACACTGTTTCTTTACAGCCAACACGAATCATTCCTCTTAAGAAGCGCCACTGTATACAAGAATACATTCTTCTCTTTGACTAGGACTTGCATCATGTTTATCTTTCCTCTATTCATTGTCAGTTAATGGCGAACCCCAATTCTGCCATCATCTTTTTGATGATCGTCTCGCACGCTTTCTTCGAGGAAATGAGAATATATCCATCCTTATCCTCTACATCATGTCCTTTCTTTCCATTTCTATCAAAGCTGCTATATCAATATCAGATCTTCCTATTTCTTTAAAAGCTTCTTCCAATTTCATAGAAGGTATGTTACATATATCGAATTCCAAGCTTTCGTTCCGCACCCGACTTTTGAAAATCCAAAATTTTCTAACGGAATATGATTGGTGGTCGTTTGTACCACCTTCGTTTTCAAATTTGCTCAAACCCCAAAACAGTTATGGCGATTTGAAAATTTCGAAAGAGTCAACTTCTACAATTTTGAGAGTTTTTTTGAGAGTTTGAATTCTCTAAACGGTAATCGAAAGATAATCGTTTGTACGCGCACGAATCACTTTTGTTTTCGTTTGTACTTCAAACCAAAAAAAGTTAGGAAAAATTTCGATTCCGAAAAATATACTCTCAAAACTTCTACTTTTGAAATATCTCAAATCTGTAAAATGGACTAGGTTCGGGATGGAGCCTAGAGGTTTGTACCACTTTGCGTTTCGTTTGTACCCCAAACTGAAAAAAGTAAGGAATGTACTGTAATAATAATTAACGGCAATAAATTAACTGGCAGGGGAGGTGATATTCAGGCCAATTTTTCTAATTTAACAACGAATAAAAGGAACTTAAAAATAAAACAAAACATTATGTAAAGATATCAATGGTATCCCTTAAAATAATAAAGTAAATTATTTGAACTAACCTGATGATTAAAATTTTCAATAAAGAAGTCAGACACAAAGAAAACAAATGGTTCACTATTAAAATATTTCAGAACCAATGAATTTAACATTTTTATAAAGGTCTACTCATATACCTTCAGGAAAAACAAAATACAACAATCAATGATATATCTCTTTTTATTTTCCAAAACATAATACATAAATAAGAAAACCCACAAATCATGGCAAAAAAAACTCGCACTAGTTTTCTTGATGTAGATAAAACGGTGGAAACAAATGCAGGCCAAAAGTTGACTCGAACAAAATCTGCCGTAAAAACAACTAAAATGGGACAAAACGCGAACAAATCTCTATTGAAGTGCGAAATGTAATATTGATCATTAGCAAACACACTGACAAAGTCAATGCACAAATTTCCACTATCACCAAACAAATATTGCATGTCTCTCGACGCGCGTTTCGCTAACCAAGTTAGCATCATCAGGAGATGATCAAATGTGACATTTGTGTGTTTGCTTTGTTACACCAAAGGTTCCAAACCAATTTTCTGAATTGATCATTAGAACAAAGGGAAAACGCTTCGCGGCATCACTAAAATCGTAAATACAGCACCCTCTACGGTATGTGATACCACTAAACGCTTCAAATAAACACATTCAATTCAAAATAAGAAAATCTGGAAGACTGGAATTTCTATTTATTTTAGCTCTTCATTCGACTTACTCTGTACATAGATAGGACTGATCATGTTATCATCCGATCTAAATACGTATATTAAACTTACTTTCATCGGAGTATAAAACTTGTTTAAAGTACTAAAAATCTTTGTTTTTGCAAAATTACCCCTATTTTTATTCGATTTACTTATGAAGGGTTTTTCTCAGACAACCCTGTCATGCAAAGTTTTTCGTAAAACCAATCCCAAATTCGATGTTGCAGTTGATGTTTAGATGTAACACTTCGGTGGTGAGTTCCGGAGCGCTTAGAGTTGATTTTGCTTAACTTGCAGTATTCATCGCTCATGAGCGACCGAAAATAATTTCAATCGTCCAGATTTTGTCTAGTTTGGAACTGAATGTGTTTCTTTGTCTATTGTCTACTCACGATTTGACTGAAATGTTTTTCCTTTGTTATGATGATCAATGTTACATTTCACACTTCAATATAGCCCGCGTTGTCGTCCCATTTCATTTGTCCAGCAGATTTTTGCTTTGCGGCCTAAATTTTGCATTGCAATTGTTCCCACCGTTTTAACTACACAAAACAAATTTAACAAATTTTAATGGGTATTCCTCTATTTGAATCGTAAAAAGGGACAAAGTGAAGTCACATGTGCGTGTTTTTGCCATGACTTGTGGAATTGTTTATTAGTATTAGTTTTTAGAAAATAGAAAACGATAAATCATGAAGTGTTGGCCTTATTGTTTCCGAAAGTATATAGATCTTTTAAAAATGTTAAATTCTTTTGTAATTCTCCTTGGTTCTGAAATATTTCAATAGTAAAAGATTTGCTTTCTCTCGTCCAAATTCTTTATTGAGCCACTGTATATGGCATTGGATATTTTATATATGTACATACAGCGTTGGCCATATGTATTAGACACCTCTGTGAAAATGCCGTATTATGAATACATTTATATTTACAGATAGATAGTACTCGGAAATACTTTCGATAAAACTCCTTAATGTAATTTTAACGAGGGTCGTGTGTACTTAAGCAGGTAGTTTTGAAGTAAGGGGTCATTTTACAGTTTTGAGTATCACTTTATTTCCGACACGCTAACGAAAAGGAGTTTGTTGCGAAATTGTATTCATTCATTCAAGTGTGTATTTTTTATTATTAGTGTGTATACAGTAAAGTATAAAATAATGCCAAAAGTTCGTGAATTAACGGAAGTGCAGCGCGGCCAGATCCTTCTGCTCAGTTCGCAAGGGATGACACTGTCAGCGATCGCAAGACAAATGAAGTGTTCGCGATGTGCGGTTCGTACCACGCTAAAAGGTACGAGGAGACAAGATCATTCACTAATCGGCCTAAAAGTGGAAGAAAACGCCTAACAACTGCAAAAGATCGAATTTTAGAGAGAACAGCCATACGGAATCGGACAAAAATGTCGAAAGATCTCGCCAGCGAATTAGCCCTGCGTCATGGAATTGATATTTCTGCACGGACAGTTAGGAGAAGGCTTGTGGCAGTTGGTTTACGTGGATGTAGAGCTCGACGAAAACCATACTTAACTGCAGAACACAAGAAAAAGCGACTTCAGTGGGCTAGAAAATATAAAAATTGGTCCGTCGAAAACTGGGCCAAAGTATTATGGTCCGATGAATCTAATATAGAGGTATGTAAGAATAGATATTTATAATGTTAGTAAACGTAGATAAGTTAAATTACCGCTTAAAGTTTTTCAAAAAAGACAGCCAATTTAAAGTATTTTATTACTTTATTTTCCAGCTTTTCGGCCAACCTGGGGCGCAGTACATTCGACGACGACGAGGAGAGGCATATCACCCGGATTGTATAGTACCTACAGTAAAACACGGTGGAGGCAGTATTATGATTTGGGGGTGCATGTCTGCATCCGGCGTCGGCGAACTCTTCTTGTGCAAAGGTCGTATGAAGAGTGGTGCTTATATTGATATGCTGGGGGAGGTATTGGAGCCGTCGGTATTAAAATTGTTTGATACAGATGTACCTGAATATTATTTTCAACAGGACAATGTGCCTTGCCATAAATCACGGCAAACAATGGGGTGGTTCAACGAAAATAACGTAGAGATTCTAGACTGGCCAGCTCAGACTCCGGACCTCTCCCCGATTGAACATTTATGGAATATTTTAAAAACTAAGGTGGTAAAACATAAATGCAACAATAAAAACATTCTTAAACAAAGAATAATCGAGGAATGGTCAAAAATATCCAGTGAAATGTGCCATAACCTGGTAGCAAGTATGCCGAGAAGAGTGCGTGCTGTTATAAAAGCAGGTGGAGGTGCTACTAAATATTAAAATAAACTAACATTCTTTAATAAATTACTGACGAATACATTCCTGTTTGTGATTTTGATTTCATTTCTTGATTTTGTACTACGGGTAACAATAATTTAAAGTTTTTCGTACGTAGGACTAAGGTGTCTAATACATATGGCCAACGCTGTATATGCGTAATTCTACACAATCCTTTCAAACTGGCCGCGTGTGGAAATTCAGAGATTATATTTGTGGAACCGAGAACCCATGTATGCTTACTATTCGTAACTTGTAAAAGTTTGCCTTATCTCTACAATCATATTTGCTTCCTATAAACAGAAACAATTAACACCTCACGTCATTTTCTTCGCATTACGTAGACAAATTTCTTCTATGTTGCGCAACACTTATAAATACATATGTACGTATTATGTAAAGGTGTTTCGGTTTAAAGAATCAAAATGTTTTTAAGATTAATTAACGAGCCCTAAAAATATAACTTGATTTCTAAAGTACTAAAATACCTCGTACGTAATTAATAATTATAGTTAATCAGGAAATCCAAACAAGTGAATCCCTTTGCTCTTAGAGAATTTGCCCATTCTTCTGTATTTGCTTAATAGTAATGTAAGACCTAAAAAACCTTTCGCTCTTAAAACCTCCTTTATCTGATTTTGATGAAAAAGTAAATAACAAAAACACCAATTGTCATAAGTTTTTTCTTTTGTTTTTGGAAAAAGAAAAATAAGATAATACAGGTATACAATACTTATTCTCAAGGAGTTTCCTACGAAACCAATACAAAAGATGAAATTAACATGAAACATAGAAAAGACAAATAAACGCGGACTATGGAAAAGTCGATACGAAACTACATATCGATTGAAAAACACTGGTAGGTTTAAATTTTCTCATAAGACTGGCGTGTCTATGAAAAATAAGTTTTGTTTCGCAATTATTTGACACCAAGTAGATGTACTCATCTATCATTTCCAAAGTGTTAAATTGTACGAGGTAAGAGACGCCATTTTCCTCACCACAAGATAGACAAATACACCTGTCTTGCGTTTAGAGGTAACACACCTGGTATAAAGGGGCATTAACGGAGGTATAGTACGAAAATAGTTCGATAAATCTATAAAAATAAATTAGGGTACGCCTATTTTACCCTTTACGCCGGGTGTAGCCCTCTAAAAGAGGAAAAGAAGTACAGGTGTATGAAATAGCGGAGATTAAATATACAAGATCGGTAAAGCTTTCTTACCGTCAAATATTTGTTCGGCGAGGCAGAGCCCTAACAAAAGTACACTAAACACCTTAATAATTAACATTGTCTAACGTGGGCGTCTTTCACGCGTTTATTATCACTAAATTTAAAACACACCAGAGTTCCCTCTCGATCGCAGATTCTCTTTAGTGCGTTTCGTCTCTACAAAATACACCGCTTGTTCATAACTAATTCTTAAGGAATAAGTGTCCTGCTTTGGACGGCTAAATTTTTACATTGAATTGACTCTCTCTGGAATCGGGTCTGGGAGTTCGAATAGAACTCGTCCAGATGGCGTCGCCCTAGACAAGGGTGGGAATTTCAAAACTATGCGAATATTGACCAATAAGGGTTTTGCTGATACCGGTTTGATGATTTAATCCGTATTTCTTCGGTTGCAAAATAATGAAAATTAATAGCAGTAGCAATTATATCGGTTGAGGAAAAATTAACTGATGTGTTACCTACCGTATTATTCCGAATTACTATAAGTACATGCTGGAAACAAATATATTAACCCTTTCAGTTGTGATTTAAAAAATAATAAATATCTTAAAATGCAAAATTATCTTTAATTCCTTGCTGTAGTCTTATGGAGCCCTTTTATGACGTGTCTTTAAAGTTTTTTTGCAGAATAGAATAAAAACTTACTACAAGCAAAATAACGTAAATATTTTATAGTTCCATTATAGGTTTCTGGAGAGCTCGAGCCAGTGGCGGCTCGTACATTGATACCATGGGGTACTCTTATTAATAATTCTTATTAAATATATATGTATACATATATAATTCGTGACCTTTTTTAATTATACTTATTTTATATGATAGTTTCCTACCACAATTAGGTTAATTAAGCTAGAGTGATTGAAATAACCGTTATATTCTCAGAACGTTTATAACCGTTTTCGGAACACCTTTATCAGTGAAAATATAACTGGATAAATGTATAAGCTGTAGTCAAGGAAAATAAAACTATTTCCTTCTTCTAATTGTCTGATGGGTCATAAAATAAACATAATATATTTCCGACACGTTTATTCACCAAAAACATAACCTTGTTCCCTCTCCTGACACACCTTCCTTTCTCCTCGTTCCCTACCAACCTGGCCAGCACTACCAACCCAAAATCACGCGGCAAATTCAAATTTAAACTTCTGAATACTACAAAGCATACATTTGTTTTTTATTCGGCAACTATCAACAAAATTATATTACAAATAACTGATTTAATGTGTAAACATATACATGCAAATTATGAAAACACCCAAAAGAAAAAGCCTTATATCAAAAAATCTTTGTCGAAATCTTAACAATTTTGTTCAAGGACTAGGGAAAATCCGTATCAAAAACCTAGCCAAAGATTTCATTCTTAAGACATGTAAATGCCATTTCAACAAATTATTATATACATTACTCAAATTCTGAGCATCGGTTCTGAAATTAATAGTTTTAATATCTCTCTGTATATTTATCGTTTATTAGTCCTTTCTTATAATTGTTTTGTTTAGAATGTAATCGTGTTTTCAAAATCGAAGTAATGTTCCAGATCTTTGTAATGTTTTGTTACAGTGGTCATTACACCAAAATCATTATTTACAAAATGGTTATGATTATACAACCTTTTCTTCAAATACTGTTTTGTCTGACTGATGTAATAACCATCACAGTTTTTACAGTTTATTTGATAAACTACATTACTTTGATGTTGTTTATTTATTTTAGATTAAGTGCTAGTAAAAAGAGATCTGCTACTATAATTTGGAGTAAAAGTTATTTTTATATTGTTTTTATTAATTTTTTTTTATTTGTTCGCTTAAACCTTTTTTATAAGGAAAGCACTATAACTTTTATTATTATTTTTTATACCTCTATTATATAATTTATTAATTCTATTTTTTATTATTTTTCCGCAAAAGCTATTTGGATAATTATTTTTATCTAAGATTTCTTTAACTTTGTTTAAATCCTTTTCCCTAAACTCGGGATTAGCTAATCTAACCGCTTGACCAACTAATTTGGTAACTACATTAATTCTATGTAATTTTGATGTTTCTGAAAAACGATTTAGATGTCTTCCTGTAGACTTTATATGCCAATTCGTTTTTACAATGCCGTTATTATACATGACTGTCACCTTCAGGAAATTTCATTCTTTTTACAGGCGTTATGTAGTCTTTGTTGCGTAAGAAGAGGTAGCATTGCTCAGGTATTAGATTCCTTCCTATCATAATACATTTAAATTTACATATGAGATGGAATCTAATAGCTGATTCATTCATTCATATTAACATTTCATCAACTTTTTAGAGATCCTATATATCAAGAAATCTTAGTCATTAGTTATTTTGTTGATAGTTCCCGAATAAAAAAAAAATTGTTTATACATTTATCTAGTTATATTTTCACTGATGAAGATGTTCCGAAAACATTTTTAAACGTTCTGAAAATATAACTATTATTTCAATCACTCTTGCTTAATTGACCTAATGGTGGTAGAGAGGTAAGTATTAGTTTTATATTGAAACTTGCCCTGTCTCCTTTGCAAACAATATATGCAGTAATATTGAAATTATTGCCACAAATATTTCCATTATATTAGATTTAATTTTCGATACTTATATTCAAGGGAGTTCCTCAGAGATATCTAGTTATACCGGTAGCTGTTTTTAGTTCTGATATTGAACTTAAATTTATTTCATTTCAATACATAAAAGTCATAAATCATAATAACTGTGATGGATACTAGGCTACCAAATATGCTTACTTGAAACTTTTCAAATATGCTTATATGTAAATTTGCAAATGCGAAATTCTTAAAGTCAGGCTATTTTGATATAGATGATCTTATTTTTATACATTCCTTTGTTTTAAATGGGCATATAACTTTGTAATCTATTTTTAGTAACACGTACAGTCTATAATCAGAGTAGTAAATATAATTTTTTAAACTTGTGGATGCATCTACTCTGGCTAATAGTATTCCAATTATTGATATTGTAATCTGCAAATGTATTTTTCTAGTTATAAATGTTATATTGTTGGTTTGTATATTCCTCCACGTGGTGGCGCGTGGTACCTGAGAACCCCCATCCAGCACTCTGCGTAACTATAAAGTTTCTGTCTATGTTAACTCATGCCTTTTCCTTCAAATAGTAACATCCGCTACAACTTTCGTAAAGCTGATTACATAAACTTATACAACTGCTTACTTTTGAGTGACTGGTCCAGTTTGGATGACGGTAGCAATGTAGATAATTGTCTTGATTTGTTGTATGAAATACTTTATAAAATCCTAAATGAATTTGTTCCTCTCCACTCTGCCCTCCGTCGTAGTGCATTTCCACCGTGGTTTACTAAGTGTATCACAGATAACCTTAAACTAAAGAGATATTACCCTCGAAGGTGGAAGGAAAGGAAATCCACAAACCTGGTGAAATTCTATCACGAGTTTCCTCGATTAAGAAGAATTACTAAAGACGAGATCAGTGTAGCCTATAAAAGTTTCTCTATTATAGCCGAATCTGATTTATGACGTGCTCCACGAAACATTTGGGACTTTACTCATCTCAAACAAGGAACTACGCGTATTCCGCGGGTGATGCATTGCAAAGGGTTGATTTGCGATAGCCCTGAGGACATACTTTGTGTATTTAAATATTTAGGTTTTGTGTCTAGTTGTAATAATTCTTATAAGGAGCATGTGAGGTATGTGTGTAAAAACGCGTCAGTTGTAAATGATAGATTGGGGAGAAAATGGAATGAATGGTTCAAAGAGAGTTTTAAAGCGAAGATGATTATTTGGGAAGCATGTGTTAAGAATATTTTGTTGTATGGAGCGGAAGTATAGGGTGTGAAAGAAATTGTGGAAATAGAGAAAATGCAGGTAAAATATATTAAGAAAGCGTTAGGTGTAGAGAAATCCACGCCTAATTATATAGTACTGAATGAAAGCAACAAGTACAAGGCAAAAGTGAGTGCTTGCAAAATGTTGCAAAATTTGAGTGTAGGATTGCATGGAATTGTATGGGAAAGATGGTGAAAGAGGTGATGCAAATGGTAAGTCAGGAGGGAATGGATGGGAGGCAATACACTAAGTGGAGAGAGTGTAGGAAAAGAATGTATGAGAGTGTGGGCATGTCTAGTATGGAAGTGGGGTGGTATAAGACTGAAGGAAAGATGCTTGCTAACTACGTAGAGATGAGAGCAAAAGATGTGGAAAAGAAGGAGAGGATGGAAAGGATTGAGAAGTCAGAATACAATAAGAAGTACATGGGAATCTGTTTGTTTGGTATGCTACCAGAGTATTTTAGTAGAGTAAGTGAGATTGGTGAACAGCGTATGATTACGAGATTTAGGTGTGGGAGTGAGGAACGAGGAAACCGTTATTGGATGAAAGAGGAGGAAAGAAAGTGTCTAGTGTGTGGGGAGGAAGAGGAAGTCTGGATGCATTGGAGGGAATGCAGAGGAATGGTGTGGTCAGAAGCAGAGAGTGAGATTTTGGGCAATTGGCGGTGGTGTCTGAATGAGAAAGGGGGCGGGAGATGTTTGTTAAAAAGAATTTTAAATTACAAAGCGCCTAGCAGCTACGTGGAATTTTTGAGGCTATCTTTATATGGTTTTTTTTTCTTGTTTAATTAGGTTTAGGTTTCTTTTTTGTTTTTTATTTCTGCTTGTTTGAATTTCGTATTTAGTTCTGATAAACCTCTGTGACATGATTTACATGTATATGAAGTATGCCAATAAAGGTTCTATACTACTAGTTTGTGGCTTCGCCAGTGTGTTTTCCCAAGTACATTCTTCTGTTGTGCGATCTGATATATGCGAGCAGTCTGGTGTTCGATCCTCCGTTACTGTTACACTTCACATTTCGTATGTAATTAAGAGTCAAATCTTGTGGAGCATTAATAAACTTGGTTCCAATCTAAATGCAAGCGATGACAAAATTCCGGCCCTACTTATCAGGCACTGTCGTATGATATTCGTCAACCCAGTGACGATTACATTTAATTTGATTGTGCAAACAAGTACTTATCGTTCAAAATGGAAAACTACTCGAATTTTAACGTGATAGAACTGACTTAAAAACTATAATCCAATATCATTATTATGCAACTTCTCTGAGATATTCGAGCAGATACTCAACAGTCTCACTTACGCGCATGTTCAATCAAAATTGTCACATATTCAACGTTGTTTCACACCTTGCAGATCGACCGTACCTAATTTAATGTGCCTTACCCAGGAAATTAGCTCCGTTGTTGATGTCTGTGATTAGCTGGATGTGATATGCATAGACTTTGCTAAAGCTTTCGATAGCATCGACCACCGTTTGTTATTGAGTACTTTGGGATCAGTGATCGCTTACTTACACTATTCTTTTCATATTTGACTAATATGTATAATTATGTCCAGTATAATGGCTTTAGATCATCTGAGTTTCTGGCTACATCCAGTGTCCCTCAGGGATCGAACTTCGGTCCGTTACTGTTTCTTTTATTTATTAATGACCTCTTCAGCTTATTAACATGTTCGGCATTAGCTTACGCTGACAATTTGAAGATATTCTGTAGTGTTGAAAACCTTGAGGATGCATGTGTACTGAATATTGAAAAGTGTAGCGTTGTCAGATACACTCGTAGGAGAACTACTTTGAATTTTGAGTACAATGTAAATGGTCGATAATGTTTATCGACTAAGCAAACTATCAGAGATCTTGTAGTGTTATTTGATAGCCAACTCACTTTCGTCGAAAACATTATTAAAACTTGTCGTTCCGCTTTGGCCACCCTTGATTTTATTTTTGCGAAATTCAAAATATTTTAATGATCCTTACATCACGAAAGGAGACAGGGGCAGTCAATCAGTCCATTGATAAGGTTCCATACAAATCGGACACCATGCACATCACGCCGGTATCTTAGTGACTGGAGGACAGGAATTTCTAATAATGATGTGTAGTCAACGCCACGTTGAGTATAAGTTCCTGTAGTCCTGAAGGAGAGGTACTTCAAAAATCGCCGCTGAACTTTTTCAATTGAGAGCTGTAAGTATGTATATTGTGAAGACCAAACTTGTGATGCATACTCTAATTTACTGACGACAAGACTGAAATATAAAGTCTTCAGAAGTAAAGGGTTACTGAAGAACTTGCAGCAACGCATAACGAAACCCAAGGTGCTTGAAGCTGCAGAGCAAATGAAGTAAATGGGATTACAGAAACTCAATCTGCATACGAAAAGCACAAGAAGGCTCTTAACCCTCATTAAGAAAACATTATTTACATAGTAACTAGAATTAAGATAGTTAAGTTTCCGCGTGAAAAACATATAACAACACTTCTTAATATTTAACTTTAAGTTATAGTTAGAACACCATTGAGATATTTAAGTTTTGTTGAAGGCATCCAAACTACACTTGTCACAAACTCAAATTAGAAAACATTCAGCGTCATCTGCTAAAATATCTGAGCTTTAAAGCTACTGTCGCTTATCCTGAACGAAATTGTTGTTGTCTTCCTATTGGGTTCATAACTTGGAACTGCTTGATACACGCAGAGAAAAAGCAAGTGCCAATTTCATCCCACCATTAATACATGACACAATCGACTGTTCCATGTTCTTGGGCCTGATTTCAATTAACGTTCCCCGTTTTTCATCACGAATCTGCGCAACCTTCGTCGCTCCTAGATGTCGAACTAATTACATGGCCCAAACGTTTGGAGCTCGTGCATTCAATTCTGGGCTTTAGATATTTGTTCGAAAAATGTCCTTTAAATTTGCTCTGTTTCAACCTCTTTAAGGTATCGCGATGTCCGTTGAAGTGTCGGTACGATTGTTTAGTAACTACTATCACAGATTAAGTTTCGTGTTTCGATGCAGATAAGTATTCAGGATACAAGGCATCTGTGGTATCATATCTTCCAGCACGTGCGCCAGCTTGTATGCTTCAACCTTGAATTTCATTAATCAAACAAGAGACTGCCTTTTTTCCGCTGATATCGTACGCACTAATCAACTTCATTTTGTCTAAATAATATTGTTCCCAAGATTATTTTGCAATCAATAATTGCTTGTTACTTGTCCTAAATTACAGTTTTATGAAGGTAAGTGGAGGCCATGTTGTAAAATCATCACCCAGTTACCTCGGAGCACCTTACTTTTTCTATGACTGCGGCATCGCAGCAGTCTATTCATTGAGATAGGAGGATTCAAGCCATTTTCCGCTGACCCTAGAATTGAATCCCATGAATACCATGAGACTTTCCGTTCGCACCCACTTCCGCTGAGGAACCGACAGAATGGAAACCGATGTAGGAACTCGGGCATTCGGTTTTTGGTAGTAAGGTTGGTCCGTTAAAAGGTTTAACGGTTAATTTAGAGGGTTGAGTCGTAACCACTCTGCAATTGGGTTAATTACTTCATTACCGAGCAAAGTTACAAGTCGTAGTTAAAGCGGGATTTGTGAAGGCGCATTTTCTTTTGGAGACCGTGGAATCTCCATGGCCATGTGCCGCTTTGGAAATAAATCCTGGAGAGCGATGTATCGAAACCAACTGATTCCGTTCTACCAACCATTGTCAATCAGTAAGGATTCCGCAAGCGAAAGATTGTATTTTTCCTTTTATATAGGTAGAGTGAGTTAAATATAGAAACGCATTTCAAGGTCAGGCGTGCGCTGGCAAAATGTAAGTTTCCAAAACTTACCTCATTCACCTAGTGGTTGTGATCGTGTGAACAACGAGTACAGTTGCAATCAAAAGATCACGCCTACTAGGTAAATGCAGTGCGCTGTGGAAACTTGCATTTTGCCAGTGCACACCTGACCTTGGAATGCGTTCTTATATTTGTCTGCCTGTATGTGCATTTATCATAGTACCAAGACCATTCCGTTAACAACGTAATTGGCAGTGATGTCAACGCATTCTAATATCTCCCCAGCCAATTCGTGGTGCACTGTTATCACTCAATCGTTATGTGTATGCGTTAAAGAAGAAGAAATATTGTTTAAAATTTATTCATCGGTATTTCTGCGATTACATTGACGTCGATTTGATGTAATTCGAATGGACGGTTTCGATTGTTCACTTGATTCAATAAACGTTAACTCCTTCTTTTTTGTGTCTGGTATTCGAATGAAACTACCTTTCTCTCCATCTTGCCCCCATTTCTGGTTTCCGGGAGACAAATTCCCGTTGGTGGCCAAAATCAGTGGGGTCTTTTGGAACCCGTCTCTTCTGTAACTAGTCGGCACCATCGAGAAGTTCATCAGGCCAGGTAGGTTCGTATGCCGATGTCTACAACAGCAGTTTTGATCCATTTTGCAGTGTGTGGATTTTTTTGTATTTTACTCGAAAAGCACTTCCACAGAATTGCAGAATTTATGAAACGTAAAAGTCTGTATCTCCACAAGTTTTTATGATAATTTTTTTGAAGTTACTCCCCCAACTGTCAGAGAATTGTAATTTAATAAAATATAATTGTTTTTGTTTTAATGACAAGGATACGCATATTTTCACAGTTTATTGGTTTAAAAGAAAACGTAACAATACGTCATGTTATTGTTTTTTCTTGATAGCATTCTTTTATACTGTTAATAACAGGTAACAGATCCATTTTAGGATTTTAAAACAGCTACGCTCCGCCGCAACCGGATTTCGAATGCCGGACTTTCGCATTGTAAAGCGTGATTTTCGCCACTCAGCCACTAAGCGAGTTAAATATCTACATCTACTAGTTTATTTTAGATTTATCTTTAACACTTCCTCTAAATTAAAAAAGAAATCAAGAGGTCATTAAGAAATACACTTTTTCCAATTTGATCTTTGTCTTTCAAATAAAGTCTTTACTAGAGCTTCGTGAATATATCCGCTAATTTTTGTTCACTGGAAGCATATTCAACCAATATTTCCCCTCGTTCGTACATCTCCGGCACATACTTCCGTCTCACGTCTATATTGTACATTGTCTATGCAATTCTGGGTTTTCTATCAGTCTAACGGCAGTTTAATTATCTATTTTCAATGTAGGCATAGTTACAACACCATCACGTTCCTTCATAATTGATCTAACCACAGTACTTGAGTTGCAGCCAAATTTACAGCGATGAATTCAGCCTCGGTTGTAGATAGAGCAACATATCTTTGACGTTGACCTGCCATTGCAACAGCTCCACTACTGTACATAAACACTGTGCCGGGCGTCGACCGTCTAGTCTCCACATTTCCAGCATAGTCTGCATGAAATTATAGTGGTATGTTATTGACTGTTGATTAATGTGGTTAGATATGCCAGGGTAGGTTGATATAGAAATAAGACCACCGGACGACCGACTTGTTTCGTGTATTTTCAGACAAGTGTATTTCGCTATACAGGGTTAGTTAAAAGTATGGAGACGATGTATTGTCGTTAACCCTCCGGAGGGCGCGCCTGCGGCAAAAAGCCGCAAGTTTGCATTTTATTCTTATAACTAATATATGGTGAGCCCTATAATATTATGCGTCTAGGTATTCCTTGTTTATGTTATTGGCTCCGCCTACCCACAGATTTGGTGCCATGTGTTAGTTCCGCTCAGTTGTTACATAGGTTAGATTCTAAGCAGGTTGAATTTGCGGTGTGTTTGCCGCAGCGCGCCCAGTCATGTAAGTTTTATTTACTGCTAAATTTTTCATAATACTGTGTAGTATGTAATTTACATGCATGTGTGCGTGTACTATTGTGTTTTCTAACATATACCTATATTTTAAACTTATAAAGTAAATAGCAAGATTGTATTGAATTTTAGGTCAAGTAAAGGATTAACACCCGATGAATTAGAAAAAGCTTTAGAAATCGTCGTTAGGGAATTAGCGGAAGAAAGAGAGTGTGAACTAAGGAAAGAAGTAAATTTTGAGTTTGATAGTGATGACAGTAATAGCGAAATAGACGCAGAAGAGGCGATAACACAAGATTTATACAGCAGCGATTCTGAGCAGTCAGCAGAAGAAATCGGCGTGGTCTCAGAAGATGACGATCAGGGGCAACTTGAATATGATTACCGGTTTTTAATAGGACGCGATAATGAAACACTTTGGATAAGTAAACCTGTTTCATTTGCAAAAATAAAAGCGAAGAATATCATAAAAACATTACCTGGTCCAAAAGCAAGTGCTAAAAATATACACTCAGACATCTAGATATATGTGGAATAAATTCAAGAGTCGTTTTCAAATTCAACAATATTGATAACAAAGAGAGAAGAAGAGTATTTTTAAGAAATCTTGCGTTACAACTGATGGAGGACCATTTGAAAGACAGCGCTCAAATAAAGTCCCTGCCTAAAGATATCTCCGCATTTTTATCTAAATATGGAGAGGATGAATTACAAACTAAACCACCAACAAAGCCAGGTATTTGTCACATCTGTGGCAGTCACAAAAATAATAAAACGAAGTCAGTTTGTCAACGCTGTGGAAAGAACGTGTGTAAGAAGCACAGTAACATTACTGTTAAGTGTTTAAAATGTGAGCAGGGTGAACCAATGGAAGTTGTATAATACCTTTGGGTTTTAAAAGTCTATATTTTAGTTTATACGATTCATATACATATATCCTTTACTTTAATAAAATGGTTAAGCGTGGTGTATTTGTTTTATTTTACTACTTTTACTACTATTTCTTTGTAATTCGTGAGCTAGAAATCTGTATAACTTTAGTTCTTCACATTTATAGCGACATAGATACTGCGGAAACGCTGCGGTGTATATGCCGCGGCGCGCCCGCTGATGTGTATCTAAGAGGCGCGCCCGCCGAAGGGTTAATATTCATTTTTGGAAATTATGTTCAATACAAAAATTATGTTCAACACAATTATGTTCAATACACTAAAAAGAAACAAACATACATGTATAGGATTTATCCCGCGAGAGAATGAGATAGATAGCCCCCCACTCTTGTCTACCAAGCGTTGTATGTATGTATGCTTGTGTGCGCCTGTATATCATAGCTATATTTCACTGTGTACTTGCTTACGTTACGACTGTCTAATCGAAACCACAGTTACAACTCCCGTAGACGCTAATTATGGCGATAGTTAACATCGAATCGGACGTTTATTATAGATTATTAGATATTATTTTCTAAATAATTTTATGCATTGAAATTATCACATGTAAAATAAAAGAAAAGAACAGTGTTATATAAAAAATTCTTTATAAAAACTTGAAAAAAACCGTTATATAATATGGAACAAAATAACATGATTCTAATATAAATAAATAAAAATAAAACTCAGCGTATAATCTCAATTCATATTCAGAAAGGACAATGTTGTTGTGGTGTAGAACTGTTGAATACGAAATAACGATAACCTGTTATTTTGCAACCGTTATTTCAAAATAGCAATAACGATTGAAACTGTTACTTCAAATAAATAAAATTTATCTTAAATAACGATTTTTCCTATTTCCTTTGGTTAAAGCGTTCTGTGTGTATGTTGGTAGGAGTGGTAGGACGTGTGTCTGCGCCTGCGTATTACGAAGCTTTGGTACAAATATTGTAATAAATAAACCCTATAATTATCCCAATCCTGATACTGTACTTCTACCGCGTGTGAACTGCACGCATAATTTTTTTCAATTATTTTAGAGTTACGCCTATCGGCGTATTTTTTTATGTGACCTTGTTAATTTTACTCTGCCGTTCGATAGAGATTTTTTCTCTTTACAATAGTAATTTTGTTTTTTTGTCTATCAAAGATGGCTTCTTGGGTGAACATCGTTTATCAACCAATTGTGTATTTTAATGAAGTACTTGAAGACTATTCCTGCGTATAGTTATTATAACATTTCGATTGTTCATAATTTTTGATATGAGAAGAAGGGAGAAAAAATGTTGTGCGATGAGACTCGAAACAATGATTTTAAGAACGCTATCGACTAGACCAGGGGTTCTCAATCGCCGTGTCGCAACACATTGATGTGTCGTGAATACATGTCAGGTGTGTCGCGAGATTTTTAATGTTTTCTAATCTTCTGCAGATAAAATATCGTTCTAGACTCTAGAACATAAAAATTTATGGCCAAATCGTTTCTTGGAGTAGCCCAATTTGCAAGAAATCGTCCATCATTATATGTGATTATACGCATTTAATCATGTACCGTATAATAATCATATATTTTTTGCATTCAACTCTGAAACAAACGATCCCCCATTTGGTGAATAATCTTTACCAGAAAAGTTCCATTTTTTGCCGCGGACGGCGTCCTTTGAACTTTGTCGACATTGTCGGCTGCGTCAGTAAAGTATGTCGGTGGATACTCAAAGTGGATTTCGGCGTATACCGAAATCCGATTATTTTGTTCACATTATGTGTCACATACCTAGTTTGTCATCTGACTATTAATCATTGTCACTTCTGGAAAGTCTACTTAACTGCTTTCATTCTATTGTATTTTAATTAGACTTAAGCTCCATTCAAGTCATTGTAGATTTTGGCTGTAAGAAATCATTTACAAGTAATTTATGACGGTTACGAAAGTGCATTTCTAGATCTCATGAATCCATCAGACGTAGATTAAGATACCGGTAGAAGCATTTAATTGATGGCTTTAATCTTTATTTGGAACTACACTTTCTATCCGACCATATATATATCACCAACATATGCCGACACAGGCGGTTAAAGTTACAGTAGCAGTCGTAGCTTAGCTCATTATCAGTTGGAGTTAGAGTTACAGTGGCAGTCGTAGCTCAGCTCATCGTCAGTTAAGCAATTAAAAATCAGTTGTATCCCAGTTCAGTCAAGCAGTTTTGTGAACTACCGCGAAGTTGTCGCAATAATCGTCGTGGTAATAAATAAACGAAGTAATTCAGTGCGTTATTATTTTTATCACCACCTCGCATCATTCCTTCAAAGCAGGAGGAATCGTCAGTCCGTTATATACAATAAGAGGGCCGATATCAACTTCTTGGTCGTTTTATTTTTGGTAATCAGTAATCAGTCGCCGCATTTCTTCTGTCTCGCTGTTTCCTGTCTTTGCTAGTTGCTAGTGCGCTCTTTTCATCATGAACAGATTTGTAATAAGGGAAAACAAAGCCTTAGACATCGACAGCTTTTCTGCATCTGAGGAGAGTGGTGATGAATATACGAATATTCCAAAGAGAAAAAAATATGCTGTATTCATCATCTAGTAATCAGAAAAATCTACAACCAGGACCAAGCAAAGTCCTTGATATTCAAAGTAATGTCATAGAAAACTTAACAAACACGCAATTTGCTCTACAGTTAGATGAAAGCATCGACATTTCAGCAAATGCTCAATTATTAGCTTTTGTGAGATTTGTTTGCGGATCAGAAATTATTGAGCAATACCTATTTTGTCGAGAACTGGAAACAACAACCACTGGAGCTGATATATTTGCTGCTGTTGATAGTTTCTTTCAAGATAACGAACTCAAGTGGACGGATTGCATTGCTATATGTACTGATGGCACTGCTACAATGATAGGAAGTATAAAAGGGTTTCTGACTGTTCTGCGTAATAAAAACCCATCAGTAATAACTACTCATTCCTTTTTACATAAAGAGGCCTTAGTGGTGAAGACTACGGACGGAAATCGTTTGAGTGACGTCATTCAAACGATTGTTTCAGCGATCAACTATGTAAAAACTCGTCCTGTACAATCGCGAGTGTTTGAGAAACTTTGTAAAGAAATGGCCGCAAATCATAAAGTGTTGTTATTCCACAGCAAAACTCGTTGGCTTTGCAAAGGAAAAATGCTTACCAGAGTTCTAGAACTTAAAAACGAACTACTTGCACTTTTTGAAAATAATGATAAGTTTGAATATTGCGAATGTCTTAAAAACCCCGTTTGGTGTGCTGAGCTGGCGTACCTTTCCGATATTTTCAACAAACTTCATTAAGTTTGAATTCAAGTATGCACGGACGGCATGAAACTATCATATCATCAAGTGATAAAATCAGCGCATTTTCTAAAAAGCTTGCCCTTTGGATCTCGGCCATGGAAGAGAACGATCAAACTGCTTTTCCATCTACGACTACTGCATCAAGTGAGTTGAACACAGAAGAAAAAAATCAGATAAAAGAACGCATAATAGGGCACCTATCTGACTTGCAACTAGGGATATCCAAATACTTTCCCTCCATCTCGACTACTGGCTGGGATTGGCTGATTGCACCTGACGAAGAAAATGCATTCAAAGCAGAATTAAGCTTCTGCGAAAAAGAGCAACTTATAGAAATATCATCGGATACAGTTCTGAGATCGAAATTTAGAGAAAATGCTCCCGATGTTTTTTGGATCTCAATCAGAAATGAATATCCGGATAACACGAATAAAGCAATATCTCTTTTACTGCCTTTCTCAATGTCCTACTTGTGCGAGTCTGGATTCTCTATATTGAATAATATAAAATGTGACTACAGGTCTCGCCTACTTGATGTGGGCGGCGAGATGAGAGTGTATTTGTCAAGAATTTGTCCGCGTATAATAATAATAATAATAATATAATTTATTTTGTCCAACGTTTTACATTTACAGGACAAAGTTAAGGTACGTACATACATATATTTACAAAAATAAAAGAGGCATTCTTAACAAACACTGAAAAAATATCATCATAATAGACGTTTGAAAAACAACACATTCTGAGAAGTGGTGATCCGTGGAATAGATTGGTTCTGGTAAAAGGAATTAGAAATGTGGAAGAGGAGCGAGAGGATAATCTGGGAGTAATAAAATGAAGGGACGAAAGAAGAAGGGAGCAGTCAATAAATCCGTTAGTAAGCTTTCCATACAAATCGAGCACCATGCACATCACGCCGGTGTTTTAGTGACTGGAGGCCATGAGTGTCCAATAACAACGGGTAGTCAACGCCACGTTAAGGATAACTTCCTGTAATCCTGAAGGAGAGATGCTTCAAAAATCGCCGCTGAACCTTTTCAATTGAGAGCTGTAGGTATGTATATTGTGGAGACCAAACCTGTGAGGCATACTCCAACCTACTGACGACAAGACTGAAATATAAAGTCTTCAAAAGTAAAGGGTTGAAGAACTTGCAGCAACGCATAACGAAACACAACGTGCGCGAGGTTGCAGTGTGGTTGCAGAACAAATGAAGTTAATCCGTGCGTTCAGGGAGTTACGGCGCTAGAAGCGATAACCGCTAGCGTTAGTCTCAGCGCCGGAACTCCTGAACCGTACGCTGACGCATGCCCAATAGAATTGGCGGTTGTTGTTCCGCTCAACGTTACGCAGTATAACCTAATCCAACGTTTTTGTTTAGTAAATTGCTTACAATCAGTTGCCAGGTTTCTTTGTGTTTTTTGTTTGTATAATTAATAATAATTTATCACTTTATAAAAGTAAGTTATATAATTATTATATGTGCGTATAATAAAAAACATTTTAGAATGTATTTAGTTTTGTTTGAAGATGATTTGGCTGTTGCTGTAAACCCAGTTTATCCAGTGGCTGCTTTAATCGACGCACCTATTGCAGCTATCGATGCGGCCACTCGTCCGGAACAAAGAAATTGTGTTCCCGCCAGAACCGAAAATTACGTGGCGTTCGTTGTTCCGCCATATAACCCTGATGAATTTTTCAGTCATTTTCGATGTATATTAATCGATTGATGCATTTCTTAAAAATATTTGAATATTTTATTTTAAATTGAAATGAGACCTAAGTACTGTATATATATTAATTGATATAGACGAAATAATCGTTTAAAACTTACCTACCAGGTAAATTAAGTTGTTCGTGGGATTTTCTTTGTTCTTAAGTGTAAATTTAATTTATACTTTAATAGGCCCGATGCTTACAGGAATAAGTATAAGGAATGACAAGAACAACGACAAGAAATATTTCAATTTAACCACCTTACCCCCACTTTCCACTAGATTGTCTAGCGATCGCCATCTTTGCTAGCGAAAATAAATTCCGCTAGCAAATATGGCGACCGCTAGATCTAGCGCCCGAACTAGCGTTTGCGTTCAGGATACCGCTAGATCCAGCGCTAGCGGCGCTGCAGCGCCGCCGTAACTCCCTGAACGCACGGAATGTGGTTAGAGAAACTCAGTCTGCAATCGAAGAGCACTCCAAGATCCCGAAAGCTCTCCATCCTCATTAAAGAAACATTATTTACATTATAAGTAGCATTAATTAAATAGCAATAGCATAACATTAATTAAAATAGCAATTAACTGTACCTGAAGTACATGAAGTTTTTCGTTAGAAGTTCCTATACAGTTTTCCTTTCTCACGATTCAACGCTAGTTTACACACATGGTGTAAAATAAATATAACAAAAACATTTAAGTCCGTTTTCATTGTGGACACATCCGTTTGCTACAATCCGTAGCTGATCCATCGAACAACAGCTTTATAGTTAGGAAAAAGGAACAAACATCACAATTCATTCATCCGGAAGTTTCCCAGGCAAAATAATCATCATGGAGAAATATTTAATAGGAAAGAAGTCGATGATGTGGAGTTTCTTCAACCGCGTACGCTGGAGACCGTCCGAAAGGAACCGTTCTTTGCCCAGCGAGATAACAGTTGCAACCGTTCTGGATCGAGAACGGTTCTAAAATAACAGATAGTTCAATAACGACCCATCACTACGCGTACTGGACGGGCGAGCACCTCTGTAAATGAAAGAAACGTTGCTGTCGTGGAGAACCTAGTGAAGAATAGGCAAATAACTATTCATGAAATTAGTGTTTGGGTAGAAATAGGTACACGACAGGTTCATGAAATTTTATACGAAAGTCTGGGCGTGAATAAGGTTTCAGCTCAATGTTCGACAAATGCCTCCAACTTCAAGAGCTTCAGGACAAGTTTTGACGACGGGTAATAACTAGAGATAACCGTTCGTCGCGCCATAGGCATGCGGTTTCTTCAATATTTATAATACCGAAAAAGAATTAATAAAGCGGATAATAATAAAACAAAAGCTAATCAAGCATTATAATATTTGTAAAGCTGTGGCCTCGCCTTCTTAAGCAGCGTAATCAAGTAGACCGGCGGATTGCATTGGAATTACTGAACATGAGAAGTAGAAGCACCATCACCAGTGTCATAACCCAGTGGATAAGAATCGTAAAAAATTGATAGCATTAGATTTCAATTGTCTCGTGGAACCGTGTTCGCAATGGTGAAAAAATGTATTTATATTTGGAGACAGATCATTCGACTGCCACCGATGCAATACATATATGATTAAAATGAGCTTTGAACTCAATTAATGGATTAGTCGAAGAACCATTACTTTGTTGTAATGTGATAAAATCGAATTTTTCTTTAACACACTTTCCAACTTTTTTAAAACGCGAATATTTTTTGCGTTAAATATAGTATGTAGTAGAATATGGTGTGTACGTTGTCACTATTTGCAGTGACTTCACTAACGACAGCGGTCTATTTTGTAATTATTCCAGTTCATGTAAGTATTTATAGTAGTTATGAATACTTTACAAATCTGTATATCTTTTGCTAGCTAGTAACAATGGAAACATCGGTTTACGTTGCTCCAGTACACTATGACATGTACGAGTATAATAGAATTTTTTAAATATCTGTCGTCTCGTCAACACACAACCAAAGCAAGTGATTTTTTAATGTAGATATGATTTTATTTACCACCTCTTTGCGTACAAATAAAACATACCGTAGTTGGCAACTTCAACTCGGGGTTGTATTTGTTCCTAAAGTTAATTAAATGTTATCATCGTGACAAATAAATCGAAAATAAAGTCATTTCTATTTGACCCGCCATTTTTTCTATGTCTGTGTTTTGCAGTATTTACATGCTTCCTACAGTCGTTCTTTTGCCAGCATATCAAAGTTTTCTCACACACTTTACAAATTATTTTAGCACTTTCGTAGAACAAATCTGGAAACTCACAGATAAAGTTTTTACTTTATCAGCAAAGGGTCGTTGTTTATCCTTGCGCGCAGTAGATATTCTTAATTAAAAATTTTCTTGAATAACTAGTTTTCCGCTCGTCTAATTTCATTCATAGGCACACAGCCGCACATACCGAGCTACTAACGATGAATGTGTACGAATTGGCACTGCTTTGCCAAATTGCCACCCGACAAGCTGTTCCAGCTATTACGACTATCCTCACGATTATCTTACCTTAATAATAACTATTAATAAAACATACACATCTTATTTCAATCCCCAAACCAAAAAATCAATTGACAAACTGGCGTTAACTACAAGTTGGGGCTCCACTTAAAGCACAAGCAGTTCCGACGGTTGGTAAGGTGGTCATCGTATTCTCGGATCGCGAGCGGACTATTTTTATGAATTGTCTACCGAAATGTTCTACAATCAACGCAGAACATTGTTCAAATCTTTTATCTAGGCCAGGGGTCTCCAAACTTTTCAGCCTTGGGGCCATACTGATTATTTCAGTGAGTTCCAAGGGCCAACACCGTTTCAATTTTCAAGTAAATAAATCCGAGTTATTATCATTCTGTGTTTTTTATCCAACTTACCACAACAACAATATGCTATTAGCTGTCGCGGGCCGGATTGATGACACTGGCGGGCCGGATTTGGCCCGCGCGCCGTAGTTTGGAGACCCCTGATCTAAGCCATTATAGCAGGCAGTTTGGAATAAACGATCTGAGAAGTTGCATAAGCGTTCGTTATTGAAATAAGACAATGCAGGATCCCATACAGCACGAAGAAAACGAATTCCGCTGGGAATTTGAGACCTTAAGTAGGGTAAAAATTGGTGAAATGATGGATTGCGGGGACGAAAGTTTTTGAAGACGGTTTAAAAATTAGTACCTCGTTGGAACAAATCTATTCAATTAAATTGAGATACCTATAGAAGAATACATTGCAATATTGATGAAAAGTGACAAAATCAAAGAACTTTGGAAACATCCCTTGTAGATAGTCTCTCTGATTTATGGAAGGTTAGATGTAAGTTGCAAACTAAAGTTAGTGGTAAAGGAACTTTTAACAATTATTATTATACCTGCAATCTCATCATCTACGATTTTCAAAGATACAGAAGATATATCACAAATATCAAAGTTTTCGTCGTATGGTGTTGCACATGATTTTCTTGCGGCAAGGTATGATACAAACTTTGTTTCGTTCATTATTATTGGGTTGGGGAATCAAATTCCCACCGTTTCTTCTTTATTACAAAAACTTCATATTTTACCACAATTCTAACAAAAAATTAATCAACTATGTATTCTTCATCATTGTTCACGACGTAGTCCCACCTCTCGACCAAGTTCTTGATGCCAGTTCGACAAAAATCGACTGGCCTGGTGTCGAAGTTGTTGAATCAGTTTTTTAGGTCTTCGTCGTCGTTGAAGATAACATGCCTTATTTGGTTTGACAGCGAGTGGAGAAGGTGATAATCCGCTGGCGCATAGTCCAGAGAGTACGGTGGGTGCTGCAAAACGCCCCAATCGAGCACTTGGAGGACATCCTTGAGGATCTTTGCGGTGTGAGGTAGCGTATTGTCGTGGAGCAGGATGGCGTGGCCTTGTCTATGGAGTCTTTTCAGTTGATAGCCTCGTTTACTCGGTGAAGCTGGGCTACATAAAGTATTTTTGGACCGTCTTGTTCTCCTCCAGCATTTCCCAGTGCACTAGATCCCCCAACCACAAAAACGCAGATCATAGTCTTCTCGGGATGGAGACTCTGCTTCACTGTTGGTCTTGGCGTGTCTCCTGAAGCCACCCATTTCTTTCTTTGCTTCATGTTGGCGTAGAGGTACCGTTTCTCATCTCCGGTGACGACCCTATACAAAAATCGTTGTTTGTTGCGTGTTGCTCGGTACCGCGCCACAATCTGGAGGCGATTTTCCACTAGGCTCGTGTGGCGTCCAAACTCCGAGTCTTTCTTCAAATCTTATTGAGTGGAGATAGTTCAATATTGTCTTGTTGTCGCAGTTCATCTTCTCGGCCAATTCTCGACTTGTACAACGACAAAACAATCGCAGTAAAAACAAACAATTAATAAAACGGCGGGAACCAGTTCCGCAACCCAATAGATTGGTTGTACAATAAAGTTTCATGCTAAAAGAACTTGTTATGATCATTATTGTACCTTCGATAACATCATCTATTACTTTGCCATGTTCTATGCGGTATTCGACCAACATTTATGTGAACGTAAACTCGTGATCCTCCCATTACAGAGATGATTACTAAGGCGGCCAAACGTCCTGCATTTTGCGGAACCGTCCCGTAATAGCAGTTGTAATCCCTCATTTTGGTAATTAATAAAACCGTCCCGCAAATCGTCTAATGCGCCCCGCATGTCCCGCATTTTTCATATTTTCAAGTCAAACCAATGTACCACAAAAAAGACAAACGAACAAAGAACGATGGATGAAGGTGTTCGAAAATTTTAAAGAAAGTGGAATGCCATTCAAAAATTGCCTGGCGATCGTGCAGTAGCTTCTTTGTTTGTCAGGGACGCACGCACTTACAGAACCAGTATTTTCATTAATAAATGCTTTATGGACATCGGAAAAATCATCACTTAAACGTTACGTGCAATGCTTGTTGCAAAATTTAATATGGGCAGTTGTGAAAACTTTTACCTTTTACCTTTAACCAAAACCCGAGAATTAGTAAAAAAAATGACACTCATGTAAGAAATATGATTTTAAAAATCCATGATAACTTCAGCATGTTGCGTTTGTTTGTTTCCTGATTTAAGTTCACCGACACATTCACACTTGGGGACACCACCTATCCCCAATAATGTCCCGCATTGACTTTTCATAAAGTTGGCCACCTTAATGATTACTGAAACTGGGGGTGTTAAAGATTATTTCGTTTTATCAAATACGTGTAAAGTGAAATAAACGTGTATTATCGTATAGAGATTGTTTCTCCAAGAACAAACATACATCATTTTATAATATACTGGATGGGGCAAAAACCATCATCTGATATTCTTTCGCTATAAATTTTGTTTAAAGTGAAAACTTATTTGGTTTTTAACTGATTATATTTATTCGTACTTATAAATTTTGTTTCAATTAATTGCGGAAAATTATGTCTGACAAATGGCCGCCGCCGACCATTTGTTGATTACATTTTACATAACTGCGCAGCATTTGTGGTGTCACGTTGTCAATTTCGGCTCGAATGTTGTTCTTTAACTCCTCCAAGGCGTGGGGCTTGTTCGCGTACACCAACGATTTCAAATATATCCAGAGAAAAATGCGCATTCTGTGGCGTGCAGTATGACAAGTGGCCCCGTCCTGTTGGAACCACATGTCTTCTAAGTGCAGATCGTCAATTTTCGGTAAGAAAAATTCAATCAACCTGGCTCTATAGCGGTTGCTGTTCACCGTAATAGCGTTACCGTTAGCTCCTTCGAAAAATAAGATCCAATCACCTTTTCCGAAGCAACTGCACACCACACAGTGACTTTGAGATGATGTAATGGTGCTTCATGAATTATGCGTGGATTTTCCGTTCCCCAAAACCGAGAACTTTGCTTATTGAAGTGGCCGCTGAGATAAAAGTGAGCCTCGTTGCTCATGATCAATTTTGGTGGAAGATCATCCACTTCGTCGTTGAGATCCAAAATCTTACGGGTGTATTCTAAACTGGCGCCACAGTCGTTTGGTAACCACTGTTGAACTACCTGAATTTTGTAGGGGAACATTTTTAAGTCCAATGTCAAAATGAGCAATTGTTGAGCACGTTTTCTTCTGGATGTTTCGGGCTTCTCTACCACATTTTCACGAGCTGCTTCGATGTGCTGTGCTGTGCCTTGTTGTGGCGCTCTCTTCAAATCGGGACGCCAGACGTCAAATTGTTTGCGCTGCACGATTGGGATATTTTCGCCGAAATTCACGTTGCCTTAACACGATTGACGAATTATTCCGCGCAAACATTGTTACAATTATCGCGCGTTCTTGAGGCGTATATGGATTCATTGTTATTTACTATTCGCACGTGTCTACTTCATGAATGTCAAAACCAAACAGATATACGATGCCGTTTGCAAAAATGGCAGCGCTTTCCAATAGGGTGATACTTATTGCCCCACCCGTTATTTCCAACTTCGAAGTGCTGAAGCAGCTATAAGGACAACACGATGCGTTATTTACTTCCCAAAAATATCATTTTGTTTTAGATTGATTAAATATGACTTAAAATTTAATAACGCCATATACTGCTAATTCAATGTAATTGGAAGGACCAAACAGAAATAGGTATGCTCTAATATAAAAAACCATTCCAAGGCAGTTACTTCATATGGTTGTGCTTCTAATTTTTAAATGAAAGTCGAAATCAAAAAAAAAAACGATTTATTTTACAATTTTTTGGTACTGTATTTTACATTAATACTGGATTTATATACAAAAAGGGAAAATAACAGACTCATACAAGAAAATTTGTGTTTTCTAAACTGTGTTTAATATAATGGTGTAATAAATAATCATAGTTGACAAATTATTTTAAATGCCTGTCAATATTCATTCCTCATTGAACAAATTTTTCACCAGTAGCAACGTTAGCTTTGATCTCGGGGATTGCTTTGTTGACAAGTTCTTGTTCGTAATCGGAAAGTTTACCAATTCCCAAGTTCTTTTCAATACCATTCTTGCCCAAAAGCAGCGGTGTGGCAAAATATTTTGTGCCAGCGATATCACTTAGAACATAAGCGCATTCAATTACGTTAGACTGGCCACTGAGTGCTTTGACGAGGCTAAGAGCGAACCTAGCACCAGCGAAACCCATTGAAAGAGTAGCGGAACCCGCACCTGCTTTGGCTTTGACAACCTACAAGTAAAAAAATATTACTCTCTAATTGTTGCTAGCTACATCTTTGAAACAATTGAAATATTTTAAGGGAAACCGGTAGAGTTAAATATTTAACAGAACTATGGAGTGAAAATTGGGAATTATTGACATTTCAAACGCAATATTATTTTTCGTACAGTAGCATCTAACATTTAGGTGCAAAGGTGCGAAAAATAATCAGGAGAAAAAAATGGAAATGGAACAGGAAAGACGTGGGGGTCAAGAAATTAAGAAACGGCAAAAGACCTGGAATAAACTGAACAAATTGGCAATGAAAAACAGAATGTGCAGACCCACAAGGCTAATCACCTTGTTGTCACATCAAAGAGCTTCAGAAACATCTGAACGTTGTCCTATGCTTCAAAAGGAGTGACATTAACAACCTAATGGTTAACTATCACTTTTTGTGCAAACTATAAATTAGTCAATGCTTATGACACCCACCTCAGTTCCGGCATCTTGAATACGAGCAACCATTTTAGCCAACTCGTCTTGGGAAAATTGGACGGCCGGTTTGCATTGAGAAATTAGAGGTACTATACTAACGCCAGAGTGACCACCGATTACTGGGCAGTTAACATCTCTTGGATTGATTCCTTTAGCTTCACCAATGAAAGCACTGGCTCTGACTAGATCTAACGTAGAAACACCAAAAATTCTATTTGGGTCAAGTTTCCCTGTCTGAAAATCATTGAAAACCAATAAACATTTGTTGCAAAGCCATATACCACAGTGATAAAATTATTTATTTTCATTAAAAATTTCTCTCTTTAGTTCCATCTTTTCATTTATTACTGATATGCCTACTATTCATGAATTCTTGAATTGATTAAGAAGAATATATACATTAAGAAATGCAAATAAATGCACGCTAAATAATTTGAAAATTAATTGGCATGAATAACAAATCCCAGCATAAAAACATACATCTCTTCCTACACACATTATATGTACAGCAAGTTAATAATTAAATACGAATCGAGGCGGCGTTGGAGATATGCAGCCCATCTAACAAACCGTATACGTAGTGCTGTGCAATCTTTCATTTTTGTTAAATTGTTTTTCGATAAATATTTCATGAAACAGTGCCATTAGTTTCTTTTTACTTACAATCAAATATATAGTTATGTTCGGATAACAAACACCAGACATAACTAAACGCCAGACGTCCCCTTAAAATATACAATATCTTCCGTTCAAAATACTAATTCATCCCTGAAAGAATTCCACAAACCCCGACCAGAATTGTTTACAGGACAAGTCATTAAATTAGGCGACACACATTGCCAGCACACTTAGAACTTAGAATCCGAATAGATAATTTGTACCTTTAGGCTATAGGCTTGCGTACGTT
Source organism: Chrysina gloriosa (assembly GCA_038088585.1). NCBI lineage: Eukaryota > Metazoa > Arthropoda > Insecta > Coleoptera > Scarabaeidae > Chrysina > Chrysina gloriosa. The sequence goes on from CM076095.1 coordinate 13,135,599, forward strand.
ATTCTTTATATTATTTTGTGTTAGTCTTTAGTTATAATTTTAAATAAACTTTTTAAAAATCCTTCTGCGATCTTAATGAACTTAATTATATGTAATTAAGGCGTTGAACCTAGTTACAAAAAAGGATGGCGTAAACATTTGAGAAAATAATAAATTCCGGCCATTATAACAGTGTGTCTGACAGAAACAGACAATCACTTGAGAAAAGGATAAATATTCCATGTATTTAAGTGCGACACATTCAACACTACTTATAACATCTTTCCTCTGTGGGTGATTCGTGTGGAATCGTAAATCTTAACATGTTTGTGTTATCGATAGGATTATTTAACCTTTCTATACTCACGTCAAAATGAAAGACGTATACTATACTATATAAATCGGTCTCACAGACCGTATACGTGAGTATAGGAAGGTTAACGGCGGCACGCCTCAGATATGAACGGACCTTTAGTTACGAGAATTTTTGTTAAAATTTAACTTTGTACGCAAAAGGCGTTTTGGTTTTATATAATATCAAGGCCTAAAAACGTTAGTTTAAAATTACATTACTACAAAATGCTTCAAAAATAATACTTGGAAATAAAATATCTTATTTGCTATTTTATGTTGAAAATAGTATTTCTACTCAGGTCTGACTATACATATGGAAATGACGAGTAATATGTATCTATAAAAATTAATAATAGATAAATACCTACAGAAAAAAGACTGGATCAATGAATAGAGCTTCAGGTCAAAACTGCATTTAAAAATTTAGCTTTATACGCCAAAGACGTTCTGGTTTTATTTAATATCAAGACGCAAAAATATTAATTTAAAATTACATTACTACAAAATGTATCATTTGTGTTGCCGACCTGGGAAAGAATGCTTCTTGGAAATAAAATATTTTATTTCCTATTTTATTTTGAAATTAGTATTTTTTTATCCAGGTTGGACTACACACGTATATGCAAATGATGACTAATACGTATTATCTATTATCATTACCTACGCATATAGTTAGGAGGCTCTTCAAAGAGTATCGGTGTTGATATAAAGACATGCAGCTGTATTTACTAGTTAAAAAAAAACCATGACTTAAATTTTTTAAATGAAATTAATTCCACCAAATAGGTCTAAAAGTATTAACCGCGGCCCACTTTGCGTATAACGTGCCCGTGAATAACTGCAAATGGGAGTCGACTCGGCCGACAAATGCAGTTTTGAATTTGTATTCATTTATCCAGTCTTTTTCTGTAGATATTTATCTATTATTAATTATGTACAGATACGTATTAGTCATCATTTGCATATACGTATGTAGTCCAACCTGGATAAAAACTAATTTCAAAATAAAATAGGAAATAAAATATTTTATTTCCAAGAAGTACCTTTTACCAGATCGGCAACACAAATGATACATTTTGTAGTAATGTAACTTTATATTAATATTTTTGCGCCTTGATATAAAATAAAACCAAATGCAGTTTTGGCCTGAAGCTCTATTCATTTATCCAGTCTCTTTTCTGTAGGTATTTATCTATTATTAATTTTTATAGATACATATTACTCGTCATTTCCATATGTATAGTCAGACCTGAGTAGAAATACTATTTTCAACATAAAATAGCAAATAAAATATTTTATTTCCAAGTATTATTTTTGTAGCATTTTGTAGTAATGTAATTTTAAACTAACGTTTTTAGGCCTTGATATTATATAAAACCAAAATGCCTTTTGCGTACAAAGTTAAATTTTAACAAAAATTCTCGTAACTAATGGTCCGTTCATATCTGAGGCGTGCCGCCGTTAAATAATCCTATCGATAACACAAACATGTTAAGATTTACGGTTCCACACGAATCACCAACAGAGAAGATGTTATAAGTAGTGTTGAATGTGTCGCACTTAAATCTGTGGAATACTCATCCTTTTCTCAAGCGATTGTCTGTTTCTGTCAGACACACTGTTATAATGGCCGGAATTTATTATTTTCTCAAATGTTTACGCCACCCTTTTTTGTAACTAGGTTCAACGGCTTAATTACATATATTTGATTGTAAGTAAAAAAAAACTTGTGCCACTGCTTCATGAAATAATTATCGAAAAACAATTTCACAAAAATGAAAGATTACGCATCACTACGTATACGGTTTGTTAGATGGGCTGCATATCTCCAACGCCGCCTCGATTCGCATTTAATTATTAACTAGCTGTATATGACTACGTTACTACTTTAAAATTACCTTTTTCAGGACTTCGCAAAATATCGGAACGCAGGAGTTTACAGGGTTAGTAATAATACCAACTAATGCTTTTGGTGCAACCTCAGCTACGGCTGCAGCAACGTCCCTTACGATAGAAGCATTTGCAGAGAAAAGGTCATCTCTGGACATACCAGGTTTCCTAGGAAGACCTGCCGGGATTATAACAACTTGCGATCCTTTTAATGAATCTCTAAGCTGCTCAGGTCCTGTAAATCTGCAAGAGTATATAATATATAAGCCATATTTCAAAAATAAGCAGCAGTCAGAAACACAAAGAAGATAGGTCTGTCCGATTATAAGATGGACATCAGACTTATTGCCTTATGTCCGATACATCGTAGGAACTCCCCAATGTCATTCTTACTATAATTATGAAAATAATTGGATATCATTTGCAATAAAGAAAATATGCATATAATAATATATAACGCACATTGATGTTTTCATGAAACGTATATATCTGCATTTTATTACGTATTTTATAACAGGATAAATCTCAAATGGCTAAAATGTTGCAAAATAGACAACAGACAACGCATGAGGTATAACCGATATTGACTGATATCGTGAATGTCTACTTGCATTCGCAATCCCATACTGTCATAGTTTGAATTCGATGTGATGTATTCACGATTACGCATGAAAAAATATCGTTTATAGAGCAAATATTCTTTTTCGCAGTATCTCCTGGCGCCCTGGTAGAGCGTCGGAGTTGAATTATTTACTGTTCTTTCTGTTTTCTTTGTTCAATTTCCTCCATAGCCCCCGATCCCATGCAAGTTTCTTTATTTTTGTTATCGTTCTTCCTCTTTTTTCTCCTATTTCGTCCATTTGTTGGGTCCATGTTTTCCCGGGCCTCCCCTTTCTTCTCTTGTTGGATCTTTTTGCCTCGTATATGGTCTTAACTAATCTGTCCTCACTCATCCTACATACATTGGCGTAGCTAGGGATTTGATATATATATATACATACACACACACACATATATATATATATATATATGACCTTTTATTTCACGGACCGATCACCCCAATAGAGTTTTTCGTTGTCGGTATATTTGCTGTTGACGTAAATTGGTCAATAATACAGCAAAATGTTATTGAGAAAAGTTGTTCAAACTATGAAGTTATGATTTCACAAATATCACTAGTAAAAGAGTAGTTAGTATTTAGTTTGTATTCTTGCATTGTAACTAGATACAGTAATTTTTTGAAAACAATCATTTTTGTTTATCGGTTTTATTTTTCGCCAAGGACGCCATCTTGTTTCTTTAATGACAACAGCGCGAATTTTATGTTTTCGGAGAACTTATATTTCCGTTTTTGCTTAGAAAAGGAAGCCTTATCGTTGCAATTTAATTTTCGACTTGTAATGAGGAAATACAATAGTTATTGAATGTCAAAATAAAATAAATTCTGTTATATTATTTGTAGATTTATGTTGTTCAAAATAATTGGATTACATAATTTTTATATAATTATTCTGGAAACCATAATATGCGTGAGAAATTTATAATACACTTTTACATAACATATTTTATCAGTTCATCTACAAAATTATTAATTTAAACCAGTAAATTAAAATTTCATTTGATTATCAATTGCTACTAAGTGCGTTCAAATTATCTTATCTCCAGCATATCGTCATAATAGTTACTTATATGAATTAAGAAACAATAATGACATAACACGACGTTTTCTTTTCGCGAATTCGTTCTTACCCTTTTACTTTGGCAGGAAAGTTCATGTGGGAAATATCTGCTGCCACCCCAGGAGTATGTTTGACAATATCATAGAGACTTAACTCTGAGATCTGGTCTGATTGTTTTAAGAGTAAAGACAGGGGTTGTCCAATGCCGCCAGCAGCCCCGACCACAGTGACTTTTGTGTTGTTCTAAAACAATATACGTTCAATGTTATATAGAGCTTAACAATTGAAGATTGCGTAACTACAATCGTTCAGTTATAAATAGGTCGGTTTTTTCTTCATTTTTAATGTTAGAATAGCTATCTTGAAAATGTGATAAGAGCAACATGCGACCGGCGACAAGAATGAATCGAAGTATTTTCGATGATTAAAGGTCTAATAGGTGACCTTAAATTTGTTACTGCAGTCGTCGCACGTTGACGAAAGCATTGCGTATTGAAAAAATCCGAGAAAACACCTATATTTAACTCAACATCTAAATAAAACATACTATTATCTAATAATTAATACTGTATGTGCGAACTATGCTAAATCATTCGTTTTTCATTATCGTACGTATGTATAGCACCCTAAAAATAAAATCAAAATGTACGGTTTACCTGTTTACTTGTGCTGAAATTTCTTGCACCTTGGCAGCCCAAGACTGACGTAGGCCTTACGATTCTTGATAACATTTTTGTGCGCTTTTTTCTACAATTTTTGCGAAAACACCACCAAAGCCACTCAAGTCTCAAACTCCTGGTTGCAACTGAATGAGAAGTGAAATGAAGTGACCTGGTTGCTGGGAGGGGAAACACGTCCATGATAGTCGCATGATAACTTATCGTTCGATATTCTGTGCACACTTTCAAAATCTCAGTATGATTATGAGCTAGACAACTTATATAAAATATATATTTTATTAAAAACAATACGATAATAAAAAGTAAACCTAAAAGGAAGTATCATTTTCAGACGCCATCTATTTGCAAGGAGTGTAATCATACAACCTTGGAGTAACCTACATCATATCATTCATATCATAACATAACATAACCTTTCATTTATTTATGTGCATATATGGAATGTGTATCTTTTGTACGGCCTGTGATTTCCTGTAAATTTGAAAGCAATGGATTCTTCTACCGATTCCGACGAAGAAAATTTAGAAAAATTACGCGAAGCTACAGCTACAAAATTTATAAACGATAAGATGTTTAAAGAAGGAATACATGAAGGTAAATTAAAGAATTTTAAAAAATTAGTCGGATAAAGTACACAAATTTTGAATATACATGTTTTTCATTTGATTTTACGCATTTAATATCTACTGTACGAAATTGCGTCGTCGTACACTGGTTCACAAAAATCTTGACATCCAGTTTGAACGCTCGCCAAAATGCAGATTTACATGACGTAATGTGCACTTCTGAAATGTACCTACTCTACCACATTATGACGAATCCGGGATACGGCTTTCGCTGATAACTAGGTTTTTCAAAATCTCACCATCTAGAACAGGCATAGGCAACCACTGGCGCACGGGTCACATGTGGCCCGCCATTGAATTTTTCCGTTGCATATTAGCAGGCCCCGTTAAACCTCCTTCATAAGGATATACTACAACAATGTATATTTTTCAAGATTACTCGCAGTATAAAACTTCTAGATAAGCTAGCTGTAACTTATTGATCAAGAAGATATTTTGCTTTGGTAAAACCTAACTTTATTTTCGTATACCGTGTGACACAAATATCACATCGGTAAACTCCTCACCCCACAATTGGTTATAACTAGAGGCTGGATCATATGCAAAAAAAGTGGAAATATGCGCATAAATATGCAGATATTTTGGCCTAAATATACACTTTCTTATGAAAAATATGCAGATAAAAAAATAGGAGTATTGCTAGAAAATATAATACAATAGAAAAAAAATATTCTATTATGTTTACTACAAGTTTATTTATAACATTTTACAACATAATTAACTATGAAAACAATTTACAATTACGTATTTCTCAAACTTTCAATAGAAAAATTGTGGCGCTTGTCTGATAACATGTATTTATATATTGAAAAGGTTCGTTCTACGTCCACGCTTGTTATAGGAGCATATTTCAAATTAGAAGTACACTGTGTGTAATTTTTTAAGTCATGGAAATATAACCATATACGGACACCACTACGTGATAAAAGACCAAAAACAAGACCCGTGTCTCCCAGTTTTGCCTCAAGTCATGCACTTTTTTTTATGGGCCTCCAAAGATTTGAGGCCTCGGTGTCATTTTTGCAAAAAACTGATCATTTTCTCAGGCTCATATCTTGCAAACCGTTCGGAATTTTGATTTACTCTCTGAGGCAAAGTTATAGCTCTTGTCATAAAGAACAAAAATTGTGAACATATAATATCAAAAAACTTCATCTTCAAGATCAAAATCACAAAAAACTTTAAAAAAGTCGATTTTTTTACCTTTTTCCCCTGTTCAGGTCCATAGGTAGCAAACCGTTCAAAATTCAAGGAAACAATCAACTACAAAAATGTACCTAAGATCTCAATAAACAACTTTCTAGAACATATGAACTTCCTGGTTATGATTCTTAACACCGTTTAGGTAGCCGCAAAAGTGAAAAATTTCCCGAAAATTTTTTAATTTCATTTGTTTTTCTTTACTTCAACATTGAGATACTATGCTATATATTACAAAAATAATTAAAAAATATTCGTATTATGTTTATAATGTTGATGCCTCTGGACTTGCAAATCGCACTCTCTTAAGTTGTGGATCCAAATCGTCCGAATCTGACTCTGATTCAGAACTTATGGTGTCCACAGGCTCGTTGCTTCCAGACTGCCCTCCATCATCAGCTTTTTCTTCATCAAATACTTCATTTGCGGTACGCCGTAGAGCTAACATTAGCATGTGTGAGTTTTCTTTGCTTTAAAAACGCTGTCAAAAATATGGCAAGTCGCTGCGATAGTCCCAATATGGCCACAATGAAATCCGTTTCCATCTGTGTTATTAGTTGTGGTCCATCTCTTCCCTGTTGGGGCTCATAATCGGTATCAAATGGATCTTCATAAGTAACACCACTTGCTCTAGTCATTCCTGTAAATTCTGTCCTACGATCTGGAGTTGGCGGCCTTGGTGATTCAAAATTTTCGGGTGCAAGCACCGGTAGTGTGGCTGTTACAGTTGCTTTATAAATTTTCTTCTTCTCAGCATGTCGATTTAGACGACATGTGTAATTTACGCATGCATAGCAACTGGTTGCATCATGATCACCTCGGCAATTAATCCAGTTTACCGGCTTACAATACTTCATACTATCTTTGCCTCCACTCAACCATGCCATGAGATTGTTATAACATTGGCGACATACTGTATTAGGTGTGTAATTTTCACCGGTCAAGTCTACTTCGTCGAAAAACAACTTATATGCTCTTTTGAATTCACTAGTTAAAAGATTCTTTTCCTTTTCAAATCTTGCAGAACTTTTTTTCTGATTTGATGACCGCAAACGTAGCAACATAAATCAATTTTTTCACACTGCATATTGAAATTGTTAGTTGCCAATGTTGTGTGCGAATTATGCTGTAGCATTTTCTCTATAACTTTCACCGCTGAGCTCTCGTTGACGTCGCGCTGTGTAATGCCTTGATGTGAGCGTCGTATCGCTGTGTGCTGCGTCCCTTGATGCGTGTGCTGAGCTTACTGCTTTGCCTGTGCTGCTGCAGTCGGTGCGTGATCGCGTGAGTTGTTTATTGAGATCTTAGGTACATTTGTGTAGTTGATTGTTTCCTTGAATTTTGAACGGTTTGCTACCTATGGACCTGAACAGGGGAAAAAGGTAAAAAAATCGACTTTTTTAAAGTTTTTTGCGATTTTGATCTTGAAGATGAAGTTTTTTTGATTTTATATGTTCACAATTTTTGTTCTTCATGACAAGAGCTATAACTTTGCCTCAGAGAGTAAATTAAAATTCCGAACGGTTTGCAAGATTGAGCCTGAGAAAATGATCAGTTTTTTGCAAAAATGACACCGAGGCCCCAAATCTTTGGGGGCCCATAACGAAAAGGGCATGACTTGAGGCAAAACTGGGAGACACGGGTCTTTTTTTTGGTCTTTTATCACGTAGTGGTGTCCGTATATGGTTATATTTTTTCGTGTTGCACTGTGATATCCTCTATTGTCAACTCAATATTTTCTATTGACTCACCACACAAGATTTTAGCAATATCTTTTAGCTTTTTAAAACCGTAATTTTTTTCTATTACACTTAAAAATTTTTCATACACGGATTTTCCCACCCTTCCTTTAACATCAAAACATAACTTTTCAAATTTGTTTATTATTTCAACGCTCTCAATTAGCGACATAAATTGTTTTTTCAATTGCAACATAGAAGTGGAAATAAAACTGTAGTTGGCTGTAATAAACGCCAATTGTCGAGGTATTTCTTTACACGAATACACCTTCTAGCACCGTCTAGCACAGATTGTGTATCGCTATCAAGATCCATAATAATTGTCTTTATTTCTTCACTTATATGATAGATCTCTACCACTAATAGGTCAATAAAACAAGGCTGGTTTGAACGATAGTTATATTTTCAGAACGTTTACAAACGTTTTCGGAATACCTTCTTCAGTGAAAATATAACTAGATAAATATATAAACAAACATTTGTTTTTTATTTGGGAACTATCAACAAAATGACTAATGACTAGGATTTCTTGATATAGAGGATGTGTAACAAACTTTATATATATATATATAAATTATAAAAACTAAATTAATGTGTAAACATACATGCAAATTAAGTAAAACCCTATATCAAAAAATCTTTGTCGAAACCTTAACAATTCTGTTCAAGGACTAGGGAAAACCCAAATTTAAAAACCTAGCCAAAGGTTTCCTTCTTAAGAAATGCAAATGTCATTTTAACAAATTGCTATATACATTACTTAAATTTTGAATATCGGTTCTGAAATTAATAGTTTTAGTGTCTTTTTGTATATTTATCATTTCATATATTAGTCTTTTTTTATAATTATTCTCTGTTTTTAATATAATTGTGTTTTCAAAATCAAAGTAATGCCCAAGATCTTTGTAATGCTTTGTTACAGCGGTCATTGCACCAAAATCATTATTTAAAGAATACTTATGGCTATACAACCTTTTCTTTAAATATTGTTTCGTCTGACCGATGTAACAACCATCACAGTCTTTACAGTTTATTTTATAAACTACATTACTTTGATTTTGTTTAATTATTTTAGATTTAGTATTAGTAAAAGAGATCTGTTACTATAATTTGGAATGAAAGTAATGTTTATGTTGTTTTTATTAAACTCTTTTTTATTTTTTCGCTTAAACCTTTTTTATAAGGAATAGCGTTATAAGATTTATTGTTATTATTTTTAATTCCTCTATTATATAATTTGTTAATTCTATTTTTTATTATTTTTTGATAAAAACTATTTGGATAATTATTTTTATCTAAGATTTCTTTAACTTTGTTTAAATTCTTTTCCCTAAATTCAGGATTAGCTAATCTAACCGCTTGATCAACTAAACCGGTAACTACATTAATTTTATGTAATTTTGATGTTTCTGAAAAATAATTTAAATGTCTTCCTGTATTGGTAGACTTTATATGCCAATTTGTTTTTACAATGCCGTTATTATGCATGACTGTCACGTTCAGGAAATTCAATGAGTTATTAGATTCTCTCTCATATGTAAATTTTAATCTATTATGATAACTATTAAATGAATCTAATATCTCATCAATATTATCCTTTCTTACAGAACAAAAACAGTCATCCACATAACGTCTGTAAAAACTTACACTAGAATTTAGTTTTGCCAAACAAGTTTGCTCTAGGTCCTCCATTACCAGGTTTGCGATAACTGCTGATAATGGAGAACCCATTGCAGTACCGAAAATTTGTTTATAAATTTTATTTTGATATGTAAAATAAGTAGAATTTAAGCAAAGTTTCGAAGCTGCAATGAATTCCTCCTTTGGAAGATCTGTAAAATCTTTTATGGAATTCCATTTTTTATCTAAAATTTTTAGTGCTAAATCCACAGGAATATTAGTAAATAAAGAAACAACATCTAAACTGATTAATTCGTAATTATTAGGAATTGTTTGATTTCTAACCGAATCTACAAATTCCCGTGAATTTTTCACATTATATGTAGTTTTACCTACAATATTGCTTAAAATTTTAGATAAAAATTTGGAAAGATTGTAAGTGGGGGAATTAATGCAATTTACGATTGGACGTAAAGGCATATTATCTTTATGTATTTTAGGAATACCGTATATTCTTGGAGATATAGAATTTAGAATTTTTAAATGGTTACTTAAATCTTTAGAAATATATTTTTTAAAAACCAACTATTTATTAGTTTATTTATTTGATTTTGTAATTTATTTGTTGGGTCTGATAATAATACCGAATAAGTTTGATTATCTTCCAATAAGGAATTCATTTTGGCTTCGTAATCAATCTTATTCATAATTATGGTTTTTCTCCTTTATCTGATTTAGTTATTATAATATCTTTATTAGATTTCAAAAATTTTTTTGTTTCATTAAAAGCTTTTGTAAGATATTATTGTTACTATTATTATTTTTATTGTTTTCTTTATTTTTGTAATTTGTCAAAATGTTAACCAACCTATGTCGTAAGTTAGGTTCTAAGTTTTCCTCATAATTTTGAACGATATTTTCTATACTACAAATAAACAAATAAACGTAAGTTCAACAAAATTAAATCCGAATTCTGTAAAAAGACGTTAGATTTATCAGTAAATGAATGTTATATTAAAATTAAAATGTTAGAGAATGACATTTCTAATGTTAGAAATGTCATTCAAATGTCGGTACAGGATTCGGATGAATTTTAATGTAGCTAATATAAACTATGAAAGAACTTTTAATAAAATAAAACAAAACAATATTAATAAATTTAACCAATTAATAAAAAATGCAGGGGTTGATTATCCAATTTTACAAGAAGATTGGATAATCAACCTAACTGATAAAGAGATTTGTCAAAATGTTAAATTAATTTTAAGTCTAGGTCCTAAGTTTTCTGTAGATTTTAATGTCATACCGATAGATGATTTTATTTGTAGTATAGAAAATATCGTTCAAAATTATGAGGAAAACTTAGAACCTAACTTACGACATAGGTTGGTTAACATTTTGACAAATTACAAAAATAAAGAAAACAATAAAAATAATAATAGTAACAATAATATCTTACAAAAAGCTTTTAATGAAACAAAAAAATTTTGAAATCTAATAAAGATATTATAATAACTAAATCAGATAAAGGAGAAAAACCATAATTATGAATAAGATTGATTACGAAGCCAAAATGAATTCCTTATTGGAAGATAATCAAACTTATTCGGTATTATTTTCAGACCCAACAAATAAATTCCAAAATGAAATAAATAAACTAATAAATAGTTGGTTTTTAAAAAAATATATTTCTAAAGATTTAAGTAACCATTTAAAAATTCTAAATTCTATATCTCCAAGAATATACGGTATTCCTAAAATACATAAAGATAATATGCCTTTACGTCCAATCGTAAATTGCATTAATTCCCCACTTACAATCTTTCCAAATTTTTATCTAAAATTTTAAGCAATATTGTAGGTAAAACTACATATAATGTGAAAAATTCACGGGAATTTGTAGATTCGGTTAGAAATCAAACAATTCCTAATAATTACGAATTAATCAGTTTAGATGTTGTTTCTTTATTTACTAATATTCCTGTGGATTTAGCACTTTTGGATAAAAATGGAATTCCATAAAAGATTTTACAGATCTTCCAAAGGAGGAATTCATTGCAGCTTCGAAACTTTGCTTAAATTCTACTTATTTTACATATCAAAATAAAATTTATAAACAAATTTTCGGTACTGCAATGGGTTCTCCATTATCAGCAGTTATCGCAAACCTGGTAATGGAGGACCTAGAGCAAACTTGTTTGGCAAAACTAAATTCTAGTGTAAGTTTTTACAGACGTTATGTGGATGACTGTTTTTGTTCTGTAAGAAAGGATAATATTGATGAGATATTAGATTCATTTAATAGTTATCATAATAGATTAAAATTTACATATGAGAGAGAATCTAATAACTCATTGAATTTCCTGAACGTGACAGTCATGCATAATAACGGCATTGTAAAAACAAATTGGCATATAAAGTCTACCAATACAGGAAGACATTTAAATTATTTTTCAGAAACATCAAAATTACATAAAATTAATGTAGTTACCGGTTTAGTTGATCAAGCGGTTAGATTAGCTAATCCTGAATTTAGGGAAAAGAATTTAAACAAAGTTAAAGAAATCTTAGATAAAAATAATTATCCAAATAGTTTTTATCAAAAATAATAAAAAATAGAATTAACAAATTATATAATAGAGGAATTAAAAATAATAACAATAAATCTTATAACGCTATTCCTTATAAAAAAGGTTTAAGCGAAAAATAAAAAAGAGTTTAATAAAAACAACATAAACATTACTTTCATTCCAAATTATAGTAACAGATCTCTTTTTACTAATACTAAATCTAAAATAATTAAACAAAATCAAAGTAATGTAGTTTATAAAATAAACTGTAAAGACTGTGATGGTTGTTACATCGGTCAGACGAAACAATATTTAAAGAAAAGGTTGTATAGCCATAAGTATTCTTTAAATAATGATTTTGGTGCAATGACCGCTGTAACAAAGCATTACAAAGATCTTGGGCATTACTTTGATTTTGAAAACACAATTATATTAAAAACAGAGAATAATTATAAAAAAGACTAATATATGAAATGATAAATATACAAAAAGACACTAAAACTATTAATTTCAGAACCGATATTCAAAATTTAAGTAATGTATATAGCAATTTGTTAAAATGACATTTGCATTTCTTAAGAAGGAAACCTTTGGCTAGGTTTTTAAATTTGGGTTTTCCCTAGTCCTTGAACAGAATTGTTAAGGTTTCGACAAAGATTTTTTGATATAGGGTTTTACTTAATTTGCATGTATGTTTACACATTAATTTAGTTTTTATAATTTATATATATATATATATAAAAGTTTGTTACACATCCTCTATATCAAGAAATCCTAGTCATTAGTCATTTTGTTGATAGTTCCCAAATAAAAAACAAATGTTTGTTTATATATTTATCTAGTTATATTTTCACTGAAGAAGGTATTCCGAAAACGTTTGTAAACGTTCTGAAAATATAACTATCGTTCAAACCAGCCTTGTTTTATTGACCTATTAGTGGTAGAGATCTATCATATAAGATAAGTATAAAAGGTCACGAAATATATATATATATACATTTAATTTATTTCTTCAGAATGATTTGCATGAAAAATAGCAGCTTCCAACCACGTTCCCCATCGTGTGATTACTGGTTGAGGAGGAAGCGGAATACCGGGTAGATGTTGTTTGTAAAACTGAGCACTTAATGGAGCCTTTAAAAACACTTTCTTAACACTACTAATTAAAGTATTTACCAAGCGAAAATGGTTTCTTACTTCTTCTGCAACACGATTTAGTCCGTGCGCCAAGCAAGTTGTGTGAATTAAATTTGGGTAAAAGATTTTCAAGTTGCAAGATGCCTTCACCATGTATGGTGCGGCATCCGTTCAAAACAATAGAATTTTTTCTGTTGGAATCGATTCCGCTAAGAAAAAGGTTGCCAGTTCTTCCTGTATAAACCTTGTTATTGTCAAATTATTTGCCTTTTTCCAACTGTTTAGATGAAATTAAATAAGATTTTGCTGGAACCGATACGTTAAGGATACCTATCATTAAATGTATCGGAAAAGTATCGAGAAGAGGCTTCATAGAATGCTATTTTTAATTTAAAGAGGGCTGTTTAACTCTTTGTTTGTTACAACCACGACATATTTTTAGTAATGCCTATCCTATAATAAATTACATCCAATAAATAAATAAAACTCGGATACTTCAAATATGCTGAATTACTACAAAATATGCAAATAATATACAAAATGCATATATTATGCAAATATGCAAATTTATGCAAACTGCATATTACCCGGCCTTTAGTTATAACAAAATCGGTGACACGTGTTTTGCTAGCTCGAGGGAAGCATCTTCAACAACCGTATAAACCGAAGTGACAAATTTCTATCATTAAAAATTCTAAAACATGCATTTTTACCCCACTTTTTTACTGTGACTATATATGTGCATGGACAAATCTTTTCCCGCACGGTGACGGCTAGGTCTCCTTTCACCCCCGTAAATGGCCCTTTTCTTACATACTATGTCAAGTGGACGGCCAAGGGAAAGAATTACCTGCTAACCCGAAGGTTGAACGTTAAAGATTTACAAGTACATTGTGTGAATGAATTCGTTAATGTCCGAAGAAATTAAATTATAGTTAAAATGCTAGTTGCCCTTCTGTGAGCACTATTACTTAATTCTTTCGTTTGATCATAATAATCGGAATAAACTAGATTGAATCGGTCCCGCGTCCCGATTTAGACGATTCATATTTTTGTGTATGTGTATAGCTTCATATGTATCGAGTTCTCGCTGTGAATCGACCTGTCGTATCAATTTTAAATTAATAAACTGCGCGGGAAGGTGCTGGCTTAAAAAAGAAATAAGATATTTGTATGGGAAAAGGAGAAGATTAGAATTAGAGTTATACAGTTTACATTTGAAAATAACCCGTAACTTAGATGAAAACAGCTTCCAAACGTGGTGTGATTTTCAAACACGCGTTAAAGAACATTGTCAACATAAGTTAAAAACAAAAATGCATAACCAAAATAGAAAATTCAGAAAGTGCCAAAATAAAAATAGTAATAAGCACGTCAAGGAATTTGAAAATATACCACTAATCTGTAATCAATCGTCCGAGACCTTTCATAATGCTGAAATTGCGCTCTTAAGGGGAGGTGCCTGAGTAAATTTTTCAAAAAATCGATTTTTTGTCTTGTTTTCTTGTAGTTTGTAGTTCAAAGAATATTGTGTATAAATATCATGTAAAAATTCGCAATATAGTGCGCGGTCGGTTGGATTGGCTTCAGTCTATCGCTTGTACTTTTGAAAAATCGATTTCAACCTCTTTTTTAATGTTCGAAGTACGTAGAATATTGTGTGAACATTTCACGATGAAATTCCGCAATCACTAAAATTATACGATCGATCGTGCAGCGTCCCAACGGCCGAGCGCGTCATTTCTTTACCCACTTTTCAAACGCGATTATCTCGAAACATAGTTTCCAAAGTCGGTGCCAGAGGTATCTCGAAAACAGCTTGCCCGATTTTGTTCAAATTTGGACACAATATTCTTCGATAGTTTTTCTCGTTCGCTACGTAGGGGTTTTTCATTTGAATGAACCATTGCCTTTTTATGCAACAAAAATCGTCGGAAATTGCAAACAAAAAGCGAATGTTAAATTAAAGTGATCGCAATTTCGTCAAAAATGAAAATTTCAAAAATCCTACGATGCGAATTCCTTTCTATATTATATTTCAAGAATCCGTTGCACCACAAATCATGTCAACGAACACGTCTGATACTGACCACAATAACGGCGCCTCCAGCCAACGAATTTATTTAAAAAAATTCCTAAACATACCTCAATGTACATATTTTCTAATAAAAGGAACCTGGATCCAATCTAAACACATTATTAAAGGGCAAAAAAAGGGAAACTGTTTTTATCTAAAAGCGGATAAAGGGAATAAAATTGTGATCATGGATAAATTAGATTATTTTGAAAGGGTAAACAGCATGCTTTCGACCGGATCTTATCAAACAGTCAAGAAAAGTCCATTACCTTCGATGATTAGACACACGAAGGACACAGTTATGGAGTGTCCAAATTTAATTGACTATAAGTTAAAATTTAAACTGGATGTTTCGAATCCGATCATACCGAGAATGTACTGTTTGCCCAAAATACACAAACCGGGTAAAACAATGATGCCAATAGTATCGTGTATCAACTCCCCTACTTATAAGTTGTCAAAGTGGCTAGTAAACGAATTTAAAACTTTGCCTAAGAGGACGGATAGCTTAGAGATTGAGAATTCAGTAGATTTCGTGAATAAGATCAACGGAATGCAATTGGAAGGAGGCGAAGTTCTAATTTCGTTCGACATTTGTTCACTCTTCCTCAGCGTACCGATTAATGAAAGTTTAGAATTTTTAGTGGGTTTTCTTAGAATGAAAAATATCGACGACGGGCAAATAGCTGAATATAAAAGGCTGACTTCCCTTTGTATGAAACAGAATTATTTTAATTAATTTAGTTAATTAATTTTTAATAACAAAATGTACACACAACGGGAAGGCACAGCCATGGGAAACCCCTTATCTCCTTTCATCGCTAATTTATTTATGAGTAATTTCGAAATGGCGATGAAGAGAGATAGTGAGTATTTTCCTAGAGTGTGGATTAGATAAGTGGACGATATTTTTGCCGTTTTCGACACCAGGAAATGCTCGGGTGAAAATGTCTTAGGGCAACTAAATTCAAAATTCGACACAATCAAGTTTACGGTAGAAGAAGTGAATAATCGCCCCCATTTTTAGATAGTTTAGTTATTAGAAACAATAGTAATAATAAATTAGAAGTGGACGTCTACAGGAAAAGTACAAACGTTAATAGGTTTATAATGGCGGATTCGAACCATTGCATGTAACATAAAATGTCGTTTATCAATTTCTTACTCAATAGGTTAGTTAAATTCCCGCTCACACAATATAGGTTTCGAAAAGAATTAGACTGTAAAACGCTTACTCCGTAAGATGTTAAAAAACCATTAGAAAGAATTAAAAGAAAAGCCCACATAAGAAATTCAACTAAAATAAATTTTATAAAACTACCGCATCATAAGATTTCAAAAGGGATTAGCAATATTTTAGAAAAACAAAACATGAAGGTGTGCTCGACATCTAAAAACACCTTAAAGAATCTTTTAAGTAATCCGAAAGACAAAACAGTTCCGGAACAACGGTCAGGTATCTATAAAATTGATTGTAGTGAATGCGATAAAGCATATATAGGACAGTCGAGACTCGCAATAGCTACACGATTCAAAGAACATGTGGCACATTATCACTACGGCAGGATAGACTCGTCAAGTATCGCGAAACATATGCACGACACGGGGCACGACATAAAAATGAAAAATTTAAAATTGATAAGACAGGTCGATTCACCGCGAGAACTCGATGCATATGAAGCTATACACATACACAAAAATATGAATCTTCTAAATCGGGACGCGGAACCGATGCAATCTAGTTTATTCCGATTATTATGATCTAACGAAAGAATTAAGTAATATTGCTCACAGAAGGGCAACTAGCATTTCAACTATAATTTAATTTCTTCGGACATTAACCAATTTATTCACACAATGTACTTGTAAATCTTTAACGTTCAAACTTCGGGTTAACAAGAAATTTTTTCCCTTGACCGTCCACTTGACATAGTATGTAAGAAAAGGGCCATTTACGGGGGTGAAAGACGTCCTAGCCGTCACCGTGCGGGAAAAGATGTGTCCATGCACACATATGGTCACAGTAAAAGTGGGGTAAAAACTGCATGTTTTAGAATTTTTAATGATAGAAATTTGTCACTTCGGTTTATACGATTTTTGAAGATGTTTGCCTCGAGCTAGCGAAACACGTGTCACCGATTTTATTATAACCAATTGTGTGGTGAGGAGTTTACCGATGTGATATTTATGTCAGTAAATTACACCACAGTCCTTGCAATCACCTTTATTCATATACCCTGTTTTTTACAACTTATGCATCACATTAAAACAAAGTTCAAATAAAGTAAAACAAAACTTGTACAACAAAATATTTTCCTATCACAGGAAAGTCGAATAATTGTTGGAGTTTGAAGACAGAACAAGAAACAGTTACCGCCGAGATTACCTATATTTACTATTTAGACGTAGACTTATCATCATCATCATTCATTCCTTTAGTGTTGGTCCCCAATAGGCCAAACACTTGAAGATTATATTCTTTGCAATATGAAATCTAAACGTTTGTAAAATTCGACGCATATTGTGAGCAAGATCAAATGGGTATTACGTGTATGTCGAGTCTTTTAAGTGTTTACCCAGATATATGTCGTGTTAAATAATTTAAATGTTTACTTTCTAAACAAACATTGATGTTCGTAGTGACGAGCGGTATAACCGCGAAACGTACGTATACGGATGACAAGAGAAGATCCAAATTTCTAAACAAAGAAATGTAAACGCTAGTGTAACTGAGTTCATATGTTTCGCAATGTGGTGGATATTAGGTTTCAATCAATTAGGGAATCTATTCTCGATTTCGTGGCGAACAACTTGCTAGGTAGAGTGTTGTGGAAGTAGAATAGAGATGTTTTTTTCTTTCTTTTATAGTCATCGACTTACTTGGTCTCATTTAATCTTAAGTGAATTTGACGACGATTAGTTGTGAAAAATACTGGCGTCTTTTTCTTATGTATCAAATTAAAATAGAATGAAGTTCGTAATAAATACGAGGGCTATCTGGAAACTAACTTACGTTTTGCAATAAAAACAAATTAAAGTGAGAGAAAACATTTTCTATTATATCCATATAATAGCTTAACTCTTAAGCTACTTTTCAACGCTATCCGCGGTCATATTGAGGCTCTTATCGTAGCGATGCACCAGTTTGTTGGTACCATTGTTATAGAATTCTGCCGTCGGAGAAACAGTTCCACGTCGTCATGGAAGCAGCGGGTTGCGGGCTAGGTCTTCGTGTGTGGAAACAAGTGGTAGTCACTTGGCGCCAGGTCTAGACTATATGGAGGATCATTGTGAACGTTAGTGCGACCATCTTTAAACATAGTGCATCCCCGGCTCACTCCAACTTCACTCAGTACGTTGTTTCCATACGCTTTACAAAGTTTCGGATGAATTTCAATTGACTTGCTGTTTTCTGGTGATAAAAACCTGATCACCGATCGCATTTCACAACTGGCGGGATTTTCTATTGCAATACTCATTTTAAAAATGCGTAGTTCACGAACCTCACGCTACCGCAGTTGCATGCGCACTCAGTAAGGGAACGCCGAAACACTAAATTGGCGCTGGTAACCCCACCACATCAGCCCAAAACGTAAGTTAGATTCTGGATAGCCCACGTAAAACAAAATTTGCAAGAAAACATTATTGAGGTTTCGGAAGAAAATTATTTTTACATGCACATACGCTGAAATAAAGGGGTATGTTTACTGTTTAAACAAAGAAATGTAAACGTTAGTAAAATTAGGGCAATCTGTTGAGCAAGATCAGGTGGATATTTGAATAGGAGGTGTACGTTTACTTTACGAGCAACCCATCGAACGGCGAGTGAGTATGAAGTTATCTATTGGAATAAATTAGTCAGCGAACCCAAAATAAATTTTTATTTGCCCAATTTTTTTGCCTTTACCCTCGTTACTTTTACTTCATACTATCTTATAAACACATTTGACGCATTAGTTGTGAAAAACCCTGTATAGTTCTTTCGGATTTTTTCATTTATTTTATTTTAACTTTTGCTTATTTTTAATTTATATATCTTATATTTTTATTTTCATTCTTATACTACTTGATTTTGTGTCTTCCATTTATTGTTTTAACCCTCTGTTAGGCACATGTTCGGATTGTCACATTCGTACCCCGTAGGGTCTGGCCAGACTCCTATGTATTTTCGCGTATTCGTATGGAAGTATTCATTTATTAGAATTGCATCGTATTTATTTCCATGCAGATATATATTTTCGGGCTTTTTTGGTTCTCAGAGATTCTTCTAAATTCTAAACGTTGAACTACTTGTTCAGGTGAGATTATTGAAAAAGAATTTCTTTAAAAGTGGAAAGTAGTTTTTCTCCCTTAATTTTTGTGTCTTATTTCAGAGTTTATTATCCATTTTATGATGGAGTGCGATGGAAATTCTGTTATTAATTTTTATTTATACAACTAAAACAAATATAATCAACTTTTGAATGTTTTTAGTATACTGAGTCTGAACATTTTGCACAAAACAGTTTTACGGCGAACCAAATCTGATTTCTGTATGTTATTGTGTGAAACACCAGCGGCTACAACTATTCCGATGATTGTATCTAATTCAGTGCTAGTTAGATCTTTCCAAACTCTTTGTTTTTATCAGGTTTTATCGAATTCCAATTCTGAACAGCGTCTTTTGTATACCGATTCGTGCTGGTGATGAACGATATGTTTGGTGTGAAGAATTTCTCAAATACCTCGACCGGAAACGAATTTCGTTCTAAGGGTCCAGCTTGGAAACGCATAATGTTGTGATGGCCCAAACGACCAACAGCAGCAGCTTCATTTTTATTCTATTTCCCATAAAAGCAATCATTCATTGCAGTTCTTTCTTGATTCCCAGCACGCATTCCTCCCTCTTCTTCTTTGTCGTCACTATCAGAAATATCGTACGCTTTGATTATCGTTTCCTCTCCAATATCAGACGCATTGTTATTAGACATATAATCCATATCATGATCGTTGTCATCGTCAATGGATAAATCGATTCCAGCAAGCTCTTCTTCAGTCTTTCTACGTTTTAAGTCTTTGGCTAAAGCCGCTGCCAATCGTGTATAATATCTGCACTCTGTTTTCGTGATCGCGTATTATAAACGATTTCCACTACATCATTTATTTTGAAGAGAACGAACAGTTAAAAAATTCGCGTGGAATGTATCTCATTAGCACCAATGTTATACGTTCAACAGAAATGCAAAGACTAATGCGATAAAACGCGAATGAACATGTTATTTGCAAGTTCGTACGAGTGAATACTTACGCTTATGTGGGCGCACAATGCTCAAGAATATGAAATATAGTTTGAGTTGAAAATTATCAATAAGAAGTAAAAAGAAGCGAGGTGAAATGTACGAGTCGCATAATGTTTCATACATTTCTATGTAAAATATCTAGGGTACGAATGTGACGTGTATCCTGAGATATCATTGCAGTCATCCTCGTATGCAAGATATCTTCCTAATTTTTCTAAGAAATTTAGCTAATTCAATTTTAGGAAAAGTCACGAAATTCCAGGTGGCTAATTTAATCGGAAGTATGTATATTAAAATTACAATTGAAATCGAAAAAGTCTGGCTGGACCCATGTGCCAAATGGAGAGTTAAGTTAGTTCAACCACGATACAACCCAATCCTGGAAACACCATTGTTATTGACCCTGGTCGTGGCAGTCTAAGTTATTGTATTAATAACCTCTACGAGCAGGATATCTTTTCCAAATTACATCACAAGTTAGTCAAACTCCGTAATACCTTGATTTTTCTACTACCCTGTCGTGATAACCAAGTTTTCCCGAATTTTCTCTTAGTTAAACATTAACATTCAACATATTTTTTGGAGGTTATATTGGGGCATATCTGCCTAGCAAAGGGCTCTATGGCAAAGACTGGTCCCTTTTCGATAAAATCCCAAGACACTTTTCAACACAACCTTAAAATACATTTACACACAAATTTGCTATACTACTACTACTACCCTCACTCTCCACTCCCCCGTTTTCAACTTTCCTCCGCCGAAACGTCTATCTTAGCTAAATCTTCTATCCGCAGTCTTCCACACTCCACTCCACATTACTCCTGATCAAATTCGTCATGAGGTCGTTAGATGTTTTCAAATTCAAAAAATTAGCCTAGCTAACGTAAGTAGAAGAAGAGAAGAGAAAGATGATTTAAGTGTCCTCCGGCGTAATTCTGATACTAGAATTATCACTGACAATAAAGATAACGCTGCAGTCTTTCCTAAATGAAGCCTAGTACGACAGACAAATCTAGAAATTGCTGTAAGATTGTTCAATCTTATTAACCGTTACCCCACATTCAAACTTGATCGTAAAATGTCCACTCTCATCAAATCTTTGGATATCCCATCTGATATTCAACGGCAATTAATTCCCAGGTTTCAAAATACCCCTGCCTAAAGGTTATAAAGAAAAGATCCCTCTCCGGTTCATTGTGGATACCATATATCCAGCACCCTAACGCATTGCTTAACTACTTTTGAAATGTCACCAGTATATATGGTGATAAAAGTTCATAATATCATTCCTGCATATGGACATTAAAGATTTAAATAGTGTGCTATATTTTAAGAAACTATTAAATTTGTGTTATATTATTATACATATATTTTCTACTCATATAATTTTTTTAACTATGTTTTGAACTTTGCCTTTATGCTGCCTGCGCGCTTTTTCATTGTTTTATTTGTTTCTTCAATTTAAATGACTTTTTATTATTGTATTTTACGTTCCCCTATACCTTTTGTTTTTTTTTGGATTAATAAAGTATAATTTCCCAACGTAAACCTTGAGTGAATTTTTGGCTAAATTATTCATGAATACCCCGAAAAACGTCGTCTCATCTTGAACTCATGCTCATTTCGTTAGGTTCTAATGTCAAACTTGACCTACAAAATATGCTTGTTAATCTGGATATTGCATCACCATTTACCAAGGTTGCTGTATGCGATAGTATTAAGATCATCGGACATCTTCTAAGTCACTGACCTCAAAGTCAAATTGCATGCGATTCCAAATTCACCATTTTAAAGCTGCTGATGGGCCAAGAGCTCAATCCATATCTCCGACCGAAAGAAATGGCTCGCTTGCCTTCCTCGACTTTCTTGTTTCTTGGGCAGCAGACGGTCGTCTTAGTCCTCTGGTCTGCTGCGCTATTACTATCTCCAAACCTAATACTTTTGAGAACGAATTCTAAAACTACTTTGGTCAATAATTGGCATGAGAAATCTACCATCAAGGAAATGATCAATAAAAATCTCCGCCGTCGTCCCCCTTCAGCCCCGCACAGCTAGTAATTACCCTTGTACTGCCTGCATCCCTTGTGGATCTAGAGTATCTGAAATATTGTGATAAGATCTTCGTAAGTATCGCATTAAAACCATCTACAAACTCCTAACTAAAATTTTCCAATTTCTGCCATCGATCAAGGACAAAGTTGATACGCTTTCATCTAAACGCACATAATCTGTTCTTACACAACACCACTTGAAAACAGGTTCTAACATTCTCTTCGATAACATTTCAAACATCATCACTCTGCGTTCTATGTTAAACAGGCTTTTCTGTTTTCATGCCGGTTTATTTGAACAGATAGATTGACATATATTTTACAATAAAAAAACATCTCATTAGACACATAACATAGACACATTAACAATATAAAAGAATGATAAATAAACTATCATTTTCAAGGTAAAATTTTTGCATAAAAAATGTATCGCAACGTATGCTTATATTGTGTATCACGTCTAGCGTGCACTGTGTTTTAGCCCATTTGTTTTCGCCCAAGCGCGGATAAAACGGCGAAGCCGTATCACACATGTCTCTTAGCTTGGAAGTGTTAACGCACGTTCGTCTAAACACTCTAAACGTTTAAATTTTACTGTAAGATCAAAAGGTCTATACAAAATTTTGCTGTCGGCGGAGCTGTCGTCGTGTCTCTCATAGGAGACGTTAAAAGAGCAGAACATTTACGTTCGTAGGCCCATAAGCCCGAATGCAATCTTTAAGGCAGGCGGATGCCTATGTGTATGCGGTAGTTTACATTCCTTAACATTCTAATATCAACGAAAATTACGTCAGGGCATTGAAATTCAGAAACACCCACACAACGTGAACCCTGAAGATGATTACCTCCTGTCCTTTTTGAAATCACTACTGCTGTTGTACCCCTCTGTAGGTTTCGCATTACCAATAAATATTCAATAACCATGATGTTTGGTCCAATATAGCACTACCCTATCTTTGTTCCGTACTTTCAATTTCGTTTAAACTCTTAAAGACGCCTGTTGTACATACGAGGGTAGATTGTGGGGTTTCCGGAATCGCTGCTAAGGGGTAGCTATTTTTCCAAATACTTTATGTCATTGTGTTGACAACTCTTTAATATCAATTGCTTGTAAAATGTTAAATCGATCTGCTAAATAGTCTGGTTTTTGTGTTTTTAATTATGGATATAAACGAAGTCCGAGCGGTTATCAAATTTTTCTATTTGGAAGGGCAAACTGCAACGGAAATTAAATCAAGCTTAGGTGCCGTTCTTGAGGATTCATCACCGTTATTTTCTACTGTGAGTTTTTGGGTTTCGGAATTCAAGCGTGGCCGCACGCATAAAAGTGATGAAACATGCACGGGCATCACGCCAGAAATTGTGGAAAAAATTCATGACATGGTTTTGGCAGATCATCGAATAAAAGTGCGTGAGATTGAGGAAGCCGTGGGAATTTCTTATGAACAAGTAGTTCGCATTTTACATAATGAATTGGGTTTAAAAAAGCTTTCTGCAAGATGGGTGCCGCATTTGCTCAATTCGAAGCAAAAACGCATTCGAGCTCGAACCTCAGCCGATTTTTTTTTTTTTTGACAAATTGAAGGCAGCAATTCAGGAAGAACGCCGGGGAATGGTTAAGAAAAACTGTCGTTTCAAGTGTAATCGTTCTGCAAAAATCGATAGAATTCAAGATCGAAATACTACCCGATTCGTCGAATTCGTCTGATTTGGCTACATCAGACTTCCACCTATTCCCGAAATTCAAAACATTTCTGGGTGGAAAGCGATTTTGGTCGAATGAAGAACTGGCAGAGGCTGTAAACAATTATTTTGGGAACCTCGAAGAAAGTCACGTCCGGGAGGGAATCGAGAAGCTAGAGAAACGTTGGACCAAGTGTGTTAAGCTTCGAGGGGATTACATTGAAAAATAAAATATAACTTCAAACCGTATTATTTTGTTTTCATTGTCATTCCGCAAACTTTTCAATTTACGCTCATATATATTTTTATATTACAATAGAACGTCCCCTAAGTCAGTACTCGTAACTCCAACTTCTTCCTAAGTCGAACTCTTCAGTCGGCTGAGGAACTGCTTGCGATTTTCTTTAAAAATACAATTCTATAATCCGAATTCTGAGTCGAATTCTCTTTACATTGAATTCTTTTTGGTGGCACTTGTACTTAAAATGCATATACATAAGTTACTCTCTTAAAGTTAAATCGTACGTCGTCATATTTGCCAACAATCGCGGTCTTAACACTGACACAAACAGTTTTCAAAATCAAGAACATTTCTTCTGTAAATAATACCTAATTTTCTTATAATACGTTCAATTCGTACGTGAAATTACGTTTTACTCAGTCAGTATATGTAATACATCGTCTTATGAATATTCAAAGCAATATTATTATATTAACGATTCGTATTAGCCAACTTTCCCAACAAAGGATTACTATCAGCATAACGCTTACTTAACTTATTTTCGCATGTGTACTGTAATTAGAACTAGAATGATATCATGCAAAATATAATTTGCCGCCTCTATATATTATAGACATAAATAGTGTTAATTGCAACATTCTACATTTCCTCGATACCTGTCAATTTGTTTGAAAAATAAAAATCATCAAGGTTACTATAAACTTTATTATTCATATTAACGGAAACAAAGAATTTAAAACAACAGTACACCTTATATTAATCATTTTATTATTAACTTAGAACTTATAAACTATAACTAGACTACATAAATTCTAAACTTCAAAAGCGACTTTCCTTACTTTTTTAATCGCAAAATCTTTAATTAAATTCGGTATATCTAATGCCTCGCAGATTGTTTTCTCGATGCTTATTAAAGCCAAATTCATAAATCTATTATGGCTCATAGTAGACCTCAAACAGTTTCTAATTATTTTCAGTTTTGAAAATGATCTCTCACCATGAGCACCAGTGGGAGGCATCGTTAAAAAATTCGTACGACTACAGACAGATTCGGTAAGGTGCTAATTAAATCATTAGCCACAAGATATTCTAAAACCTCCTTAGCCGATTTAGGTTCTTAATATAATTTCATTGCACAAATAAATAGCATTAACGTCAATTTGTTTTGTAGATAAATCGGTTAGGTTAGTTTGTAAATCTATATAACATTTCATTAATTCTTTTTATTTCGAATCTGTCATCTAATTTTGATACTACTATATCAGAATTCACTTTAAAATTAATAATACAAAAATCTTCTCTTCTCGGTCTAACCAAGCCTATGGCTGGAAAAACAATTTCGCCGTCCATATCTCCAGCAATGTTTTTTGCTACACTAAGCATTGCGGTAAAACTACATCATATCGATTTCCAATAGAAAAATTCTGAATTGATTTTCAACATTTTTAGAGGTTCTGGTAAAATAATATTATATTTTTGCATGATTTTCCTTACAGGGTTTATTTTTGACAAAATATTGTAGCAAATTACTAGAGATGACGCAAGTTTATATGATTTTATTTTATGAATTAGTGACTGTAAGGTTGTTTGTGTCATTGTCTCTTGATGTATCACTAAAAAGGGAAAAGAGAGCATCATAATTTCTTTCTAAACTAAATCTAAGGCTTTTAATGGCATCGATCATACTCTGCCACGATGTATCAGATAAATATTTTAGAGTGAATGTAGGCATTTCTTTCATTAGAATATGCCAACGATAGATGGAGGCTGGAAAAGAACTATATATTTCTTGAATAAAAGCAAAGAAATTTGTTCCGTTAAGGGATTTGTTTTGCAGCAACATTTACAACAACAAATAGCTCTAGGATTTATGTTGACAATTTTTTTGAAAACCATCATGTTTGTCTTTTATATTAAGGCCGTTTGTCATATGCCTGCCCTCGCATGTCCACAATATCTATATTTAATTCTTTTAAATAATACAATAGAAATGCTGTTAATCCTTCAGGTGTATCTGTAACTGGGCACAATCCTAAAAAATGCTTCCTAATTTCTATATTCTTGAAATATCATTATTCCAAAGGAATCTGACAATTACAGTTATTTGTTGCTCTTGACTAACATCAGCAATCTAATATAATTGAATAATATTTACATTTACATTTCAATGTTTCGACTATACTTTGCTTAACTTTTTCACCTATCAGACAAATTAATTCATTTTGGATTTTATCATCTAAATAATGTGGCATATTATTGCTATCTTCTTGAATTCTGTCAATATGTTCCGCCATTATATTATCGAATTTTGCAATGGATTTAATTAGCTTCAAAAAATTACTATTACCTTTTCAAACAGTTCTGATTACTTCCTCTAAAAGCTAGATTTTGCCCAGCTAAATATTGAATGACACAAATGATTCTTTTCCTTTTCTTTTCTTCCAACTGAATGAAATTATGGTTGACTGACAATGAGTCAACTGAGTTAACCTTTTTCAATAGATTTTTGTAGCAGATCTGTTTTTGGCGGCCGCTAGAAGTTTTATGCTGGGAGTAATCTTGAAAAATACACATTTTTGGTAATATGCAATCTTATATGATAGATCTCTACCACTAATAGGTCAATAAAACAAGGCTGGTTTGAACGATAGTTATATTTTCAGAACGTTTACAAACTTTTGTTTTTTATTTGGGACTATCAACAATATAACTAATGACTAGGATTTCTTGATATACAGGATGTGTAACCAACTTTTATATATATATAAATTATAAAAACTAAATTAATGTGTAAACATACATGCAAATTAAGTAAAACCTTATATCAAAAAATCTTTGTCGAAACCTTAACAATTATAAGGTTTTACTTAATTTGCATGTATGTTTACACATTAATTTAGTTTTTATAATTTATATATATATATATAAAAGTTGGTTACACATCCTCTATATCAAGAAATCCTAGTCATTAGTTATTTTGTTGATAGTCCCAAATAAAAAACAAAAGTTTGTTTATATATTTATCTAGTTATATTTTCACTGACGAAGGTGTTCCGAAAACGTTTGTAAACGTTCTGAAAATATAACTATCGTTCAAACCAGCCTTGTTTTATTGACCTATTAGTGGTAGAGATCTATCATATAAGATAAGTATAAAAAGGTCACGAAATATATATATATATACATCTAATATGCAATGGAAAAATTCAGTGGCGGGCCGGACAAATCTTACTCGAGGACCGCATGTGGCTTGCGGGCCGGGGTTGCCCATACCTGGTCTAAATTTTGAGATAAGTATTGCCAGGCAGTATAACCATTATCATCGAAACTTTAAATAATTTGCAAGAAAAACAGAATACAGAATTATTTGACTTCGAATAAGCTTGCCATGTTCTAAGAATTTTTTCATTATTGCTTAATTTTTTGTCATAATAAGTATTTGAAAGAGATCTATTTAAATCATCTAGTGGAAATGCAATATTTTTCAAATGTAATAGCCCTATTTGTAGAATGGACATTTTAATCTTCTCTGTTAAAACTTGCGGCTGGATCTTTGAATATTTTCACTCCAGCGCCCTCACCAGCACTATCTGTTAGTGATGGTGCATCCGGCATGTCCTGTGCATCCATCCCGGATTTGTTATTTTCTTGCTGCTGCATGTGTGTGATTGTTCGAATCAACCTATACTATCACCTGCAGGCTAGTTGATGTTTGTGCGACACTAAAAAGAAACAAACCTATATATCTATAGGATTTACCCTGCGCGAGAACGAGATAGAATAGCCTCCCCACTCTTGTGTACCAAGCGTTGTATATATGTATGCTTGTGTGCGCCTGCGTATTGCCGAGCCGAACCGAGAGAAAAGACGTCGCGTCGTATACACTGGCTTTTATGCGATGGCCCGTAGTCGATTTTGAAGTTTTATACCTGTATACATTCTATACCTGTAATTTTACGCTTGTTTCAAGCAAGCGAGCCTAGCGTAACGTCTAAGGTTCAAGTCTGGTGGTGCGTGTTCAAATCATTGACGGTGTAGTGATGGGATGGGTCGTTATTGAACTATCTGTTATTTTAGAACCGTTCTCGATCCAGAACGGTTGCAACTCGCTGGGCAAAGAACGGTTCCTTTCGAATGGTCTCATCGACATCGACTTCTTTCCTATTAAATATTTCTCCATGATGATTATTTTTCCTGAGAAACTTCCGGATGAATGAATTGTGATTACTTGATGATTGTTCCTATTTCCTAACTATGAAGCTGTAGTTCGATGGATCAGCTACGGATTGTAGCAAACGGATGTGTCCACAATGAAAACGGACTTAAATGTTTTTGTTATATTTATTTTACACCATGTGTGTAAACTAGCGTTGAATCGTGAGAAAGGAAAACTGTATAGGAACTTCTAACGAAAAACTTAAAAGAACGGGTTTTTCCATCACTATACCGGTGTACTTTCTTGTTAAAATAGTTGTATGCATCGCAATTATCAAATGTAAAATAAAAGAATAATGTTGTATAAAAAAATTATTTATAAAAACTAGAAAAAAGCGTTATATAATATGGAACAAAATAACATAATTCTAATACAAATAAATCAAAGATAACAATAAAACCCAGCCTATAATATGAATTAATCTTCAGAAACGGCAATGTTGTTATCGTGTAAAACTGTCGATTACGAAATAACGATAACCTGTTATGTTGCAACCGTTATTTCGAGGGTTTCACTTCTACTGCGTTGTAACTGCACACATGTATATTTTTTATTTAGGACTATCTTCTTCGATACTGAAAGCTGGAAAGTCTTTTCCTATCATCAGCCATCTGAATCAAGCACAAATAAACTTTAAGAATAGCAAGACGATAAATAAGAATGAAAATTTAAACGCACTATAGGGTAAGTGTGCCAATTACTGCGAGCGTATGAGTTACTGCGAGATAGAATAAAAAGTACATCCGTGATCATATTTCTATTCACGCTTGATTTAAAACAATTGGAGATTGATTTTATTACATTTTATCAATCAATTATACAAAAATCAAGGATATGATATACATTTTCAGTGTTTTATTGCGATTTGAAATTCGTATGATCGCCAGATCGTAGTATCTTTCGCGTCCGGCGCTGTGACTGAGCGCCAGAAAACTATTCATAAAATTAATATTATAAAGATTCTTTCATATAGAATAGTATCTTAATTTTATGAATAAAATCACTCACATGTTCTCTGTTATATATAAAATATATAAATATATTATTTTAAACAATCGTAGTAATTCAGGCAGATTTCATGGCTGCGTGAATTACTATGACTTCAAGGCGCGCATAACATAACCTTAGTTTAGTAGAAGTACCTACCTACTTATACCAACAGGTGCGGTTTAGAGTGACGCGTTCTAAATTTTGACGAGTGACTTTAGAGTGAAAAATGGAAGAACGAGTCTTGAAAGAACTCCAGAGCACTTCAAAAAGCCTGAAAATAAAACTCGAAATAAGCGTATGGTATATTCTAAGGAAAATATTGAATAAATTTGACATTCTCAATTGATATTTCAAAAAATTTAGATTGTCTCTTCTTCAAAAATTTGTAGGTGCCAATATTGCATGGAGATCTAGTAGATATAGTAATAGATTCAAATGTATGCGCAAATGATGATGTCATAATTAATCAGATTCCTGTTCTTGAATTTCCCATTGTAAATACAATTTCGGATACTGGATTAAATGCATCTAATACAACAGCACTCTTGCTCACAACAAACGATAATATGACTGATAATGTTCAACATTCTGCTACAGTTGATATGACTCCTAATGTTCAAATTTCTCCTCCTGTTTCTACAAATTCAGATAAAGCAATAGAATTAAACAATAATTATTCGACTCCTTTATCAAACATCACCAATAAAATTCAAGACTCTTGAGAATCTGTCAGAAAATTTTTGTTGTGGCCAGATGAAAATATATTAAATAAAAAAACCAAACCTAAAAAGCCAGCTAACAGAATGCCATCAGTTATAACAAGCAAAGATTGGCAAGAAATTGCTGAAAGTAGAGAAATAGGAAAAAATAAGAAAATTGAAGAAGTTGAAATGAGAGAGAAATTAAGATTAGA
This sequence comes from Chrysina gloriosa, assembly GCA_038088585.1. Taxonomy (NCBI): domain Eukaryota; kingdom Metazoa; phylum Arthropoda; class Insecta; order Coleoptera; family Scarabaeidae; genus Chrysina; species Chrysina gloriosa. Next base: position 13,166,523 of record CM076095.1, read on the forward strand.
ACAGCAAGAGCAAGTACGACTAAAAAAGAAGCAGATGTTATTAACCTTCCTATACTCACGTCAAAGTATGAAACACGTATACTATACTATATAAGTCGGTCTCACAGACCGTATGCGTGAGTATAGGAAGGTTAAGAAAAAGGAAGAGAAGTTGAAAAAGAACAGCAGAGGATAGAGAGAGAAAATGAAAAATTGATGAAACAACAAAAGAAAATGAAGGAATTGGAAAAGAAGAGAAAGGAAACAGAAGATATCTTAATGAAAGAAAGAGAAAAAGCAGAAATTGAAAAAAGAATAGAAGAATTAGAGAGAAAAACGCGACGAAATTAGTTTCAGTTATTTTATAAGTAGAGTTTTTAGTATAGATTTTTTAAAAGTTATTTTTTAGTTGTTTTTCTCATAGTTAATATTTCTATATTAAGTTGAAGCTTTAAAAATATATATTAACTCATTTTTCATATTTTTATATACTTATCATTATATGAATGTGATAATATTTATGTAGACTAGAGTTAACCCAAAAATTTTGTTCAACTGGGCATGTTACAGAATTAACACAATGTTATTATTAAAATTGTATTACATTTTGTTCAACGTTACTTATTTTATTAATAAATAAGTTTATTAAATGAAAAACCCCATCATTTATTGTTTTAATTCATGAATTTACGTACTCGCAGTAATTGGGTCACAGTATTTAGATCCTCGCAGTAAGTCGATCGCAGTATTTGGACTCTCCCAGTAATTGACTCAGCTCGCAGTAATAGCAACATTAGAACACCTTCTTATTTATCTTATCTTTTTTAATGAAACTATTGATTATTCCACTATTATTCAAATTGAAATACAGTCGCGGCCATAAAAAATAGGCAGGGTAAGATTTTTAGATTGGTATAAAACGACGCAATAAAAATTAAAATAAAACGCATATAGATATGAATACACTTATATTATTAATCAAAATTAATATTTAATTGTGCCCCCTTTGGCACGAATGACTAATTTAATTCTATTAGGCATAGTGGACACGCGTTTTAAACATACTTCTGCCGAAATTGCAGCCCATTCGCGATATATCGCCTCTTTTAGTGCCTTTGTTGTTACATAGGAATGGGTACGGATCTTTCCTTTCAAAATTTGCCAAAGATTTTCAATTGGCGAGAGGTCCGGTGACTGAGGCGGCCAATCTATGCACTTGACACCATTGTTGCTAAACCACTTGTTAACTTGGCGTGCTTTGTGGCAAAACGCGTTATCTTGCTGGAAGTAGAATTCTTCCCCAATACCTTCAAACAATTTGAGAATAGATGGTTCCAACACCTCCTCTAGCATGTCAATATAGCGAGCACTGTTCATGCGTCCCTCAGCAATGTGTACTTCTCCAATTCCGTGGGCAGACATGCAGCCCCAAATCATAACGCTACCTCCGCCATGTTTAACCGTAGGAGTAATGCATTCAGGTATATATGCTTCTCCTACTCTCCTACATACATAACGTGCTCCAGAATGACTGTGCATCTGTAATATGTAAGCAAAAGTATTGTATTTAAATTTATTTTTTCCTGTAAGACAAAAAATAAGCTATAGCTCTTTTGCATTTATTAGATAGATAAAGGGTTATATAAACTAACCTCTACATTTGATTCGTCCGACCAAATTATTTTCGCCCAGTCCTCGACGCTCCAATTCTTATGTTTTCTGGCCCATGCAAGGCGCTGCGTCTTGTGTCGCTGAGTTAAGAGCGGTTTGTGCCGCGGCTTCCGCCCATGTAAATTAACTGACACTAATCGTCTTCTAACCGTACGTACCGAAATATTGATGTTGTGGCCTAAGAGAGTTCCGCAGAAATTTCTTTTGTCGATTTTCTTCGATTTTGCAAAGCAATTCGCTCAATCAACCGGTCTTCTCGAGCTGTTGTTTTACATTTTCGTCCTGGTCTGTGTAAATTCGAGTAGGAACCAGTTGCCTTGTAGCGTTTAATAACATTTTGCACAGCACATCGTGAACATCGTACCTTTTTCGCAATTTGTACTTGCGAGACGCCCTCTCCGTGCAACAGAATTATTTGCCCACGTATCGCTTCTGACAACTGCGGTTTTTTCACCATAATTTGATATAATAACACAATACTTATCACTACACAAAATGCTGTATACAACTATAGATTTAACTTCTTGCCTCAAACATTACACGCCCACGGACTGCATACAACTATTTTAGAATACACGGAATAATCACGTATGCACTCACTTCAATCCAGATTTCTTAGAAATCGCTTTTAAAATTGTAACAAAAATCACTATAAAACAATTTCTCAGTATTGTCTTTCCAAAAAAATATTCGTTGTACAAAACACATGTTTTGTTTGGGTGCCTATCTTTTATGGCCGCGACTGTATGTTCTAATAATGGAAAATAAGTCCTTAGATACAAATACTAAGTCATTCTTCAAATTTATCATCCTTTTCCAACACGACATAGAAATTTTTGCTCATCCCTAGCACTAATTGGCACATTTACCCTACCTAGTCTACAAAACCAGATTGCAACTTTTAGCCTTTTTGGTGCTGCTTTGTTCAATACGATACTACTCGATTCGCAATCATTCACAAATGTATATATATATATATATTTCGTGACCTTTTTATACTTATCTTATATGATAGATCTAACCACTAATAGTGAAAATATAACTGACGAAGGTATTCCGAAAACGTTTGTAAACGTTCTGAAAATATAACTATCGTTCAAACCAGCCTTGTTTTATTGACCTATTAGTGGTAGAAATCTATCATATAAGATCATTCACAAACTAAACTAACTAACCTGCGTTTTCGGTTTGAAATTTGTTTTCACATATATGTATAGCACAAATACATAAAATTGCCTGATTATTTTTCTTTATATAGTGCGCCACTTTATCTTTCATGATGCCCCACTACACCGACCAAGCGATAATTTTTGCGTCAGCATCCAACACAGTCGGCATAATCACTTACTTAAATTTCTGTATCAAGTTTCCTTTATGTGAAAAAAGCTAGACACCTTGGGCACTGCTCGACCTTGACTATTAGAGGTACTATTGGAGCAATTCTTTGCTTATTTAATTTCAGTCTGATGATGCTATTTAATAAGTAACGAAACGTCACTATCATGTAACTACTACATTTGATTAATCGCACCTCTATTGTACGAGACCCCGATGAATTAAAAATATTAATTAATTATATCAAATAAGTTTCCATAATTTTTCTAAATCGAACAATTTTATATAGCTAATAAGAATTCGACTTGGAGAGATTCGACTGTATTTTATTTTTATATAATTTTATTTTGTTTTGTTCACTATTGTTTATTTTTATGTTCTTGTTTTGTGTTAAGTTTAATCATAACTATCCAATCCCGGAAACAATTTTGTTACACTTCTTATAATTATTGTGAACTTCGTTATTGTGTAGATAGTTACTGGGGGACCATTGTATTGGTGTCAATTATCTTTCGGGTCAACCATGTTCTTGATGAAATAATATAATTACACTTGTTCGGTACTATTATCAAACCTAACGAATAAATAACAACATCAAGCAAACCACCATGCAGCCATCCGTAGTGGAGAACGCAAAGAAAAGAAAGCATCATTCATGAACTTCGATTTTCTTTCACTAAAATTAAAAAATGATGCTTTCCCTTGAGTTTTCCACAGGATAACCACTTATTATTAGTGTCGAAATATGTATTTGTAATTTTCTAAAGTCGATTTGGTAGGAGTAACAGTTAATTTATTTTAGTTCTAATCCACGAGCCACTTTTATCTTATTTAGTAAATACTGGATTGCAAGTTATGGAAATCGACACACATACTTGGAATACAAACAAATAATGACAATTAAAAATTTGTAAATCGAATTTAATTGATGTAAAGATCATGTCTGCATACAAAAATATATTAAAATAGACGAAGTTAATGTTTTGCTTCATAAATAATATCAACTCTTTTTTAAGATACTGAAGCTGCAATTGGGAAACTTCAACGCCCTGCTTCTCTACGTCCGGTGAAAGACGACCAAGAACAATTTAACCTACTGAATGTAACTCCGGAATTTCAAAGATTCGTTGCTAAACGCCTGGACGAACACATAGAAGAGGAACTACAGAAGAGATTAGTCTCCAATATTGAATATAAACCTAGAAAGAAACGCAAAAGGAAGGGTATCAAATTACTCAGTGATTCAGAAACCTTTATTACTTTAAGGGATGAAAGTTTCGGCGAGTCGAATGTAAAAGGGTCGAAATAAAGAAAAGGATTATTGAAAACGAGGTTGTCGATGAAGATGTAAAAGTGAAATTGTGTGCACTTAACTCGGACGATATTTTTAGCAAAAAGAAACTGCATTTTGGACAGACCGTCGCAGAGGTGAGGTGTTTAGTTACAAGCGTACGAAAGACGGACAATTAGTTTGTATAGAAAAGGAATTTAAATAAATGGAGAAGTAGATAGAAAAAAGGAATTTAAATATGATTTATAAAATCCCTCTTTTTAGCAAACATTGAGACAGTGATTTCTCCGAATGGAAGTAAACCTCCACTTTTTTTATATATATTTTTCCATATAGCAATTTGATTATGTAGGTTTCACAGTGTAATGTTAAGAGAAATAGAATATATAAATGCTTGATTTAGTTGGCAGCATTTGGAATCAAACTTACATTGGTACCTTAAGAAAATTATATTAACCGGCTGGTTTTGTTAAGTCACTAACCTACGCAAGGCAATACAGTTCGTCCTAAAAACGTTAGTTATGGTGCAATAGGGGATAACAACTAATTCACAAATTCCAACATATACAAATATCCAAGGCTTCCAACCTGCGCTCATACATCTTTATCTATTTCTCATTCCTTTATGCTCTCCCATGCTTACTCGACGAATATTCGTTTCTTACCAATGTTCTAGTAATATCAGCCGACATACAAAATTGACAGGGCCGTAGCGAAGTTTGCCACTCAAGTAACTAACTAACTAACCATCCGGTGATTGCCAACTAAATTATTTTTCTCACTTTCCCCAGCGATGTTAAATAGCTTCGATATCCTGTTTCTAGTGAGAACCGCCGAGCTTTTCGAAATAGCCATCAACCGCAAACTTCACCTCTTCATTGCTGGCAAATCTTTTACCACGGAGCCGTTTTTTCAGGTTTGGAAAGAGAAAATAATCCGATGCGGCTAAATTTGGGGAGCAGGGTGCATGGGAAAGCAATTCTAACTTTAACTGATTGATTTTGACCACCGTGATAACTAGTAATTGTGTTGATGAAACAACACTTTCCTTTTCGTGATATACCGCCATTTTCTCTTGATTTCGTCACTCAATGGCTGCAAGAAGTTCGCATAATACTCACCGTTGATTGTTTTTCCTTTTTGAAGATACTCAATGAAATTAATCCCATGGGCATTCCAAAAAATGACGCCATGAGCTTGCCAGCAGATGAAACTGTCTTCGCCTTCTTCGGAGCTGATTCTCCTCCTTCAGTCCATTGTTTCGATTATACCTTCGTCTCACAAGGGGAACGTCAAGGTTGTGAATAACGGATTTTGATGGGTCTCGAATATGTTATGGAGGGACCTTCCCCGAGTACCTTGCTACCAGGTTTTGTAGCCATTCGTTCTAGTTCTCGAGAAAATTGCAAAAGTTTTGCTGACGTACTTTGTATACCGTGAATGTTAACGGTTTTCTAAAAATGTGAGTATAGTGCAGTGGGTAAGTTCTAGGTCTACTACGCTGGCGATTCGTGTTCAAGTCTTGCTCTTGTAGTTTTTTTCAATCTCATTGCATATGATATTAACAAATATATTTAATTTCATGCAAAATTGTTAAATGTATATATATATATATATATATATATATATATATTTCGTGACCTTTTATACTTATCTTATATGATAGAGATCTACCACTAATAGGTCAATAAAACAAGGCTGGTTTGAACGATAGTTATATTTTCAGAACGTTTACAAACGTTTTCGGAACACCTTCGTCAGTGAAAATATAACTAGATAAATATATAAACAAACTTTTGTTTTTTATTTGGGACTATCAACAAAATAACTAGTGACTAGGATTTCTTGATATAGAGGAAGTGTAACCAACTTTTATATATATATAAATTATAAAAACTAAATTAATGTGTAAACATACATGCAAATTAAGTAAAACCTTATATCAAAAAATCTTTGTCGAAACCTTAACAATTCTGTTCAAGGACTAGGGAAAACCAAATTCAAAAACCTAGCCAAAGGTTTCCTTCTTAAGAAATGCAAATGTCATTTTAACAAATTGCTATATACATTACTTAAATTTTGAATATCGGTCCTGAAATTAATAGTTTTAGTGTCTTTCTGTATATTTATCATTTCATATATTAGTCTTTTTTTTATAATTATTCTGTTTTTAATATAATTGTGTTTTCAAAATCAAAGTAATGCCCAAGATCTTTGTAATGTTTTGTTACAGCGGTCATTGCACCAAAATCATTATTTAAAGAATACTTATGGCTATATAACCTTTTCTTTAAATATTGTTTCGTCTGACCGATGTAACAACCATCACAGTCTTTACAGTTTATTTTATAAACTACATTACTCTGATTTTGTTTAATTATTTTGGATTTAGTATTAGTAAAAAGAGATCTGTTATTATAATTTGGAATGAAAGTAATGTTTATGTTGTTTTTATTAAATTCTTTTTTATTTTTCGCTTAAACCTTTTTTATAAGGAATAGCGCTATAACATTTATTGTTATTAATTTTAATTCCTCTATTATATAATTTGTTAATTCTATTTTTTATTATTTTTTCATAAAAACTATTTGGATAATTATTTTTATCTAAGATTTCTTTAACTTTGTTTAAATTCTTTTCCCTAAATTCAGGATTAGCTAATCTAACCGCTTGATCAACTAAACCGGTAACTACATTAATTTTATGTAATTTTGATGTTTCTGAAAAATAATTTAAATGTCTTCCTGTATTGGTAGACTTTATATGCCAATTTGTTTTCACAATGCCGTTATTATGCATGACTGTCACCTTCAGGAAATTCAATGAGTTATTAGATTCTCTCTCATATGTAAATTTTAATCTATTATGATAACTATTAAATGAATCTAATATCTCATCAATATTATCCTTTCTTACGGAACAAAAACAGTCATCCACATAACGTCTGTAAAAACTTACACAAGAATTTAGTTTTGCCAAACAAGTTTGTTCTAGGTCCTCCATTACCAGGTTTGCGATAACTGCTGATAATGGAGAACCCATTGCAGTACCGAAAATTTGTTTATAAATTTTATTTTGATATGTAAAATAAGTAGAATTTAAACAAAGTTTCGAAGCTGCAATGAATTCCTCCTTTGGAAGATCTGTAAAATCTTTTATGGAATTCCATTTTTTATCTAAAATTTTTAGTGCTAAATCCACAGGAATATTAGTAAATAAAGAAACAACATCTAAACTGATTAATTCGTAATTATTATGGTAATTTATCCAAATAGTTTTTATGAAAAAATAATAAAAAATAGAATTAACAAATTATATAATAGAGGAATTAAAATTAATAACAATAAATGATATAGCGCTATTCCTTATAAAAAAGGTTTAAGCGAAAAATAAAAAAGAATTTAATAAAAACAACATAAACATTACTTTCATTCCAAATTATAGTAACAGATCTCTTTTTACTAATACTAAATCCAAAATAATTAAACAAAATCAGAGTAATGTAGTTTATAAAATAAACTGTAAAGACTGTGATGGTTGTTCCATCGGTCAGACGAAACAATATTTAAAGAAAAGGTTGTATAGCCATAAGTATTCTTTAAATAATGATTTTGGTGCAATGACATATCATATAAGGCAAAATTGTTAAAAAATATTTTTCGCCATGGTAATTTTAATGAAATTAATCGGAAGCAAATGTGCATCATGGTGCGTATTTTAAATTATTATCACTAGTGATAAAACGATTTGATTGTGAAATTTAAATATAGTGGTTAATATCATATGCAATGAGATTGAGAAAAAACCTACAAAAGTAGACTTGAACACGAAATAGAAAACTATCAAAATTAACGGTATACAAAGTACGTCAGTACAATATTTGCAATTTTCTCGAGAACTAGGGCGAATGGCTACAAAAGCTCATAGCAAGGTACTCGCGGGAGGTCCCTCTATAACATATTCGGAACCCATCCAAATCCGTTATTAAGAACCTTGACGTTCCCCTTGTCAGGTGTGAAGTGATGAACCCATTGTTCATCCATAGTTATGAATCGATGCAAAAATGGCTTGTTCACTGCGAATCATCGTCACGATGTTCTTCCATTGTGAGCAAACGCGGTACTCATTTTGCACACAGCTTTCTCGTGTCTAAATTTTCAATCAATATGCGATGTACAGCACCTACCATATCTGATAGCTCGCGCACTTTCAACCGACGGCCATCCAATGCCATTTTGTGGATTTTATTCATCATTTCTGGCGTGGTCACCTCATTTGGTTGGTCACTGCGATGTTCGTCTTAGCGGCCCGTACGGCCTTGTTTAAACTCTGCCGTTCAATATTCTAATATTGTAAACGAGGGAGCAAACTCCCCCAGAGTAGAATCTACCTCCGCTTTAATATTGGGGTTGGACTGACACCCTGCAGCGTCTTTAAACTTATTTTCGACCATAGTAATTTTTTGAAACAACCGCCATCTATAGGTTTTTTTTTTTTTGGAGATTGTGGTATTCAGTCATCTTGACCCAATGAATGATTTCATAGATAACGCAAAATCTTTTCCAATTTTAAATACGAAATTTGAAGATTAACCCCATTATGTTGGACGGTCTATTGCCATTGTTTTTCTGAATTTTCAGTACCATATTGATATAATTCATGCCTTTTAAAAACCCCGAACTCACATGTTGCTTCCACCTCTGCAATATTGATATTACGTTTCGTCCAAAGAGAAAGTGCGACAAGTTTTTCTAATTTACAGACTCTTCGTTTTGCTAGAATAGTAAGCAACTTTTATTGATCATTGCGGAATATGTTACCCTTGAAATTACGTGTATCCTATTTTATTCTGCGCAGTATAGATAAGCGTTTATTGTCCTACCTTCGGTACTAGCTCAAGATGGACAATATCCCCGCAAATCCATCAAACGCAAAGCACCACGTTCTATCGGAACCTTATTGCATTGGCACGGGTACAGCGAGCTAACACTATTGATTTCATTGATTAGAATTACGGCAACACATCTATTTTTCATAACAAGTTATAATTCGTCTGAAGTTAATTGCAAACGTACATATTCTGTTGGGCCAGTTTTTCACTCAAATCCCGCAGTATTTCTTAACACTCCCCGTTTACTTTCTCTAACTTGCTAAGGTGGCGATTCATACCCCACCGTGAAGAACCAAACTTTCGTGACATTTGCCGTGTGCTAGTTGCTTCCCCCACAATTAAAGGTTTTCCGGAACGAGGTCGGTTTTGAAAGTCAGTTTGCCTATTCCTGTATTTTTATACCTATTTTATGCAATAGGATCCGAAATAGTATCCTGGCTTTCCACTTCATACAATATGCGCTTTGCCTCAATTTCTAATAGGAAAATTGCTAAAATCTCAATATTTAGTGTTGAACTCAAAAGGCGCACCAAAACTTTAAAAAGGATTCCAAAAGGTATATCTGTTAATCTGATGTTGGATCATGGGCGTACTCTATGTTGCGATAATGTAAAGGAACTCGTAGTTATAAAACTTTAATAGTTTTATTCGAAGGAAAGAATATTTACATGAACTATTATTCTCTAAATTGTTTTCCGTGAAATTAGTACGCTCAGAATTTAAAGTATCCCTATAGACATAGAAAATGTGTTGCAACATTTAGTGTGTGGTCCTGGAACAGTTATTTTCATCGAAAAACTTAATTTATTAAACAGAAAGCAACGATTCCTGTATAGTGCATCTATGTACATATGTATAAAATTTTAGTCACAAAGATTCTGCATACATAACTACTTAGATACAGTTTTCTTTGGACAGTGAATTGATAAAATTCTAAATTCAGTTAATTACAACTAAATAGAGTATGGCATGGGCTATCTTAACATTACTTTAACACGAAAGTGCATCTTAAATAAGTAATCAAATGACGTTTAGTTAGAAGATAATCAGTATGTAACCAGAATGGTTATAATCTAACTAAAATATATTTAAAATGCATTTTATGATGAAAGTACTTTTAAAATAGTTTACATTAGATGGTAAAGAAATCGCTGATATTGTGTATGTTGAAACAGGAGTACACCAGATAATAAAAATATTTTTATTGTCGAAAATATTAGTTATATACATCAGGTTTTAACACAGCTTTTTTAAAATTTGTGCAAAGGTATCACGTGCCATTTCACATAAAATTTTACTATCCTGTGATGACGATTCGTCTATCTTACTTGGATGCGCATCGAAATGTAATGCCAAAGAGGCTTGCGACTGGCAAATTTTAGCTAACTGCAGTAGTAATTGCGTTATATCCTCTATTAATGGCGGAAATGCTTCACTGATTCTTACTAGAGCCGGTAATATTGGTTTAAATAACTTAACGCGCTGACTACTAGAAATGCTCCCTAATAAAGCATAAAGAAGATTTAAAGCAGTCACGCACAAATTTAAACTTTTAGGAAGGGAATACTGCAGCGACAGGTAAGATAATAATTGTATGGCGAATATTTGTTTATTTAAACTAGGTTGTTGCATCAATTCCAATAAGAAATCCAAACATATGTGCATGGATGGTACGCCTTTCACTGTTACTTCAATTAATTCACTCGGATATCCCTAAAGAGTGTGAAAATGAAAATATATTGTCAAGGGAATAGAAATGAGATATATTACCTGAAAGTGAACCAGTTTCGCCAGGGTTGTATCGGCTATAAATGCTTGGTGAAGATAGCAACACACTAGCGACCGCACTTCTTGTAATGCCAGTAGTTTTTCTGGATGTTTATGGTCTTCATCGGTCTCTATACACGTTTCCAGTAGCATCTGAACTGCAGCGCTATCCTACAATATTCAAATGTATTATATAATCAATGTTTTGTATTAGTAGATCGGGTACATCTTGCGAACAAATTAAAAACTATCTTAAAAAGAAATGTCCCGGAAAAGATTTCACAATTACGGCACTCCCTTCAAAGGGCAATCCTTCATTCAAGGTCGGTGCTGATAAAGAACTTGAAGATACCATATACAAAGATACCTTCTGGCCGAAGGACATTGTTATCAAACGATTTAAGTTTTTTCATCAAGTCAAACACATAATGAATCATGATGTGAGCACTTCCAGTAGCGCTGGGGAGGTAGAGCTTAGGCCTAGTTTGTTGTTATTAAACGTTCAAGGTTTAACAGTAGACAAGTTAAATTTGTTAGAGATAAAGTACGATGCCTGTCATTTAGATTTTGTTTCTTTGACAGAGACCTGGTGTACGAATGTAACGGTTAGTAATTTTAGACTGTCTAATTTTGATTTAGTTAGTCATTATTGCCGCTCACGATATAAAAGCGGTGGTGTTAGTATTTATGCTAGATCTGGTTTGAGCGTCGTCCCGGTAGATCTGGCCTTATATTGTGAAGACAAGCATATAGAAATATAGAAATATAGAAATATTTTGCCATAATAATGAATTTACTTTCATTTTAGTATGTTACAAATCACCTTGTGGTGACAAATATCTTTTTTAATAACATTGTCAATCTTTTAAATGCATTATATAGACCAAAGTTGATATTGTTTTGTGTGGAGATTTTAACGTTAATTTTAATACAGGTGATTTTAATAAACTCTGCGGTTTGCTAGATGGTTTTAAATTGAATCATATTGTGGATCGTCCAACTCGTGTAACGCATACAACACATTCGATGATAGACCATGTATTTCTTGGTAATTGCGACGAGTATGTCAGATGTGATGTTGTGGATAATGTTATTTCGGATCATAGAACACTAATATTGTGTGCCAGGGTCTCTGGTGGCTGTGCGAATTCTGGGTAGTTACAGTAAAAGAAAATTTAACGAAGGTGCTATCCAAAAGTTTTATTCCGCTCTGCAAAACGAAAATTGGACGAACCTGTATCTTTTAAATAATATTGAAGATGCTTTTGATCATTTTTATTCAATTTTTATATATTACTTTGACCTATATTTTCCTAAAATTAAATTTTATTCTAACAATAAACGGCATGACAAGGAATGGGTTAATGATCATGTAAGAAGCTCAAGCGCGAACCTTAAGTATATGTACAGGTTAAGTTGTCGTCATCCCGAACTGATTGATAGGTACAGGGCCAAAAGAATTTATTATCAAAATAAAATCGTAAATTCAAATAATGCGCAAAGAACAGCGTGGCAAATCATCTCACACATGTCCGGAAAGAAAAAATCAGTAGACATTTCTTTAAACTTTAATAAAAAAAGTTATAAGTAATCCTAATGAAGTTGTTAATTTGTTTAATAATTTCTTTATCGAAACACCTATCGATATTGTCAATAAAATGACAAATAACACGCAAAGTATATACAATACTAATATTTCTTCCGCAAGTTCATTGTTCTTGCTTCCCTATGCTTCTTCAGAACGATATAAATAACAAGTGGTCAAGTGGTCCTGATGGGATTCCTGCTGGTCTTTTAAGAAGAGTTGCAAATGTTGTTGCTGTTCCTTTGCAATATTTAGTTAAGTTGTCCCTAGGAACTGGTGGCTTTCCCTCGAAGTTAAAATTAAGCAAAGTGGTCCCGATTTTTAAACGGGGTGATACTAATAATGTAAATAGCTGTAGACCCATAGCTGTCAGTTCCATCTTTTCCAAAGTTTTTGAATATGCTTTTTGCATCAATTGATGAGCTTTCTGGATAAACATAACTTGATTAGCAAAACACAAAATGGTTTTGTTCGGGGAAAATCCACATTGACGGTCATTCACTCCTTTTACGAGTCGCTGGTCAGTTACGTGGAGAGGGGCGAGTGTCCTGTAGCTATACTCTGTGATCTAAGCAGGGCATTCGATTGCATCAATGATTCACTATTGTTGAAAAACTACTACCGTTTGGAGTGAGGGGCATCTCATTGGAGTGGATTTCTTCATTTCTTATAAATCGGGTACAATATGTATCCTTGAACACTTGAACACAGCATAAAAAGTATAAACTCTCGATGCAGGAGAAATGAATTGAGTGTTCCGCGGGGATCAGTATTGGGACCCGTTCTATTTTTATTGTATATGAACGACCTTGATAATCTTACAACTGGCGAGAAAGTTCATTTTAACTTGTATGCCGACGACATATCGGTCATTGTGTCGGATAAAGCGCCAGATTCCTTGGAAATAAAATGTAATAATTTATTAGACAGTCTATCCGTATGGTTTAATAATAACGACCTACTTTTAAATTTAGATAAAACCTCATACTTGGTTGTGCACAGTTATCAGAGACCTGCTCCATCGATAGATCTGCGTGTGGGTGGAGATTGCGTCAATAGAGCTGATTATGCAAAATTTTTAGGCATTCACATTGACCACAACTTGCATTGGAAGCATCACTGCCAGTATTTAGTTTCAAAACTGAATTCTTTATCGTATGTGTTTCGCAATTTGAAACGTATCCTAACTCGGGATCAGTTGGTAATGGCATATTACTCGATGGTGGAGTCGAGACTGCGTTATGGTGTGTGCTTCTGGGGTGGGTCCGCTTCTGTTAAAGAAGTGTTCATTCGCCAGAAGTATATTATAAGAATTGTAGCGGGTGTAAGAACTAGGCATAGCTGCAAAGAGTTATTCAAAGGTTTTGGGCTGGGAATAGCGAAGTCCATCCATATTTGACAAGGCATAGACATGAATTCCGAGTACCGTTTGGTAAGCTAAAATCCGTAATAAGTACACCTAGTTGTATTGGATTAAAAATTTATAATAAGCTTCCCAACTATACCAAAGAGTGTACTACTATAGGTCGGTTTAAGTTTATGTTAAAGAATTATTTGATTCAGAAGGCTTTGTACTCACTAGATGAATTTTTATAATTTTATGATTTTGTGACGAAACCCATGCATGTTAGAATGTCAATTGGGATAATAAATTATTATTATTATTATTATTAGTGATTATACTATTGTAGCAAATCCTTATACAGAATGGGACCAAACTGCCTTCCTAGTTCTAACAGGGTATTGTGAAGCGAGAGGAGGTCGTAGAAGAATGGGGATTGGATGCAGTGTATTCTTGTCCTGGAAGTGTATAACTGCCAAAAATCGTGTCTCGCTGCCGTTCTGCGCGCGTTCATACTTGTTTCCAAATTTAAAAACTTAATTACGTTATAGGTGAAAATTTCAAAGAAAGAGCAGCTATTTTAAAGAGGGGAGATCGATAACTCCGAACGGGTCGAACACCAGAAAACGCTACACAGCGAGGCGCTCAAGTACGAATATAATTGAAAATTTACCTCATAACCCAGTTGCTTTTTTCGGTAATAAGTAGTGAACGGTAATGTATATTTTATTTTCGTTTTTATCCTTTTCCTTCGCAACAGCATCGTCTTCGTTAAACTATACATGCGATAGTTTTTTCGTTGTGTATGAATGCGACATGCGTATGTAGTTGCTTTTTCAAGTTCAGCAGCCAATAATCCTAGCGACATACGTAGTTTTACCAGAATTAATTTTTGCCGCTACTCACTTTTAAAATATACAACGCCGTTCACTTGGAATAAGGTACATTTTTGGCTATGTAAATAAATATATTCGATATTTAAGTGAAATCAAGTCGTCTTAAGCACCTCTTTATTTAAACCAGGCATGGGCAACCTTTTTTGTGCAAGTTTTATGCTGTGAGTAATCTTGAAAAATATACATTTTTGTAGTATCCTTATGATTCATTATGAGTTAAGTTTAAGTTTTTTAGACGGGCCGTGCTAATATGCAACGAAAGAATTCAGTAGCGGGCCGGACAAACCTTACTCGAGGGCCGCATGTGGCCCGCGGGCCGGAGGTTGCCCATACCTGATTTAAACATTATTTATACGAGAGGCGTCTTTTAAGTTGTTGCAAAAACTATGATACAAAAAAGTTTTTGGAACAAACTGTTTTATTGCTTTTTCAAACATTCGTCTTTAAGATTTATACACTTTTGCATGCGTTCAAACTAGTTCTCGAAACATTTTTTCAACTTTGAAGATGATATCTCGAACACATGGGTTTTGAAAGCTTGTACAGCTTCTTGAGATGCTAAAAATAGCTGTCTACGCATATTTTGTTTGCCAACCGGGAACAGAAAGAAATCGTTCGGTGATAAATCAGGTGAGTACGCGCAATGAGACATTAATTCGATGTTTTTCTTCTCCAGATAATCAATTGTTTGACGTCTTGTGTGTAAGTTGGCATTGTCATTATGTTATATGATAGATCTCTACCACTAATAGGTCAATAAAAGAAGGCTGGTTTGAACGATAGTTATATTTTCAGAACGTTTACAAACGTTTTCGGAACACCTTCGTCAGTGAAAATATAACTAGATAAATATATAAACAAACATTTGTTTTTTATTTGGGAACTATCAACAAAATAACTAATGACTAGGATTTCTTGATATAGAGGATGTGTAACCAACTTTTATATATATATATAAATTATAAAAACTAAATTAATGTGCAAACATACATGCAAATTAGGTAAAACCTTATATCAAAAAATCTTTGTCGAAACCTTAACAATGCTGTTCAAGGACTAGGGAAAACCCAAATTTAAAAACCTAGCCAAAGGTTTCCTTCTTAAGAAATGCAAATGTCATTTTAACAAATTGCTATATACATTACTTAAATTTTGAATATTGGTCCTGAAATTAATAGTTTTAGTGTCTTTCTGTATATTTATCATTTCATATATTAGTCTTTTTGTATAATTATTCTCTGTTTTTAATATAATTGTGTTTTCAAAATCAAAGTAATGCCCAAGATCTTTGTAATGCTTTGTTACAGCGGTCATTGCACCAAAATCATTATTTAAAGAATACTTATGGCTATACAACCTTTTCTTTAAACATTGTTTCGTCTGACCGATGTAACAACCATCACAGTCTTTACAGTTTATTTTATAAACTACATTACTCTGATTTTGTTTAATTATTTTAGATTTAGTATTAGTAAAAAGAGATCTGTTACTATAATTTGGAATGAAAGTAATGTTTATGTTGTTTTTATTAAATTGTTTTTTTATTTTTTCGCTTTTTTATTAGGAATAGCGTTATAACATTTATCGTTATTATTTTTAATTCCTCTATTATATAATTTGTTAATTCTATTTTTTATTATTTTTTCATAAAAACTATTTGGATAATTATTCTTATCTAAGATTTCTTTAACTTTGTTGAAATTCTTTTCCCTAAATTCAGGATTAGCTAATCTAACCGCTTGATCAACTAAACCGGTAACTTACATTAATTATTTATATATTTATCTAGTCATATTTTCACTGACGAAGGTGTTCCGAAAACGTTTGTAAACGTTCTGAAAATATAACTATCGTTCAAACCAGCCTTGTTTTATTGACCTATTAGTGGTAGAGATCTATCATATAAGATAAGTATAAAAGGTTACGAAATATATATATATATATATATATATATATATATATATATACATTTAATTGTCATTATGGAGAATGGCACGACATTTTCGGTTGCTTTTGTCGATTTGATCGATGACTTTTGGCAAATATATAGTTGTATACCATTCAGCATTAACTACTCTTCGATCCTCTAAAGCAGGTATGGGCAACCTCCGGCCCGCGGGCCACATGCGGCCCTCGAGTAAGGTTTGTGCTACTGTTATTGGAGAGAAACTCAAACATCCTGCTAAATTTAAGCAGTTTTACAGAATGTACCAAGAAAATTTTTAGCGCCTACTAGATCTGGTTGGGTATTTACTATCTCTCAACCAATGAAACAAGTTACAACAAACAGAGCACGTTGCGTTTCACGAAACTTGCTTACGAAATCATTTCTGCTCGCCTGTTTCAGAAACGCCAATATGTTCCACCTCATTTGAATGTATGGCTTGTGTGAGAATGAAACAAATTTCATGTTTCATGAAATTAGTTTCTCTAGTGTGTCACCGGCCTAACACTTGCACAGGTGCACAGGCCGTGTTGGCCGAACGGACAAGGTGATATACGGTGAAGATTCTGGTTTCGATTCATATTGACTTCATTTTTTTCTTTTTCTTTTTCATTGCAAGCATCAGTGGTATTGAACTCAATAATTAAAAACAATCGAAAACAATTTTTGCTTCGTTTCATAAACTTTCATTCAAGGATAGAAAGGCAAGAAGAAGATGTTTCTCTCATCACAAACGTCAGTGGTTCGAATTCAATAGTCAAAAACAATTTAAGTAATCTTTATATTGTTTAATAAACTTCCATTCGACGATGAAAGGGCGATTTTGCGGAAAGGTAGAAGTTCATTCGTCATCTGATTGTTAGTCAGTTTTCGTAGTTACTACTAACATTCGGTGAGCATGATTTTGGATAATAATCATCGTAAAAACATTTGAAACATAAATCAGTTTCGCACCACGAACATTTTATGAAACGAACTGTGCCGCATTGACGTTTTTGTTTCCAAAGAGTCGACGGAAAACAAGTTTCATCCACATTTCGAAAAATCTCTCGGGAACCAGTTTCGATGCAAACCATGCATATTTTAACATTGCCTCGAAAGCAGGAGCGAGTAACTCATGATAAACGAGGCTCTCTCAACAGTTATGGCGCATGTTCAATTTTTTTGGATCAGATTCTTAACTCGCCGGTAAAAGTAAACATCGCACGGTTGACAGAGCGGTGTACACTTCGGCGGGATTACTTTTATCGTGCAAGTTACTTCCCCATTGCCATTGGAAAACACTTTATCGTAAAGTGTTGTATCTACTTAACCTCCCCATGAATCAATGATAAAGAAGAAATTATCATCTCTCACATTTTTTTTTTCTTCCTGAAAACAAACTACATTATTTTATGTTTTCTTTTATTTATTGCGCCCATATCAGGAAATGCAATATTGAAAAAGCCTCGAGATACGTCTTGAATGGCCTTCTTGTTGGAAGTTTAATATATAGAGGACCCAACCAAGCTACATATTGCATGTGACAGACGTTTAATGATTGTTCATACGGTAAACTTACGCATACCATTTAAGTTACCTTTTAATAAAAACGTACTGGTGACATGAAACCTCAAAATTAATAGTAACATTTTCCCTGCTTTCGAACCTGAATTATTAACAAAATTCATATGAACTTTTATTAGTTATGTATCACTAACCAACTTGTGTTGAAACATCATTTAATTTTATTACATATGGGTGGCTGAGTGGTAAAACTCGCGCTTCACAGTGCGAAGGGCCGGCGTTCGAGACCCGGTAGCGGCAGAGCGTAGCAGTTTAAAATCCTAAAAAGGGATCTGGACCTCTAAGCTGCGAAAATGAAGGAAATGCCACTGGGTGGGCCAGGAGCGGTACGGTATATGCGTGTACATATACGGCTCGGTGGCTCCGAACCCCTACACCGAAAGGTAGAAAGGGTAAAAGATTAAGAAGAAGAAGACATATGGGTGTGCCTTATTTTTTGTGCTCACAAAAATCGGTATCATCCAATATTTCAAGATTGTTTGGGCGCTCATGAATTGTTTACGGTCTTCTATGATAATTAAGATAAGCAACAAAATTTATATCGCCATTTTCAGATAAATCTACTAATTTTATCTATTGTTTTTCCAAAATCAAATGACTGGATTAATAGAATATCTGTATCTTGGGCTTAGTATTTTTATTCGGCTCTAGTTGAACCAGATTTGCGATAGTTTTTAGAGTTGAACTCAAACTGAAAAACGATTTAAACCTTGAATTTCAACTTAAAGCTGAACTTCGTTTTAAACTTACGCTGAAAACCGCGAGATATATTGTATTTGAACCAGTTTATTGAAATAAAGATAGAATCTATTATTTCGATCAGTTTATTAATAAAGAAAATATTTCCGTAGGCTTTATAACATTCATATTAAACAATGCGCTAAAAATATAAAACAAATCGGATTTTATTTAAAAAATTATACTTATATCAGGTCTTTCACAACTTATGCATCAAATTAAAACGGAAGAAAGTTCAAACAATACTTGTCAGAGCTAATATTTTCCTATCACAGGAAAACTGTAATTATTTTTTAAATAGTTATATGGACAATTTTGAGAATCCCTGACCTCATCGGGTCAGAAACCATGTTTATTTTCTTGATGTAGAAATAACCCTTGTAAAATTCAAGTGGGTCCTGTTTGTTTTGTCTTTTGCCTTCTTTAAATCCGATGGACCGTCGATTCGTTGCGGACGGAGAAAAACCGTAACAACGACATGCCACGCCAGCTAAGTGTCCACACTTTAGAGAAAGATATGCATGCGTTAATAAAGTTAGGTTAATATGTTAAATAAGGTCGTCTATTTTTACTTACAGGTAGCTGGTTCACCCCATCTTACGCCAAGTTCAACGACCCTCTTGCAATAAATAAATCCCCGGTCTCACAACAACACTTTTATTTGCCTAATTTATTGTAATCATTTTTTCTTGTTTAACACTCATTAAATCGCTTTTATCGGATATAATCTTATAAATAAATTTGACGCGTTAGTTATGACATACTCGGTAAATTTCGTAATTAGAAGAATATATGTTTACGTCAACTGTCTATTGTTTCCCGCAACTCCTTTTATGTTTTAAAATCTCTACAGGACTTAGCATCAATTCTTCACTACAAATATCACATTTGTACAGTTTAGCATTTATTTTCGGATTTGCGTCCACCTTTCTCTGTTCAATCTTCATTTTTGGTTTTTCACAAAAGCTTTCGTGCTGAAACAGCTGAAAGAACGACATTCCAAACATAATCTTTCCACAATTTGGACACTGAAATTCTACAGAGTACATTTCTTGTTCTAAATTTGTATCCCACTCCTCTTGAAGTAAGCAATTGTATATTACATGTTCACTAACACTAAGACCACCAGTTTTCTTATGTTCCCTCATTACAAAATCTTTGTCGAAAGGATTTTTAAATTACACAGAACTTCCTCTTGCGAAAAGCCCGTATTCTCGTTATAGATGATTTTCAAATCAGCAGGAAGCAATCTTTTGAGATTATAGCTGGTTTCACTAGACATAAATTTAACGAGATTATCTACCAGATCAGGATCATCTTCTATCTTGCAATCATTTAATGTCGCCTCTAATTTATTTATCCATTTTTTGCGTAAGTCTAAAGCAGTTTTAAGCAATGTTTTTCCTTGGCCAACATATGGTATATCAACTAACAAGAATTCGTCAAAAACGAATTTGGTTAATGTAGCATTCGTAGCTATTGTTTTGCTGAGAAGTAGTAATGTTTGCAAGGCTGGCATCCGCATTACGTTCATCAAGTATATCTTCTTTGTCTTTAAAATCGATTGGTAAACTAATATTTGGTGCTTTTTACTTATAGGTCTCTTACTAAAATAACCAGGCGGTGGTACTTCTATATCATCGTTATGAAGATCTAAAATATCCGGATGTAGAGAAAATATACTCGTAGGTCGCAGAAACACATAATTCCTGTTTTTAGTATGATACAACTTCTCACTTACTGTTTTGGATGTATTATGTTCATCTTCAATAGCAATTTGTGGATATAAGCCGCTAGTCAGAACTATTTTCAACATAATAAGATCCTTGTAACTATTCGCGCTATTTTCTAATACCAATTTCTCCAATCTTTTGTGATCGTTTGTAATTTTAAATTCTATATCTCTCAAGTCAAAATTACCGTCGTTTTTTTCTGCGTCAAACATTTCTAATTTCAGATATTTTCTTTGAGAAGACTTAGATTTGTTCTTCAAATCGTCCCGAATCGCTTTTAGTTTCTTTAGTTCACCATATCTTATAGTTCTTTCAGCACTTGATAGTTCCTCTTCAGCAATTTTAGATAAAAGATTTGCATCGATTAATATATCTCTAAATTGCTCTAATAGCTTTGTGACTTCATAGAATCTCTGCTCCTCTAAACAACGCTTTCTTGTCCAGATTTTAGTATTCTCGCCGCTACGTTTAATTTTTAACCATTCTTTGTATAAGTTCAATAGAGTTATTGGGTCTCCATGGTTGGACTCGAGTCTCTTGCGTAATTCCTCAGCATCCAAGTTTCTCGAAGCAGCTTGAGTTAATGGGCTTTGAACGCTTAATAATGCTGCAGTGGCTAAAATAGAATTTACATTTCCGAAAACGGTGGATAAAATAAGCATCTTTCCTATACTCAAATCAACAGGTAATCTAGATAATTTATCCCCCAAAGATGTTAGAGATAGTGTGTCTTCATCTATAGCGAGAGCACCACAAAATTTTAATTTCTCCACACTTTGTTCGATTAAATCATTACTTGGTTTTTCAAGAAACGGGAAATTAGATATATCACTCAATCCTAATGAAATCATATGTAATAATAAAGATTCCAAAGGAACCAAATGTATTTCAGCAGGAGTGAATGCATCAAAGGATTTGAAATCTTCTTCCGAGTATAATCGAAAACAGCTTCCAGGTCCTGTCCGCCCAGCTCTTCCAGCACGTTGTCTGGCACTATCCTGAGAAATATTACATTCTGCCAACCTATTCACTCCACCTTCTGCCAAATAGCTCATTCTGTTCACTTTACCTGAATCTATAACAAATCTCACACCATCAATGGTAACTGAAGTTTCTGCAATATTTGTTGATACAATACATTTCCGAACACCCTCTGGAGGATAGTCAAATACTCTATCTTGTTCCTCTAATGATAAAGTACTATGTAAAGGAAGAACTATCCAATTTTTCTTCTGTTCTGCATACTCTGTGACAGCTTCACAGAGTTTATTAATTTCTGAAAATCCATTTAGAAAAATTAAGAGATCGCCTTTCTGATTTGGAGGATGTTTTTCATCTATCATTTGTAATATTTGTAAGTATGGTGTACAATCAAACTTGTCTGCCTTTTTTATATAAGGATCCTTTATTATTGGTTTATAGTGAATTTCAATTGGATATAACCGACCAGGAACTTGTATCACTTCTAAATTTTCATTTGCAAAATACTCAGTAAATAATTTTAAATTTATAGTTGCTGACATCAAAATTAATTTAAAATTTTCTCTTTTGTATAGCAAACACTTCATAATTCCAGTTAAAAAATCTCCATGCAAATGTCTTTCGTGGACTTCATCTAATATAATAATATTGTAAGATGTTAATGTTTCCTCTTCAGAAGCTTGTCTTAAGAGTAACCCCTCGGTCATGAAAATAATGGCTGTATCTTTCCTCTTAGTTTTTTCAAATCGAATTTGGTATCCAACAGTGCTTTTGTAATCAGTTAGCGTTTCATGTGCTACTCTTTTAGCTAACGAAACACATGCAATTCTTCTCGGTTGAGTACAAACTATCTTATCCCATCCAGCATCTATTATATATTGAGGGACTTGTGTTGATTTTCCACATCCTGTATCACCAGCAATTAACATCACTCTGCATTGTTTCAATTTTCTAATAATCTCTTCTTTGTATGCTGCAATTGGCAAATCATTTTGTGCTTTCCGTAATTTTTTTACCTTCGCAAACCTAGTTTTTTGTTGAAAATCTTGATATACCTTAATGATTTGTAAAAAATTCACAAACATCTCTTTGGATATATGAAACCTATCACCATTTCTATCAAAAAGAGGTAGCTTTTCGAATAACTTGCTTGATTTTAACTTGAAATTAATATTCAATAATTTATCTTTGTCAAAATTATTAGATGGACTTCGATTTAATTTAATGGTGTATTTTTCAAAAATCGCCAGAAATCCTGTTGAGTTTTAATATTACATTGCTCCTCTAGAAACCTTGCGAGTTCAGATTTGTACAAATTTAAATCCTTTTCCTTTTCATTTAATTCAGCGTATTTGCCTTTCTTCTTAGACTGCTTAGCATCCACATCTACTTCGTATCTTCTTTTGTTGTAACTTGAATGTCCATATTTGTAATAATCTCTATTTTTGTCACTCATTTTTAGTGTAAATATAACCTTATTTAAAAGAACAACAAAACATAACATGAATTATCATCTGATTACTACCAACCTTTGCTAATAAAATAACTATTCATTTAGGTAACCTAAAGACAAAAATAAATGTGCATACAGCATACAAAATACAGCGGGCGGCAGAAAGTATGCATCATCTGAAATTTTCATATTCTAAATACCAATGTTATATACCAATCCTGCATAAGAAATGCCAATATATACCAATAAAATAAATAACAGCTCATCAAACATAGCATGATTCCTGAGATAAGCAAATAAAAAACATACGTCATTTTTGGTCTGTGGGCGGAGAATTAAGACGAAAAAGGAGCGTGGCAAAATTCGTTTTTACATTTTAGCTTATATTTTCTTTTTCTTCCTGTCTGGCAGGGGCAGGCTTAACAGCTAGTATAATATAATTTTATCTTGAACGCTATACCTTGTTATTGATAGTGGACGGGGTTGTATATTTTTACTAGAACTATCGACTGCTGAACTCGGATAAACAACATGTACGCCTATCGCATTCATATAAAGCGCAAAAAGTCTTATCACACAGATGTTTAATTCAGAGTAGAACAAAATGAAATAGTCGATCGGAAATGGACAAGTTGGTGCCAACGCAAATAAAATATTCCTTGTCGTTCACTAGTTATTAGTCTTTTTAAATGTCCTCCTCTACCACTTCCAGGTCAATCAAACAACAAATCGGCAGTTAATTTGCTATATTTTCAAAACATTAAAATAACGTTTTCGGAGAACCTTCGACAGTGAAAATATAACTACTAGCTATTAGTTAGGTGAAAAGTAACTAGCAAGTAACTAGCGACGCTAGCATCGTTTAAAATAATTACATTACAGCTATCCTCAATTTTTAATTAATGTTTATACTTTTTAAAGGGTGTTTGTGTTTATCATTATTTATTTCCGAAAATATTTTCACTTGCTTTTAGACTATATTTTTGGTATTAAATTGTTGTATAATTAAGGGTTTTTCAGAATATATACGTACAAGAGTTAATCTTCTGTATTTTCAGGTTTAGTGTTAAGTGTTTAATTTACATTTTGAAATAGGTCGGCGGTTTTTAATTCAAACAATTTTGATGATTCTCTAGAAAACGACGTACTTAGGTGCGCTAATTGGGCAACTACAAGGTAGCCGTGTAATGGCTTACTAGGCAAACACGAATTGCATGTGCCAATAATCACGGAGGGAATTATGCTTTATTAATCTCGGATTGACTGTACCGTATAGTTGCAGTCCGGGATTAATAAACCATAATTCCCTTGCAAATAAGAATAAGGAGGCTGTGGCTAAAATAATATATAAAATAAATAAAAAGTGTCAACAGTGTTTTGGTCTGTTTCGCGTGTTCAGTGTGTGATATTTATTGTGCAATACTTTAGTGTTGTACAGTGTTCGTTTTGGGCATTAACCGGATATCGCCAGTGATACTGAATTCCCCCAGTTTTCCAGTGAGGATGGCAACCTAGTTGCCGAAATACGTATCTGAATTTTTTTCCGAACGGTGTGGTAAGAGTAATTTTATTTATTATATATATATATAATTCCCTTCCGGATTATTGGCATATTTTTCTAATAATAATTTGTGCTGGCTTACTCAGTCACTTTACGGTTACCTTGTAGCAACACAATAAACTAAGTCGCTTTGTAGAGAGTCACCCAGATTTTACTTTAAATTCAGAAACCAATACGAAATCTCGAGAAGTGTGTGTTCGTTATTTTATTTCTTCTTCTTCTTCTCGTCAATCCTTATGCCTTTCAGCGTCGGATGTATGATATTTTATTTCAAATTCGAAAAAAAACATTGCAAGTATTTAGTGGATAATGCTATTGAAACAGTGTACAAGTCCACTAAATATTAACATGTATTTGATTAAATAGTGATAATTATTTTTTATTAGTGGTAATTTATGCGTGGGATTACGTCCTAGTAATATTTGTTTCAAATACTTATCACTTAATTACAAAGAATTGGTTCATACCAAAACGACATAAAAGCACATCAACAGAAATTCTGATTCTTAGTGATTAACTATAAAAATATGATTTAATTAGCTACAGCAGATGTAATTTTTCCAAAACTTATCATTCTAGTGAACATTGAGAAACCTAGAAGCTCTATGGAATCTCTATGGAATCTCTATCTAGACAAAGTGGTAATCCAGAGGAAACACAATCATTTCTACTATATATGTACATGGCAAAACTATAAATGCAGTTAATCCAATAGAAGTGCATTCAGCAGAGGATATTACCGGAAATAATATACATCACACTCCACCAAAAGAGATGTTAATATTACTAGTACTATAAATCCTGCAAGCTTTTATAACATAAAATTTTGTAATAAATTTTCCTGCGAATGACTAATATAAGCACCTTCCTTTATTTTTTTCTATTTCAATACGAGCATTTATGACTGACATATATTAACTAAATATATTAAATATTAATGAAAACTAAAACTATTTTATTTCAATTACAGAATCACTCTTTCAAAAGTTGGCCATCTTACTTAAAAGGCAAAAAGGTTGTACAGAAGAGCTAAAAGATTGTCAAAAAGCAGACTAGTTTATAAGGAGAAACCAAGTCTTCAGCAACACTGTGTTTTACGTTATGAGAATATTAGATATAGATCATTCACTTTCTTCTTAAAATAGATTAAATATAATAGTTTGCCTGTTGCACATATGTTGTAAAAGAAATTGTTTTCTGGTAATATATAAATATTTAGTTAGCACCAAGTTAGGAGAGAGACAAGAGAAGTTAAAAAAGTTGTAAAGCCGACATTCATATTTGCCTGCGAAAGCTGGACGACAAACGGAAAAGCAAAAAAGAAAGAAGCAAACTAACAGCAACAGAAATGAGATTTTTGAGGAAAATGCAAGGAAAAACAAGAAGAGATAAGATAAGAAATGTCGAGCTTAGAGAATAACTACGTATAGTGCTAGTAGAAGAAACTATACAAGTGGGACAACTAAGATGGATGGAACATATACAAAGAATGGGACAAGATAGATTAGTAAAAAAGGTGGACGAAGCAAGAGATAGTGGAAAACGACGAAGACGGAAACCAAGAAAAAGATAGAACGGGAAAGTAAGAAAGGCAGCGGGATAGAATTGAGTAAAGTGGGAAGATATACCAAAATCGGCGCAGAACAGAAAAAATGGAGAGAAATATGGAAGAAACCGAATAACTCAACTCCCACTCAGCCGACACCGAAAGGTACATAGCTCAAGGATTGAGTGAGTAAGTTAGCACAATTAATTTTAATTTTGCGTGTGAGAATCACAAAGAAGGCAAATCACATTAGGCTTCAACAAATTCTGAAAAGCATGCTTTCACAATTGAACATCGGGAGTAAATAAAAATTTAAATAGTAAAGATACAAGATACTGTTACACAGAAGTATATGACTTAAGTAGAAAATAATAAAATGCAATGAAAGAATATTTTCGTGGATTTAAGAGATTGTTAGGATCAGTTGCAGTCAATGGACATGGATGATGGTACGGGAGATTGTAGATGGACAACAGGCGATAATAATCAAGACGAAAGTTCCAAATCTGCTTCAAGAATACCATAGTAGTGTTACAGGAGGGCATCTGGGCATCGAGAAAATCAGCAAAAATCAGGCGTTCGTTTTACTGTATTAAATGCCGTGGTGATGAAATTGTAATACTTGTGTTGCCAGTAAGCGACGAAAAACTCGGAACAGAGTAAATAATTGAAGCAATATCGGGTACAAGCGTTATTTAAACGAATTACTATTGATGTCACTAGATCCTTTTCAGTTACTCGTCCCGAAAACTGATGCATCCTAATAATTATGAACTATTTTTTAAAATGGTAATAATTGTATGATCTGCTAGACGAGGAAGCTACTATAGCTACTCAAACTTTCATCAATTTTGATTACCACGTGAGTTACATTGAAATCATGTTAGAACCTCTGAATGTGCAATGTTTCATCCATAGTCGGCCTGATTGAATGTTTCGTCAAAATCATCAAAAACTGTTTACGAATGGTAGTAAACGAGTAGCTATCTAATTCTTGCAATACCGCACTGCTATAGATGACCTCACATATAGGACGCATGCTACTATTTTTGGGTAATTATTGTCTGTAAAACAACTATTATCCGTACAAACGCACAGTGGAACACACAGAATATATACTTTTAAACGATCCTTTGTTATAGACATACCATTTTAGTAACTGTATAGAGTTGGTAGTGTAATGTCTGGTATACTACTACTCAAATTTCAGACGTAAAATACGTACGTAATTACAGTCAATTGATTACGGTAATAGAAATGTCTATTACGAAAGAAATATAGTCACAAAGATCCATACTAAAGGTAAATAAAAATCAATTCTTGGACATAAATCCTTTGAAATATAAATACGGCCTGGAATATAGCTTAAAATGAAATGAAAAATATGATTTGATGAATATCATTATTAAAGTGGCGATTTCTTTCAACATGATATTTATAATTCATAATGCAAGACCTGGAGATTAACCTTTTATTTTAAAATTTAACAAATGGCCGCAATGCAATATAAAGAAAAGGTACTACACACATGTGAAACTTACCTGCGCAGCAATAAGGGCTCTACACATTTCTTCTCTCTCACTGTCGTTCACTGGTTGACCACCTTGATCTAATCTCGGATTTGATTGTAAATGTTGATATAATTGACTTCTAGCTGATGCCAGGCTTGCTCTCAGTACTCTCAAAACAATAGCGAAGATAGGTGCACATCTATAGACTCGTTCGTCACATCTCATTATTTGTAAAGGGTCTTCAGCAACATCTATTCTAGTTAAGCCACTATAATCGCCAACTAGGTTTTTTACAGTCAAAACCCATAGTCTTCTAGGTAACACACTATTCAATTTAAACCAGACATCCTTATATAAATCTTGTACGTAACGAGGAATACTTTCCGCTAAAATATTTCTTGAGAATTGAGTTATAATTTCAGCAAAAGGCCATATATCTATAGCTTCTTTTTTAATAACAACTGTAAAATATCTGCGCCTTTTGATGGAGTTTTCTCCAGTTGATTAAACGCATCAACTAACATATACTCGCTTACAAAAGATGTCTTGTGGAAGGTCCTCATTGACATATCATCAAGCCAATCTTCAACTAAAGTTAAATGTGGAAAATGTGTAGCAAGTAACTTTAATAAGGGCCCAAATAGCGTTGAATACGAACTTTGATCCTTCTGAGCATGATGAAGAAGGTACTTAATAGGTAATTCTGATAGAAATTCAGGGCTATATATCTTGATTTTTCTACTGGAAGCAGCTAAATTCTGAGCATTATTTAAACGACAATCTTCATAAAGTAGTAGGTAATATAAAAGAAGTAACTGAGGCGTTAAGCTAGTTTCAGATATTACCACATCATAATTTTCTGCAGTATCAAAGTCCATTGTAAAAATCGATTTCTTTTCGTTAAAATACTGTCCAAAGATAGAACTCTGAAATACCCTTCGTATTTCGTTTTCTGTGAGGGGTTTATTCGATTGCTCAACATGTTTAGCATTAGGTAAAATTATACTGTTCACATACACATCAACAAGAAGGGGAAGAACCGGGTGTAACGGATTTACACTAACGCAAATTTGCTTGTAAATCCAATTTTTGATATTAACATTATGCTTTGCAAAGGCTCGAGATTTCAATAATTGGTGGATGCAATGAATCGGTAAAAATCCGGACATATTCGCGTTCAAATTTTCTGTTACTGGCACTTTAACAGCATGCGCAGTAACTACTTGTTCCGTAAAAATTTCCTGCGTAAATACTTGCTTCATTCGCGTCATATTATTGTGTCTTATGGGAATTTTCATGCCCAATGTTGCACAAACTAAATCACATATAGCACTGAGTTGATTGCTATGGAAATGAATAGCCATTAATAACAACATCTCTCCGAAAAGAGGCCGTTACACCACTGGCTGATTCGAAATAGGCTTCTTCGCGAACTAGCCATTGTACCTAAAATATCAAATTTATAATAACTTTAATGCTACGGTTATTGCGTGTTTGAACCCATTCTATGCTCTTCCTTTCATGTTCAGGTAAAGACACCAAAGATGGACAAGCGATTAACATGCAAAGTCCTATAGATACAAATCTTACTCCAGCTGGTGTTGGACTTGGATGAGATATTAATAGTTGTACAATCATATTAACTTCGTCATCTTGAAACCTTAAAACAGTATATAATTTCACTTACAATCGAATTATTTTATTAATCAAGAAAGTTGTAAGGCGGAACAATTACATGTGATTTTCCAGGTTGTCGACCACTTTTAGGTTTAAAAAAAAGACAAAATTTCAATTTAGCAGATTATGTATGATAACTATATTTTAAACCGTTTTCGTAAAATCTTCATACAGTGTTAGTTCCTAACAACTAACAAGTGATGAATTTTTAAAATACCTTCATGAAATATAATATGCGAAATTTAAATTTTGTTTTTTATTCCGGACTAAAAGTGGAAACTTAAAATTTAAATAATCCTAATTATAAACAATTTAGAGACACGCCGTATAAATATATAATAAATATGCAGACTTAGTCCGGTCCAATAAAATAACGAAACCAAGTCATGTTCATCAACTCCCTAGTATTAAGGATTATTCATTCAGAAAACGACATTATTAAATAATCAACATAAAAATTCAACACAAAACTATTTATCATTTTATACAACAAAATATAGGAAAAAAAATTGAACAGCTTTATTCCAAAACATTTATATATATATATATATATATATATATATGTCTATGTATATATTTAATTTATTATTACAATCGTTGTGACAGATTGTAAGTGATCCAAAATCTTCACAACCATGTTTTAAATCATTGTTCCGTTGGTAATAAAATTTCTCCTCAATTCCTAGGTTTGACGCTTTCTTCTAAATTAGGTATTAATATACTAAGGCAAGAAAAAGGCAACAGACATATAGCAAGGAACACCTTAGGCGTCAAATCAATAGCGTTTTAGGTGGAGGACAAGGAGCGGTCAGTCACAGCAGCCAGTTGCTATCATGGTCATGCTTTAAATGTAACTACACTAAGTCAAATATAAGAATGTGCTTCAAGGTCAGGTGTGCACTGAAAAAGTATAAGTTTCTACGCACGTAATTTACCTAGTGGTCGTGATCATGTGAATGTCGAATGCAGTTGCTTTATTCGATGTTCACACGATCACAGCCACTAGGTAAATGAGGTGCGCTGTGGAAACTTACAATTTGCACCTGACCTTGAAGCGCGTACCTATACTGTAAGTTTTGGACTAAAGATATTGAATATTTTTTATATGTGTCTATAAATGTGTTGTATAAAGTGATAATAAATAGTTTGAAATTAATTTTTCATATTGATTATTACTGTCGCTTTCTCTGTAAATACCGTTCAATAATAGAGGAAACGACCGCTTTTGTGACTAGCTGTACGTATATTTGTGTGTTCATAATAATGTATAACTTTCTTTACTTAAATATATGTGCAGCCATCTTACTTTATACCAGCTATTCCTCTAAGGGCACAGTAGAGTCTTAATAAAGCCGACGCTTGGACGACAACGTTATTCGGCAATTGGCCATTTTGAGATGAGTTGATTATAGTTTGAAGTCTTCTTAACAATTCATCTCGCAGTTGTTGCAGTGCAGTACTAGATAATTCTCCTTTCCTCTTTTGACCAGTACGTATAAATAAAGCAAACCAATTGCTACAAGTAAAAATAAAAATAGTAAGTAGAAGGGTTGGGGTATGCTTTGGGGATTTGCAACTCCACGAACTCGAGCTCGACCTCAAATGCAATAAAGTGGCACGTGTTTACCATGAGACGTAAATTCTGATATAATCACTTCATAAATTCGCTTCTAAATAAATATTGATGTTTGTACATGTGAGGGATTCGATATGAATTCTCTCACAATGCACGTATTACGCATTTTTTACAGTTATTTTTTCTACAGAAGTGGACAACTTGCTGTGGCAACGCATGTTAACAAAAATGGGTGGACAGCGATTGTTGTTGCAGAAGCAGTCGAAGCTTTGAAAAGCCATGCGTTTGAGATACCAACTTCAGAGTTGAAAAACCGCGTCGAGAATTGGTTTGAACGCATGCAAATCTTAAAGGCGAAATTTTGAAAAGCCATAAGAGTTTGTTCCAAAAAAAAAAGTTCTATGTAACATCTTAAAAGACGCCCCTCGTATGAACATCTAAATTCACTTAATGTATAGATACTAGATACTACCGTTAAGCAGATTTTCGAATATTTGTTGTGCATTGGAATGGGTTAATAGGAGTGAAGAAGCATATATCGTAATCATCATCAGACTCTTACGGTAGAGTATCTTCATTTTTCAACGTTCACTTCCCAATTTGCGCACATGGCTGGTAAAATCTGCTGAACTATAGTGATGTCTTATAAACAGAATATACCCTGAAGTGTAATGTCGCCGGCTCAACACGATATTTTAATTCATCATGAAATTTTAAAATCGCTGTATCTCAGTAAATAATGATTCGATCGAGATGATTTTTGGCGGAAATTACTCGCGAATCTTCAACGCTTCTGACGATATAAACAAATTGGTCAATTCTTTTCGATTTTTATATATAGAATATCCACGAAGATTACGTAACTGCAAACTGAAAAACAATGGTGTAAATACTGTAATTACCAAAATTATTCCTCAAACTCATTCCTCGTACTCCATAAACAATATTGCGAAAGCTCATATCGACGGAAGAACATTTGCAGCAACACCGAGAGTAAATGAACGAACTCAGCCGAGTTCTCAACGCCATTAAGGCATTATGTTCGTTGAATTTGAAACACATACATACTTCCATTATTCAATTATATTGCCAAAAGATACATAATGATTCATCACACGTTTGAATAGTTTCATAACAACATTTAATTAGGATTCATTTGTCAGTTTTTGTTACTAATACATATTAATTTCGTTCGCAATCTATACATAGTTAAATAGTTACTTGTTTTTGAGAGACTTGCTTTTTGAATTTTTTTCTCGTCCTCCCGTACAATTAACGTCTTTCTTTTTTTTTCGGGATTTTTTCAACGCGATGTTGCTCAAAAGTTCCGTGAAATATTTTCGCGCATTTACTCACATACGGCAGCAAAGCTTTCACATCTTTGGCCTTTTCCTCCGAAATGCCTGACTTTTGCACAGGAGTAGTCAAGTCGAGGTCGTCAAATTACACAGGCGTGTCGAAGAAAAAGTTTTAGCTTCGTTGTTATAATCTTCAAACAAGTCAGCTTGCCCATTCGTTCGAAATCTTTGACCGTATAGTCATTGCGTTCCAGTACTATGAAAGAAGGGTTTTGGGCGCCCCTTATTAAATCGATGTATTCGCGTTCTGTCTCGATACATTCTTGTTTTTTCGTTTTTTTGCCATACACCCCGAAATTCCTATCACATTGTGAATATGAATGGCCACGTACGGGATACAAAAATTGAATTTCAATTCCGTATTTTTAGCAAGCAAGGAAAGACATACTGCAAGGGCAGAGTTCTCGCCTGGCATCCCTTCCCTTTCCTACTAGACAGCAAGGGGTCACGCGCATATCGCCTTATGCTATCTGAGCCCACATATGTAATTATTAGCTGATAATTTAATGTGCTATTCAATAAACGCAGTACATTTAGAAACTGGCAGCATACTAACGTCGCAAAGGAACATAGTCTACAAGATGAAACATTATGCCGCGTGCCAATTCATCAAAGGAAAAACAACGAGTGCATGCTAAATTGTGTAAACCGAACTGAGGCTGTCCTTCCTCCGAATTTTAATGCACGTAAGTAGGGACAAGCGGTGGAGGGACAGCAACAGCATTAGTCCGGTTTACACTACTTAATGATAACTTATCGTGCACTCGTTCATCGTACCTTAGTGATGGTTACATATTAGGCAACTGCCATTATTACACCGTAGTTCAGAATGAACGCCGGCATTTAATATTTAATGAGTGACTAAACCAGGGAAAGTCTGAAAAGCAGTTTCTATTAGCTAAATAATATATGTATGTATACAGCAATTTTGACAATGAAAAGATTATGTTAACATACCGTATTGCTTGATCATTTCCAAGCAGCAATCCAGAAACAAATGCAACCATATCCCCCTCATTCTCAATGTCTCCCTTTTTACTACTTTCCAAAGATAAGGCAATAGCTAATGCAGGCATTCTACACAATTCCACGCATTTGCTTCTTACAGCTAATGCTTGTGATGGATTCATTTTACATAACATAGATATAGCAGCGCCACGAATTGAACTTGATATATTTTCTTCTTGTTTTTCTCCTTTTTGTATCAAGTTTGTACAAACTAGAAAAAGATATTGAAATTTTTACTACTAAACTAGGGAGTCACTTCATATAATTATAGATGAATAAAAAATTTAAAAACTTAATTTCTAATTTAAACTTTGATATTGAAAATGGCAACAGACTCTAACTACAAGGATCTAAAGAACTTCATAAGAAGTGGTTTTACCTCATTGAGACAGTTTAGCTTCATTTTCATTATTATTACAAAATTAACAAAGCAAAAATGATTTTTCAACTTTGAATGTAATTTTCAAATAGAAATTTTAACATGTCTTTTAAGCTCTGTATTATCAAGTCTTAGGTATTAAGTCTTATTAAGGTTCTAACTGTAATTCTTTCTTTAGAATGAAATTAAAACACATACCTTCTCTAAAACTATCAGGAAAATTGGCAACCACCCTGCATATAACTGCAGGGCCATTATTTACATGCAATAAAATTTCTGTAATATTGATTACATTTAATAAAGTTGGTAATTCAGCTAGAGCAATGCAAATCACATCTGATATTTCCTCAATGTATATATCATTATCAAACAATTCAGAAGATTTAATATAAAATTCATGGTCTCCATGCCCATCATTTGCATCGTGTATTTGTGAATATATAAATAACAGTTCACTTAAGACTAGTCTCAATCTTCTTGTCATATCTGATCTTTCGTATTCCAATGCCAAACCATTTGGTAAACTTCCTATTAATGCTGAGTCACCTAAATTTGATCCTGCTTTCTGTCTTAATTGTTGCTCTTTTTTAACATCCGCTTCCAAGACATGAAAATCAATTGATAATAAAGCAACTATAGAATTTACCAATTCAATGCCAGAGATTATAGTGAGAATATCCATCTTCTGCTTTGAGCATTTCTTGGACGTATCAAGTGGCGATATCAAACTCATCCTGACTAAGCAAGGTAAAATAGATCTTATATCTTCTTCGGTACATTTTGACAATTCTTCAATGTTTACATTCTGTATCGAGCGAAAAACGTTCGGAGATATATACTTTTTAAACGTCATTTTCTCTTATTAGAAGATGTTCTTCAGTAATGTTTTTATAAATGAGATAACCTATATAACCTCTAAATTCGCAAAGGACTTAAACATTACACCCGAATAAACTCCTTGGTAATAAATAAGAACGAATAGGTACCTCCATCACTTTAGAACTGTATTACTGCGATTGTATTTACTTCAATATTCATTCGTGTACAATAATGCCCTAATAATTAGTTATAAAACCTTCGCTATAAACATATACGTGCAAGAGGCAACGCAATAACTCGTTCGTCAACCAACATTCAACATTATGAAGAATGATAACTAGGAAGGAGTGTTATTTATGGAAAGAGGAAACTATTTCTTTCTGGTGATGGTCACCCGCATGATACAATAATATTAGGTATGCTCGAATTGAAACGAAATTAGGTTTTGTTCGCGCATTAAACTAGGCGCGTCATCAGTACCCTCACCTACGCGTGTCCGCCATTGTTATACATAGTGTTTACCGTTCAGTCCGTTCACGCCGTATTTGCGTCTCCCCCATCAGATGGCACCCTTATTATATATAGCAATATCGTTAACCATTTGTATACGTTGATTAATTTGAGAGAAAAATTGAAGTAAATATTGATGGGAAGACTATGGAAAGTAGGGTAAGATCAGGACAATCATTTAAAATCGCTTTCTATCGACTTTCCCAAAGCGCACACATTTATTTATGAGTAGCGCTATAACTATATTGTACTGATACAGCTATATTAATCTCAACGCGTCATCAAAACATGCGCAAGAGTATACCTTATGATTAATAAAGAAAAAATTATAGAGTATGTGATCTTCATTTCGCTGAAAATGTAAAGTTTCAAACACATCACAACAGCACATCTTGTTGCAGATGCTTTGCTACCATTATATATCCCAGGTAAATATATATTCACTTATCATTGTAGAATGTGAAGGTAATATTCCTTAGGTTGTACACACAATTATGTTAAATTCGTATGTCAAAATATAATGATAATGGCGCCCTAAGCGACACTAGGTTAAATTACGTTCTGAAGCCAACGTTGATTCTTTAAGGCTCGATACCCTAGAGTGAGAAGTACCCCCAGTGCGATGGAAGATATATTGTGTTGATTAGTGGCGGTATCTAAAGTTAAAAACCGAAGTTAGGTCGAACGAAGGCATAATACAGGAGAAGAACCTGTGCAGTGTTCTAATTTATCATCCCGTTAGTACACGCAAGATGTTATAAAAAGAGACTGAAATACGACTATGAATGTAATAAATATGGCACGGACGGTTTAGGGCACTTAACCCCTACTAGTTTTATATAAACACGATGCTACAATTCGGTCAATATTAGAAATGATTTATTTTCAATTAGTCATAAATTTCAAAGTATTGTCGATGCTATTACAAAGCTAGCATCTTCAAATACATCACTTTCTGATAACATAAATATAATCTCAGGTGTAGGCTTCCGCGGTCGAAATCACAATGTGTAACTTGGTTTCTAGGTTGGAACCGCGTCTGGTTTGGCGTGGGTGCCGACGTTCCGTCCACTATTACAAGAGACAAGTGACAGTAACACGATTAACATCGACGAGCAGCTCTGAAGATGTCCCTTGTAATAGTGGACGAAACATCGGCACCTACGCCAAACCAGACGCGGTTCCAACCCGGAAACCAAGTTAGACAGCATAAATATAGTAACTAATATTAGACAAGGCTTTAGCAATTTCCAAGATAAGTATAACAATAGAACGTAAATTGGAAGACGTCTTGAACAAAAACCCCATTAATACTGTTTCTTCATTTTGCATCTTTAACATCTGTAGATGTTGAAAAACGTTTTAGCATGTGTACAGGCCAAATCGTTGTGTTGTACAATTGCAACAACGTTCATGTAAAATATTGTGTGTGTATTGTAATGCTAGAAAGAAAATGAAGGGAATGCCACTACTTTTGTCCTTTAGCTCTGCGGTCGAAGTTGTTCCTACGCAGCCATTCAGGCCCACGATAGATAATGTATTACCGGTATCACCACATTCACCACAGAATAGAGAGAAGCGGCAAAGTTAGAAAATCTTGCGGTCAATTTTGTATGCGCATGACTGGCAACCATATTTTAAATACGACGATAGGGACTATATTTGGCTAGCTTCATTAATGTTATTGTTATGGGATAGTGTGTGCACATTAAATTTAAAACATACAATTATTGTTGTGTTTCATTGATTTAACTTTTTAGCACATACTATTCTTTTAACATACCCAAAACTCTAATATTTTTAAATTAATACGAACAAATATGCACTTTTCGTGTTTTCCAAGTGGCGTTGGCCAAGTTCTGAGATATTTCGAGGACATTCAAATCGACCACATCAACATCAAAGCTGCCGACGCACTCTGCGTTCAATGTATTCTGTCGTATTACATACCGTCTGATAGACGGGTGATGGCGAGCGGTCGCGCAGATAAGGTTCCGCCTTCCAAAAACATAATTGCTTGTACGGATTTGAAAGAGAGAGAAAGAAGTACTTCGGACAATACCAGTGCCGAGCATAATAAATGCACTTTGTCGCTAGAAGCACTCGATAAGTTGTACAACAGATAGACAATAGCGAAAAGTTAGAAAATATTGTGGTCAATTTTGTATACGCATGGCCGGGAACCATGTTTCAAATACGACGAAAGCGTTATATTTGCCTAATTTCATTAATGTTATTATTCTGGGATGGTGTGTGTATATTAAAATTAAAATATACGGTTATTGTTGTATAACACTGATTTAACTTTTTAGCAAATACTATTCTTTTAACATATCCAAAACTCTAATATTGTTCAATTAATACGAAAACATGTGCACCTTTCGTATTTTCAAAATAGGGTTAGCTAACTTCTGAGTTATTTCGAGGACATTCAAATCGATATATAATATACTGCATACTCTCTTACACGGTTACCAAACTCCTATTCGTTCGTTTCTTTCGATCTTTTGGTTATAGTAGTAGTTGCGTCTTGTGTCAATTAAGTACGCTCTCTATCAGAGCTCATAGCATTATCTAATGTCGTATCTAAAATGCACATAAATATGCATGCACAGACATACAGCATAGACATATTATATAAGTGTGTTTTCCGTCTTGGGAATTTTACTTATCTATCATCACTTAGTTTCCAATTTGAGAATTGTACCGTAGCCGGTAGAGATTGCCGCTTGCCTTTCAACACGTTGACGGTAGAAAGAAATAGATATCCCCGGAGACTTATTGCTGGGCAGTAAACAAGGGTAGTAAAATCTAGAGTACAATAAGCAATCGATTTAAAAATGCTTAGAAATCGCTTAAAGCAGGTCAGACCCTTCTCGCAATTGCAAGTATTAATAGTATTAATATATAATTTATATATGATAAATTAGATATTTCTAAAATAAAAATGTAGTAACATAAAATAATTCCTATAAACCCCAAACGTAAACAGATGACACCTCTATAATTTTGGTTTTCTTATTTCCTAAAAATCTTGTAATTTTAGATATGTGCCTTGCCTCATCTTTGGCATAAGTGCCACATTAATTTCCGACGAATATAAGATAT
This sequence comes from Chrysina gloriosa, assembly GCA_038088585.1. NCBI lineage: Eukaryota > Metazoa > Arthropoda > Insecta > Coleoptera > Scarabaeidae > Chrysina > Chrysina gloriosa. The sequence continues at coordinate 13,204,749 of CM076095.1, forward strand.
TTACGTGAACACGGTTACAGTTTTCTATCGTATGTAACCGACCACCAATACAAAAAAGCTGTCACTAAATTTTATTTTGTTCGCACAAATAAGACAAACGAAAGCAACAATATACTTCATTTTTTAACCGACTTCCAAAAAGGAGGAGGTTATCAAGTCGTCGTGTATGTTTTTGTTATTATTATATAATAAAAACTACTCATAACTACTCATAACTACTCAACGGGTTGACCGATTTTAATGATTCCGGGTGCATTTAATAGAGCGTACATCCAGAATGGTCCCATTTTATCTTGAACCGATATCGAATTAGTGCTGGGCTAATATTAACGAAAAAACCAACAATAACCGACTTCTTATTGTAGGAGTGGTATATCGGTGTTGGCAACCCAAGAAGCAGGCGTGCTAGCATTTAGAGAACAGAACCGACTTCAAAAGAAGTTGTTTCAAATATATATATTTCATGTAAAAGTTGTTATTTGTACATTAAATAATTTGACGTTTCGGGGACAAAAATAAAAAATATATATTTTGATTTTAGTAAATCCAAAGTCGTAATTTGAATACTGGTAATGCTAATCAAAGAAAAAGATTAATACAGAAATTGAGGTTTACGACGGACGAATCGTTATTATGATTTTTCCTGTTCTAATTATAAAATGTGTTCAATTCAACATTGGTACCAAATTTATTCATAGACTATGCAAAAAGTAAATAAGTTAATTTTAAATGACAAAGGAATCGACGAATTAAAACTGCAATGTACATGTCCATTTACGATTTTTTCATGCGGGCGGGGCGGCCGCCTTTGTGGCTCTTACCATTATGAACTAAAAATATGAACGCAAACAAAACAGTAAAAAGTATGAAATAATAAAATCGTGTAATTTCGATAAATATTATGCGTTGGCCTTAGCAGGGGAAAATATAAAACATCCATCAGTGTGTAATAATGTATGTAGAATTATTTTACAACAAAAAATTTTTGAAAACAGAATTAAACCGACTTCCAATTAAGGGCCACAACCGAAAAAGCAGCATACATTAATTTTGCTCTAAAAAGAAAAAAATAATCTCTTTATTTTATTTCATTATTTCTTACCTAGAATAGATCAAATTTAACTTTTGGGAGTCGGTGCCAAATTATTTTCTTTGTATTCATATGCAATCTTATACGTTACTCAAATCTACATATATCCAAATCTAACGGAATTACCGTTCTGTCACGTTTTGTTATTAGCATTCTGTATATATGTATTTATTACTTAAACGTATTTTTTACTCAAGTTACATACCTGCAATCCAGTAAAAGCTCACGTCGATGTTATTTTCATAAAAACTTGAGTCTCAAAATACAATTCAAAAGAAAGAATAACAATCACACTATTAATACGAAAACAATAAACTACCTGTGGTTTTCATGCAAGCAAATAACACCTATGATTTGCCCTCTTTATTAAAACAACAGAAAACACTCCTTCTAGATTATCTCTAATAAAATGTTATGATACTATTACTATATTATTACTATACTACTACTACATCACTAATGTATGCTACTATTATTTACGAATGTCTTGGATATATCAATGTTTGGCGCCGACTCCCAAAAGTTAAATTTGATCCGTTCTAGGTAAGAAATAATGAAATAAAATAAAGAGATTATTTTTTTCTTTTAGAGCAAAATTATTGTATGCTGCTTTTCCGGTTGTGGCCCTTAATTGGAAGTCAGTTTAATTTTTTTTTTTCAAAAATTTTTTATTGTAAAATAATTCTACATATATTACTACAAACTGATGGATGTTTTATATTTTCCCCTGCTAAGGGCAACGCATAATATTTATCGAAATTACACGATTTTTTCGACTAATAAAATTGCACGTTTTTAGGAATTTTTATTGTTAATATACATTGTTATTTCAGCATTATAAAATACCCATCCATTCGTCTTATACATTTATCTTTCACTTGGATTTTTTCAATGCATTTAGATGCCAAGTTTTTGAGATTTGTGCGAATAACTTTGACCGTGTTTCTTATGGCATCTTCCTACAGCGGGATCCCAGCCTTAAGTACCCAGGCCGTGATAGGATTGTAGAATACTGTTCTGTATATAGGGTTGCCATGAACATTTGAATTTCGCAAACTCAAAAATGAAAGTCAAAGCACAAGTCAAAGTCAATACAATGACGGCAGGTGATAGTGCAATTACAACGATAACATTAGTTCGTATATATTCTTATATCAGCCGCTTACATACTTACGAGCACAGACCAGTTACGACATACACAAATTAATGCTATCCTAACTTAACTTAACATGAAAACTTATCATTGAATAAATAAAATTCGGAGGAGTGATAGCGGCAGTTCGATTTACACCATGGATGCACAGACCGCGGCCCGCCTGTCGAATACTGGTGGCCCGCCGACAGCAAAAATAATACTCTCGTACATTCGAAGAATATTTAATTCTATTCCAGAATAAAACCAAAAAAAAAATATGTTCGAAAAGTAATTTGAATCTCGCGCGCGCGCTATTTTGAATCTAGCGCCCAAAAATGCTAAGTAAATCGCTTGCTGCCTTTATATAAAGTTCAAAATAGTAGAGAAATCAAGAATTTTCTAGCGCGGTGTGAGCAAGCGAGATAGCAATAGTCCCGAATTCCCGATTGCTCGCGTAGGTACGAGTAGATACACGAAGCTTCCAGAGTCGTATGCGCGGTATAAAAGCCACGCTAACCGCAGCGACCGACAGTTCGGTTTTAATTTGAGTGAAATGTCAACAGGAAGAAATAAGCGCGAAAATACAAAGCGAAGTAATAAGTGATTGAGAATAAGTGCAGTTTAATAGTGTTTTGGGGAGGCAATAGTTCTAGTGTAGATTTTAACTCGACTAGCCGGTGTCATATATTTTGATCCACATTCAACGTAGATTTCCTGTTAACCCGTCAAGTGCCGTGTATAATTGTGTTGTGAAATCGTAAGTAAAACTCAGTTATTAATAAGTGTTTCCCTACCTATTTAATCAATTTTAATCAAATTTAGCTTTAATGTTGGCCAAATATTAAAATAAAACAAAGAAATTACTATTTTTATCAGAATTTCTCTAACTGTAATAATTACGTCATTATTTCAGATATAAAATCTGTATAAAAATCTTAAAATTTCTGAGGAATTTAATCAATTATTTTTGATAATTTAAAAAAGAATGGGTAATTTAAGTAGGTACTGTAATTTTTTTAGGGTGCTGTGTTAATCCTAGCCAGGATTAGAACGCAACATGGAGAAGCCAGGACCTAGTAAAAACGTAAGGTTAAAGGTGAAAATCGGCAGTTTCAAGAAATTTGGACTGAGAAATACTTTTTTGTATGGTCGCATAACAAAGTCGTTTGTTTAATTTGCAAGAATTCTGTTGCGATTGCAAAGGAATATAATGTAAAAGGCACTATGAAACGCAGCATCCTTCTTTTACCAAGTTTACAGGCGAATTAAGAAAGCAAAAAATGTTGTCTTTAAAACGGGAGCTTATTGGTCAGCAAGCTATAAGTTTACAAAACCCATTCAAGATTCAGAAACAGCTACAGAAGTTAGTTATGAAATTTCTCGAATGATAGCAAAGCGAAGTCAACCCTTCAATGATGGCGATTTTGTAAAAGAATGCATAGAAATTGCCGCTAAGAAAATGTGTCCAGATGCAGCAAAAAGTTTGAGAAAATTCAACTGAATCGTATGACTATCCAAAGACGAATTATGTCTTTGTCAGGTAATATTGCGGAACAATTAATTGAAGAAACTAAGATCATTGAATTTTTTTCATTAGCACTCGACGAATCCACTGATATTAGTTCCACAGCTCAACTTCTCATATTCATACGAGGTGTTACTCAAGATTTTGAAGTCTTAGAAGAGTTATTCGGAATGAATAAGGTCAAATCAAAGGAGTTGATATACTCAATGTACTTTTGGATGAGTGTTCAAAAACTGATTTGGACTTATCAAAATTATCGGGAGTTGCAACTGACGGTGATCCTTCGATGATTGGTGTCAATTCCGGGCTAGTTACTTTACTGAAAAAGCATCTGCAAGGAAAAAACATAAACGCTGAAGATCTCATGCAGTTTCACTGCATTATACACCAAGAAACCCCCTGTTCTAAAAAAATTGAATTTCAAAATGCCATGAAAGTGGTAGTTTCGACTGTAAATTTCATAAAATTACGAGGACTCAATCACAGACAATTCAAACAATTCCTTGATGACATCGAAAGCGAATACGGAGATTTACTGTATTATACAGAAGTAAGGTGGCTAAGCCGTGGATTGACACTGGAACGATTTCTAAATTTAATAGAAGAAATTGGAATATTTCTGGCGGAAAAGCAAAGGGATGTCCCGGAACTTAAAAATCCTGATTGGTTGTGTGATTTGGCTTTTTTAGTTGACATTACAAATCATTTGAATGTCTTTAACACACGGCTTCAAGGCAAAAATCAACTGATATCCCAGCTCTACGCTCATGTATCATCCTTTCAATGCAAGCTGACACTTTTCAGATCACAATTGAATTCTGGAAATTACAATCATTTTCCGAATTATAAGAAAATGGCTGAAAAATTCAACAAAACTGCGATTAATTTCAGTTATGTAGAAAAGCTAGATATTTTGATTCAATCTTTTCAAGACAGATTTTCGGAGTTTAAAAAGTGAAACCTCTGTTGGACATATTCAGCAATCCTTTCACGATTTCAGTTGAAAATGCGCCAGAGTCAATGCAGTTAGAAATTATCGACATTCAAAACGATCAAGATTTACGCAACAAATTCAACGAAGGAGACTTGCTGAACTTTTACCGCTGCATTGATAAAAATATGTACGAAAAGTTGCGCATATACGCTCTGAAATGTGCCAGCTTATTTTGTTCTACCTATATATGTGAACAAACTTTTTCAATATTAAATAATAATAAAACAAAAATCGAAACCGCCTTGCAAATGAAAGTTTGGAAGCAGTTTTACGTGTTGCTACAAGTAAATTTGAGCCAAATATAAAAAAATTGTAAGCACTATGCAGTGCCACGCTTCAAATTAATAAATTCTTTTTGAATTTTAATAAATTATTATCAATTCCTTATTGTCTTTATCATTACCTATACTTCTGGCGGCCGGCCCGGCCATCAGTTCATGATTTTGCCCGGAGTGGCCCCTAGTCTTCATAAGTCTGTGCAACCATGATTTACACTATACCCACGGCCTGTGGGTGTGGGTACTTAGGCATCAACGTTGGCTTCAGAACGTAATTTAACCTAGTGCCACTTGGAGCGCTATTATCATTATATTTTGACATGCGAATTTAACATTATTAGCTGTGCGTTTTTCAAATCTGAAATCATGGTATTTAAATGTTGGGTTTTTACTTGCGCTAAATCTAATAAAGAAGTGATGCTATATTCGTTTCCAAAAGAATTAGAGGTAAGCGCAGTTTAATAATGTATCAATTAACGCTGAAAAATATGTAAGGTTTGTATTTTTGACAGCGCTTAATCGAATGGCTTCGCATAATTGGACGGAATGATTTAATTGATAAAGCATTTGAACGGATAAGAAAAAATTATAGAGCAGGGGTTGCCAACCCGTGGGCGGCGGGCCCCATGCGGCCCGGCTTGAACATTTTTCTAGCCCGCGAGATTCATCACACTTTTACAAAATATATTTATTTTATAATGGCCAAAGTAATGAAATCAATGTATTAAAAAAATACATTATTTGTGCATCCATATATTACAAAATTATCTCTCTAGGTTTACATGTAAGAATAATAGTAAACACAATAACTCATTATGTTTCAATTATTCACTCAAAAAAGTGTCTATAGTCTATCTAAATCTAATATAGGCATATATAATTTTATATTTGGCCCGCGGAGTTGTGATGTATGTCCAAAGTGGCCCGCAAGGTCATTTGGATTGGCCACCCCTGTTATAGAGTATGTGATCTCCATTTCGCTGAAAATGTAAAGTTTCAAACACATCACAACAGGACAAATCTTGTCGCAGATGCTTTGCCATCATTATTTGATTGATATTTCAAGAATATAGAATGAAACAATAAAAAATCAAAGATTAAAGCGAACCAATGAAGATGTCATCATAAATTCTATCAGCTTTCTGTGACATATGCGTTAATGGAGATCTCCACATGATGTTAGTCCTCGGCGTGCTGTATGTGAATGATGGGCATTGTCGAGCTGTTGTCCTCGGCACATAAAAATTAACACGTGAAAGCAGCTCTGGGCAATCAATCCTACTAATAACTAATTTATGCAAGAAACGGGCACTATGAAGAGATCTTCGGCTTGCCAACGAACGGACATCATGTTGTTCCAGTAAAATGTCGTAATCAATCCCTTGTTTCGGATAAATTCCAGTAGTTTGGAAAGTAAAGAATTTCAAGAAACGACGTTGTGTCTTCTCCACAGCAGATATTTGAATATTATAATAGGGATACCAAATAACGGACCCATAATCCAATTTGCTGACGACCAGCGAAAAATATAATGATTTCAGTAAATGGATATTGTTGAAGTACTTCGACGATCTAATAATAAAGCCAAGAACTTTAGCTGCCGAAACACATGTATTCTGAACGTGATGACTGAAGTTGAGAGAACGACCATTCATCGAGTATGAAGTTGGAATAGGCGTCAGTTTACGTGCGAAGGACATGGCAAAAGATTTATCAATATTCAAGAGCAACCGGTTTGTTATGGACCAGTCCACTATAAGATCAATACACTCCTGCAGGAAGGTGGCATGATCATCATTAGAAATGTTTGAGTATATTTTTAGGTCATCAGCGTAACCCAAAATGTAACAAGGCAAATTCAAAAGTAAATCGTTTATAAATACTATAAAAAGTAGGGCACCAAGATTAGAGCCTTGGGGAACGCTGTAAGTGGAGATAAATATATTGGAACTGAAACCGTTATAGAAAACGAAATTCGTTCTATTGTGCAGATAAGACTTCACAAGACTTAAAAGACGCGGTGGAAATCCATATGCAGACAGTTTCCTGAACAGAATAGCATAATCAATAGGGTCAAATGCGCGGGAGAAGTCAATATATATGCAGTCCACCTGACCTTGACCATCAATAACTTCAGTAACACATTCGCGTAAAATGTCGCAAGGTTGGTGACAGTCGATCTACCCGATAGGAAACCATGTTCATTTGAAGAAATGTGCGGACGAATATTATAAAATATGCAGTAATACAAATATTGTTCAAAAATTTTTGCAAAGTTTGTGAGGATTGCAGTAGGCCGATAATTACATATGTCAAATTTATCGCCTTTTTTAAAGACACGGACGATTCTAGCACGCTTCCATAGTCGAGGAAAGGTTGGGGATGAGATGGCCATGTTAATGATTTTTTGCAATGGCACAGCAAGGGCTTGACGTGCGTCTTTTATAAGAAAGCTGGGTATTAAGTCGTCACCCGCGGTAAATTTGTCTGAAAACGAGACATGATTTCCTCTAACGCAGAAGTAGTGGCTGGCCCAACTCAAAAGAAGGGAAGTCCACAGAAACATCCCGATACACATGTGCGTCAGATGGCATAATATATACACCTGAGAAGAGATCAGCGAAAGAGTTAACAATTTCTTGAGGACCATTCAAATGTATTAAGTCACGATGCATTTTTCCAGGTATACGAGTAGAACCTTGTTTACTGCGCAAAAATGACCATAAATTACGAGGATTAGACTGAATTGACTGCTCAATACTCTCCATGTATGATTTATATGAATCGGATATCAGCTGTTTTGTAAGAGAACGAAATGATTTAAATCGATCATAGTAATGGGTACTCCTGGTTGATTTCCATTTTCTGTGGTAATACTGTTTGAATCTTAAATTGGATAATATTTCCTTATTGAACCAGTGCGGATAGGAATAATTGGAAGAGTTAAATTTAGGAACATAATTATCACAGAAGTCGTACAAGGTTTCATAAAATTCTTCCAATGCAAAGTTAACATCAGTAAAGTTATCAAGAAAAGTCCAGTTAACTCTAGAAATATCATCATACAGCTTTACCATATCTGCATTTCTAAAATTATAGTGAGTTTTGGCAGTGGCAGGAAACTGAGGAGTGCAAAGTGCTTTACAGTGAAGGTCAAAACATAGTGCCGGATGGCGGGAGTCCTCCCAAATAAGCGGCTGAACCTCATGACCAATGGACAATGTGGTAGGAAAATTGGAAAATACCAAATCCAATGCACGATTGTCAATATTTAAGACGTTATTAAATTGAACAAGTTGGAACGTATTACAAAAATTTTCTAACGCTGTTACTTTTGATGAGAGGGTACTATGTTCACCAGTAAAAGAAGGAACATTAAAATCTCCAGTCAATAAAATTGGTTTATTAATTACATATAATTGAAGTGCTTCAAAAAAGATTCAAAGATATCAGCGCTCGTATCAGAAGGAATATACAAGACCATTAAAATAAACTCAAAGGAAAAATAGTAGCATTCGCAAACAATAATGTCAATTAAGGGAGCAATTGAAGTAAGAACAGGGGTATCAATAGTCTGATAAGTAACTCCATTATTGAGTGCAATAAGCACACCACCCCCAGTAGTAAGGTTAACTATAGGGAATTTCCTATCAAATCTTATGATGTTCGTAGTTTATTATTGTAATTGTAAATCTATGTACATTTCTTGCCCCTTCAAGGTAGGCACTCTATGTAGCTTTGAAAATAATAAAAGGTGCGTAGTGTCAATTCAGTAGTGGCACATGGGAGATCGGTAGATTTTTTTCATCAAAGAGACCCAATCTCGTCTACCCTAAAAGCAACCACAGTACCAACCAGCATTCGCAAATTCCATTTGGAAAATACATCATCATTTTTTTGGTCCTTCTAACCGGTTCATTCGTGAAAAGGAAGTACGTACACAGCAAGGAAAGGTCAATCACCTCTGGGAAAATAACTAGTGCTACATCCTAGTAAGTAATTCCTTTCTTATTTTCCACCCTTTTCCACCAATTTGTGCAAGTACTGTTGGTATTTTCGATTTTCATTCATTTCAATTCAATTTATTTGTCTACTATTACGCTAAAAGAGAGTGTGCATTACAATGTACGCCCTAAAAATCCATCTACGCAAGCGTAGTTCGATAAAGCAACGCTTAATAAATCTGGTTAAATTTGTAGCGTCGGTAGCAGAAACGTCTATACCTAACGATAAACAATTAAAGGAACTTGAAATCAGAGTAGCTAGCTTCGATCGATTGCAAAACGATTTCGAACAAATTCAAACGGCAATAGAAATATCTTGTAGTGATGACATAATTTAGAATATAGAGATGAATTTACAGATACTCTTTCAGCACTACAGGCTACTGCGTGTACGCTCTTAGAAGCTAGAAAATTAAATTTAGACAGTTTAAATATCAGTAATACAAGCAATCTACCAAGTTCTAATCAAATAAAGTTACCCACAATCGGACTGCCAAAGTTTATTGGAGACTACAAACAGTGGTTAGAATTTAAAGATACTTTTGTTTCTCTTATACACGAAAATCCTCAAATAAATAATATTCAAAAATTTCATTACTTGAGAGCATGGTTAAGTCAAAATGTATTAAAAATTATACAATCGCTAGAATTTTCGTCAGACAATTATGAAAAAGCATGGGATTTGTTATGCAAACGATATAATAAAACACAACTACTAGTTCATAGTCATATCAAAGCAATATTTAAATTAGAATCCATTACTAGAGAGACTGCAATAGGTTTAAGAAGCATTATAGATGCTGTATCAGAACATCTATACGCATTGAAAAGTTTAAAACAGCCTACAGAGTATTGGGATCAAATTCTCATATATATCATTACGAATAAACTAGATAAAGCTACATTGCGGGAATGGGATCACTTCAAATCCACAGAAGAATTTCCAAATTTTCAGGAATTCTTGAAATTTCTAATTAACAGGGCAGATGCACTAGAAGCATTTGAAGGTAATCATGTTAAACCAAAAGAGTTAAAAGACAATCGATTCAATAACAAAAAGGTGGCTTTGGTTACTTCAACGCGTCTAACATGTAATTATTCAGAAATTCAGAATTTTTAAAATTGTCCGCTAGTAATCGTATTCAAAAGGTGAAAGATTTAAATTTATGCAAAAATTGTCTATGTCGCGGACATGACAGTAAAAGATGCAGGTCGGGTACATGTAAAGAATGTAAATTAAAACAATACGTTACCACATATTAATCCCACAACGGAAGAAAAGAATTCTTCAAATTCGAATTCTCAAATATCGCTATCCGCTTGCAGTATAGACAAATTTGTTCTATTGTCAACAGCATTAATCAAGACCGGTAATCCGTCTGGTCCAATGGAGTCAGCACGTGCATTACTTGATAGTGGATCTCAAATAAATTTTATTTCAGCAAAACTTTGCAGACAATTAAACCTTAAACCATTAAGGGATAACACCACTGTAAATTTGGTAAAAAATTTTTTTATAAACTTAAAAAATACTTTGAACCCTTTAGAATATGGGACGAACTCGTCTTTACCGGAAAACAAATTTTTCCATCAAATTTCACACCTTTCCCCGACGCGCGTCAGAAGCGCCTCCGTAGCGCGGCTGCTTCGAACCGATCGCCGGCTCCATTACTTGCTTTACCCTCGAATTTCGAATTTCTGCAAAACACAGTAGATGTCGTTAATGGTCTGCGTTCAAGTAGAAACACTTTCAACCAAAAGTACGTTATACCGTCAGTATTGCTAGAAAAGCGTCAGCATAGTTAGTACAGCGTATAGAAACAATTTATTCGTTATCCCCGAGTGCATACGCATCACAATGAGTGACAAAAAAGTGTACCAGGGTAAAAAAAGGGACAAAAACATCGTATCCATCGCGGCGTCGGAGTAGTATGTCATCAAAATGTCAACGAGTCAGTTCTTCTGCTAAGAAACTAAAATCTTCTAATGAAGATTTTGATGTGAATCGGCAATAGAATCATAAACTTTTGCCGTTTTTTCGGTTATTTCGCAGCACGTGAAGTGTAAAACGTGCGATTCGGACATCACGTTTCACGAGAGAAGTCCTCGGGGTTTAGGCTTCAAAATACTTATTGCTTGCCCGAAATGCCCAGAAGTTGTTATTCCGAGCAGTAAATTCATCCGAAATGCCTATGAAATTAACCGCCGAGTCGTGCTGGCAATGCGACTACTTGGAGTAGGGCTAAATGGTATAATAAAGTTTTGCGCATGCATGGAATTACCACGACCGATATTTCAACCGTTTTACGACAAGCTAATTGATATGATCTCGATCGCAACGGCAATGGTACGAGACGCCAGTATGAAACAAGCAGCAGAAGAAGAGAAAAAGAGAAATGAAGAAAATTGGAATTGTGAAGGTATAACAATTTCCGGTGATGGTTCCTGGAGGAAACGCGTATTCTCGTTGCTTTTTGGAATCTCCTCATTGATTGGATGGCTAACAGGTAAAATTGTTGACGTCGAAGTGAAGTCAAAATACTGTAAGGATTGTGAATACTGGAGAAATAAATTAGATACAACGGAGTTTGAAGAATGGAAGATAACACACGCCGACGAATGTAAAGCGAATCATGAAGGTTCATCTGATAAGATGGAGGTAGACGCAGTCGTCGAGGTGTTCAAACGCTCCGAATCTTTGCATGGCGTGATATATGAAAACTACATCGGTGATAGTGATTGCAAGACCTACAAAGCCATCACGGATAGTAATCCATACCAAAATTTGAAAGTGCAAAAAAGGAATGTATTGACCATGTACAAAAAAGAATGGGCACTCGACTGAGAAATATTAAAAACAAAACGCCAGGCCTCAGAGGGAGAGGTAAATTGACTGCCAATCTGATCGATCAACTCACAATTTATTATGGCTTAGCAATTCGTCGGAATCCAAACTCAGTGGAAGATATGAAAAAACAAATCTGGGCGACGTTATACCATACATTGTCAACCGACCAAAAACCGCAGCACGATGGATGCTCAGACTCTTGGTGCGACTGGAAGAAGGCGCGAGCAGCAAATTCCTTGGACACCTTCCATCATGAGCCGTCACTTTCCCAAGAAGTTTTCAAAACGATAAAACCAATTTACGAAGAACTGAGCCGGGATGAGTTGCTGAATCGTTGCTTAAGAGAATATACGCAAAACAGCAACGAAAGTTTCAACGCAACGGTCTGGAGGTTGGCACCAAAATCGTATTCGAGCGGAAAAAAGTGTTAAACATAGCGACTGATATTGCAGTGTGCTGTTTCAACGATGGTTTAACAAGCATTTTGAAAATTATGAAGGTTCTGCAAATGGATATAGGTGTCCATTCCTATAATTTTTGCCTTGAAACCGACGCAAAGCGAATCGAACACGCCGAACGAACTTTGACGGATGCAGCAAAAGAGGCGCGCTCTGCCATGAAATCGTTAAAAAAGCAAGTGAGGAGGAATTCTCCAACGTTGAAGGGCAGCTTTATGGTCCTGGGATAGCAGATTAACGGTAAAAATTTTTTAGTCATCGAATTTTTCATTTCTTCATATGTAAAACACATATCAAAACTTTAAACGCGTTTTTCTCGAAATGTCATTTTTCAAAACGGCACGCAGCATAAGTCGAACAATTTTCATTCTTTTGATTTGAATTTTTGACAATATCTTTAAAATAACATTTGGAAGAGAACATACGGGATTTTCAATAAGTTAATTTAAGCATTTTTTATTAACAAATGATTGCCTTCTTTTTGCGAAAAAAGACATTTTCTGTTTGATTGCTCGCCAATTTTACAAAAATCAATATTTTTTAAATCCCATACGTCGTTCTTTAGCTTTAACGATATAGATAACGGATGCTTAGTTTTTTGTTCCAGGTCAAAAAATGTATCAGTTGTGCTGCGTGCCGCGGTGCGCCTTGAATTCGTCATGGTTCCAGAAAATGGCGCCAGCGTCGTCATTTTTAAATATTTTTGAATAAACATTTCTTATGATATACTTGAATATACATTCAATAACTTCCTTGAATTGTATTTTCGTATCACCTTTCCTTCTAACCAAAAAAATAATCGTAAAAACAGCGTTCTTTTAGGCCGTTACAGTGGTGTTATCCCTTAAAGGCAGATGCTCACGTGATGGGTATAAACAAAACAACTTCAAATTTAACAAAAAAATGCGAAGTTACGATTCCGGCTTTAAACGGTGAATCCAAATATACAATTACATGCTATATACTACCAAAAATTACAGATAATTTGCCCGCGCAAACGATAGATATATATTCGTGGAATATACCAGAGAGTATCATTCCAGTACATCCTGATTTTGATAAATCAGGTAAAATAGAATTGCTTCTCGGCGCTGATATATTTTGGAACGTCATTTACAACCAAGCCCATAAATTAAATAAAGGTCTTCCTACCTTACGAAATATAGCTTTCGGTTGGATCGTGTGTGGTTCATTCAATCACTCAACTCGTAGAGCACTGTGTAATTTCACAATGACTGATGCAATGCACGAAGACATAAAGCAATTTTGGGAAATTGAGGAAGTAATCGTTCCTGCGAAATAGACAACAGATGAAGCATATTGTGAACAGCATTTTACATCTAATGTAACACGAGCCTCAGATGGTCGTTTCATGGTTAGAATTCCTTTAAAGTTTTCTCCGACGCTATTAGGAAATTCCCAAGATCAAGCTCTTTCTAGATTAAGGAATTTAGAAAGGAAATTAGAGTCGTCACCAAGCTTAAAATCACATTATGTTTCATTTCTAGAAGAATATCAGGAGTTGGGACACATGACATTGGCGGAATATGATGAGTCCTCACCATCATTCTATTTACGACACCATGCGGTATTAAAGCACGATAGTATTACCACAAAGGTACGAGTTGTTTTTGATGGCTCAGCCGCATCTAGCACAGGTTGGTCACTAAACGACTTACAACATACAGGTCGAACAATTATTAATGATATGTTTCAAATCTTACTTCGAATTAATGTCCGACCGAAACAGGATTTGCAGCCGAAACCGAAACCGAAACCGAACCTTCGGCCTCGGTCTCAGTTTCGGCCGTAACCAAAACCGAAACCGAAACTTATTTAAACATATTAAAATTTCAATTGTATGCTGAAATCTAGTGTATGTTTTACATGTTATATAGTTCATTTGTGTTAAATGAAATAAAAAAAAACAACAATTACGGTATGTAGGAAAAGGAGATATTTATGTATTTAGATATTAACTTGCTGACTCTGACAATTACGAGACACGAACTCGCTCGAACGAAGCACGACAATTCACGAACACTGAGTTTCGGTGCGGCCGAAGTTTCAGCTGAGTTTTGGCCGAAACCGAAACTATGGCCGAAACTAGATTTTTGGCCGAAACTGGCCGAAACCGAAACCGAAACCGAATGTTCGGTCGGCCACTACTTCGAATTAGGCAATTCCAATTTGTAGTGATGGCAGGTGTTGCCAAAATGTACCGGCAATTTGGGTGCATCCAGATGATAGACGACTTCAAAACATATTGTGGGGAACACATGATGGTCAAGAACTACAGGTGTACACTTTAAATACCGTCACATATGGTACCAGTTCGGCACCATTCTTAACAATAAGATGCTTACAACAAGCAGCTCAAGAAAACCAACACAAATTTCCTGAAGCATCAAATGTAATATTGAATGACTTTTATGTGGATGACCTCATTATTGGATTTAATTCGGAACAACAAGAAGTACATATATGTAAACAGGTGTCAAACATATTGAGTGAATATCACTTTATTTTGCGAAAGTGGCATTCGAACAGTTACAACATTACAAATCAACTGGTTTGTGAGGAGGAACCGCTGAGCGAATTACCTCTTGGCAACGAAACCATTAAAACGTTGGATATTTATTGGAACAGTCAATTAGATGCTTTTACTTATAAATCAATAGAAATCAGATCTTCAAAACCAATCACAAAAAGATACGTACTATCTTGCATTTCAAAAATTTTTGACCCTTTGGGATTAATAAGTCCATGCATAGTTACAACCAAAATCATAATTCAAAAACTTTGGTCATGCAAGCTAAATTGGGATGATCGAATTCCACTAGAACTTTCACAGGATTGGTTGATATTGTGTAACAATTTACAGTTAGTAGAGAAAATATCAATTCCACGCCAAGTATTTGGACATAATAATATTATGTCTATCGAGTTAGTTGGTTTTTGCGATGCATCCAAAGATGCATATGCTTGCTGCATTTATGCACGTAGCGTTGATAAGTTTAATGGCATTACAGTTCAATTATTATGTGCAAAGACAAAGGTGGCACCAGGTGGCAAAGGTGGTTCAGCATTAGTTCTGCAAACAGATTCCTTGAAGTTGTAGATAATAATATTAGATTTTCGACATTCATGATCAGCAACCTCTTGCACAACCCTCTCAACGTCAATCAGAGAAGAGTTAGGTGTGGCAGACAGTTGGTGAATACTAGATTTAAGAGTTTTTATTTCATCTTGCAGTCCAATAATCGTTGCATTCAAGCTATTTAAATCATAACCAAGCTGCGAGCACACGCGACACGACCAAGATGAACCGGAAGTGCCGGAGTGAATCACAAGTTCTTTTATGAAAATGAAATTCCTACACTTGCTGCTGAATGAAATCAAACAGCGTGATGATTTGCCACAAATGAGCCATTCAACATTGTATAAATTTATGAAAATGATAAACTTCAGGTCAGTGTCGATGTTTTAATTAATATGAAAAAAGTATTGAGTATTTAGGTATTCAAATTTATGTTTTACATACTTTAATATGTTAGAATAAGTATGATTTATTAATTATTGTTGTAGGTATATGAAGAGAGACCAAAAAATTGTTTTGATAGAACGTGACGATGTAATCAAATGGAGAAGAAGGTATTTGATGACAATTAAAGATTATTGTCGTCAAAATCGACCAATTTATTATTTGGACGAAACATGGCTAAACGAGGGTCATACCAAACAAAAAGTTTGGGTAGATAGCGATATAAAAAGTCAACAGCAAGCGTTTAATTATGGACTGACTACAGGCTTACGTTATCCTGCAGGGAAACGAAGACGTCTAATTATTTTGCACATAGGATCTGAGGCTGGTTTGTGGGGAATGGCTTATTGCTTTTTGAAGGTAAGAAGAAGACAGATTATCACGAAGAAATGAATGCCGATGTGCTTGAAAGATGGTTTTATCAGATATTGGCAGTGCTACCACACAATGCTGTTATTGTTAAGATTGAAGAAATTCCTTCAACATCTAGAAAAGGCAATATGCAGGTTTGGTTAAAATCAAAAAATATCGAATATGATGAAGAGATGGTTCAGGCTGAACTTCTTCATGTAATTCGTTTTATCAAAGATCAACAAAATACACATGTGATAGATGAGATCGCCAAAAGTTGCAACAAAACTGTGTTGAGGTTATCACCTTATCACTGCGAACTCAACCCAATTGACTTGGTGTGGGGTCAGATAAAAAATGAGGTGGCAACTAAGAATACTTCATTAAAATTAGCAGATGTAAGGGTACTTTTACTACAGGCAATCCAGAATGTCATTAGGGACAACTGGAGAAAATGTGTAGAACATGTGATTAAAAAAGAAAGAAGAATGTGTGCGTTAGATGGGTTAATCGATAATGTAATTCGAACCATTTATTATATCATTGGGCAAAGATAGTTCAAGTGAAATGGAAAGTGATAGTGAGTAATTATTTTAGAAGGTACATCTAATGTATTAACATGTATGTATTTAAGGTCAATTTATTGTTTTATTTGTATATGCTATAATTATTATTTATCTAAATTGTAAATCTATATATTAATACGCAGTGGGTCATCTTTTGGTACATATTTTAGAGTGTTTCCTCCATCTATCGCGATGGTACATATATCGTTGTTTTCGTATTACAAGGTAGATTTGTCGCAGATGAGAGTCTGTAACATATTGCATATATTACATATTGTAAATGTCAGAATGACACACGCAACGTGATATACGTCAACCACGTCAAGTAATGACATATTATTATAGTAAATACGTTCGAGAAACGGACAAAAATTGTGTGGCATAATATTGATTGCACAAAAGCAGATTAAGTGGATTAAGTTGGCGTCTCAATACATTCCGAGTGAGTAAAATAATTGTATGTTCAGCTCATCCGTTCGTGCCCAGCATTTACATGTGTGTATTGTGTGTTCAAGTCCTCCTCATGTCCATTTTTTCCAATCTCTTCGTGCACGAAGGAGGGGGTGTAAAACCTAGATCCTATCCACCGCGCTACGATCTCTTTGTTCAACAGCACTTAAAATTAACGATATAAGAGACAAATAGGAAACTTCAATTTCGTTTACAACGATTTTCTCAAAAGGTAGAGCGTGATTTTTATTTTATTTTACTCGAAAATACAATAAAGATTCAATGTAAATCAGGTGTGATTGTTTGTATTTGACTGCGTATTAATATATAGATGTTGTGGTCGAATTTCGACCATCGGCCGATCCTAGTCTATATATTAATACGCAGTGGGTCGTCTTCTGGTGCATATTTTAGAGTGTTCCCTCCATGTATCGCGATGGTACATATATCGTTGTTTTCGTATTACAATGCAGATTTGTCGAATGTATGTTTCATCGGGATACGTGTAGTGGAACGCAGATGAGAGTCTGTAACATATTGCATATATTACATTCTGTAAATGTCAGAATGACACACGCAACGTGATATACGTCAACCACGTCAAGTAGTGACAGTATTATAGTAAATACGTTCGAGAAACGGACAAAAATTGTGTGGCATAATATTGATTGCACGAAAGCAGATTAAGTGGATTAAGTTGGCGTCTCAATACATTGCGAGTGAGTAAAATAATTGTATGTTCAGCTCATCCGTTCGTGCCAAGCATTTACATTTGTGTATTCGTCGCTAACAAGCGGAACACCAGAATTTTCATGGGTCTTATATATGTAGGTATGAGCTTTTGTCCTAACGTGCTTTATTTTTGAGAAAATCGTTGAAAAAGAAATTGAAGTTTCCTATTTGTCCCTTATATCGTTAATTTTAAGTGTTGTTTAACGAAGCAATTGTAGTGCAGTGGATAAGGTCTAGGGTTTACACTCGTGGGGATGTGTGTTCAAGTCCTCCTCATGTCCTTTTTTTTACGATCTTCGTGCACAATATTAACAAATATATTTCATTTCATGGAAAATTATTCAAAAATAATATATTTCGCCGTGGTAATTTATTCGAAAAATTACTATGGCGAGAAATATTACTTTTGAATTATTTTGCATAAAATGAAATATATTTGTTGATATTGTTCAAGAAGGGATTGAAAAAGAGCACACGAGCAGGACTTGAACACACATTCCCAGGGGTGTAAAACCTATATAGATCCTATCCACCGCGCTACGATCTCTTCGTTGAACAGCACTTAAAATTAAAGATATAAGAGACAAATAGGAAACTTCCATTTCTTTTTCAACGATTTTCTCAAAAAGTAGAGCGCGATTTTTATTTTATTTTACTCGAAAATACAATAAAGATTCAATGTAAATCAGGTGTGATTGTTTGTATTTGACTGCGTATTAATATAAAGATGTTGTGGTCGAATTTCTACCATCCGGCGATCCTAGTAATCATATAAAAATAAGAATTATAGGAGAATAGAGCAACACTCAGTAACTTCCATTAAAAAGTTGTAATATATAAAGTTGAAATCTAGCATGATGTGTATTTGATCAATAAAATATTACTCTGTAGTCTCTTCTATATTTAATTAATTAAACAGTAACCGTTTATACGTTTTGTTCTTAAATTTAAAATAAAAAATATATTGTCGTTTTTAAAACTTCACTTACAACGATGATTCCTTGTTATTACAGATTATCTATTTTTTTAATAAATACGAGGGCCATCCAGTAAATAAGTTTCCCTATTTTTTTTCTGCGAACGAAACGTTGTAAAAATTAGTTAGTAGTGTAAGAAATGGTGACTAGGATGCGTTGGAAGCGCGTGACCTTCCACATCACGCTATTCGTACGCGCAAGTCCGTAGCGCTTCAGTTGCCATGGAGCTACCACTGGTGAACGTGTCCACGTGCGAACTCCGTTCTGTAATTCGTTTTTTCACGGCGAAAAATGAAACTGCTGTCAATATTCATCGCAATTTAGTGTCAGTGTATGGTGAAGGATGTATGAGCATCCAAATGGTTCGCCGATGGCGTTCATGGTTCTTGGAAGGACGGCAAAACGTGCATGATGACGAGCGAAGCGGCAGGCCCGTTACTGCTACAGACAATGCAGCCGTTGCTGCTGTTCGGAATGTGGTGGAAGCAGATCGCCGCGTCACCATTGACGAAATAAAGATTCGACTGCCTCCTGGAATCGAAATTGGACGTTGTTCGATTGGAACAATCATGTCAGATGTTTTGAATTTTCGCGAAGTCTGCGCAAGATGGGTGCCGCGTTTGCTCTCGGAAAATCACAAGCAACAACGGATGGAGGCAGCCCGAGCTTTCCTGGAAATGCATCGAAGAGATGGAGATCAACTGTTTTCCCGTATTGTTACTGGAGATGAAAGCTGGGTGCATCATTCAACTCCAGAAACAATACGACAAAGCATGGTGTGGAAGAAGCCCGAGGAAAGTGCACCAAAAAGGCGAAGGTCACAATCTCTGCAGGCAAAGTTATGGCTACCGTCTTTTGGGACTGTAAGGGTGTTTTATTGGTTGACTACCTGCCCCCAACCACTACGGTTAACGCTGCGAGGTACTGCGAAGTCCTCACTAAACTCCGAGCTGCACTAAAACGTAAACGTCCTGGACTTTGGTCTCGGAAAGTGTTACTCGTCCATGACAATGCTCGCCCCCACGCAGCTCGAACGACCCAAACGTTGCTGAAAAACTTCAAATGGGAAACTTTCGCACATCCACCTTATTCTCCGGATCTTGCCCCAAGCGACTTCCATCTCTTTCCAGCACTCAAGTTGCACCTTGGAGGCCAGCACTTTGCGAATAATGACGAAGTGAAGGCGGAGGCGAACCACTGGCTACGAAGACAGGACACAGCTTGGTACAACAGTGGTATCAAAAAATTGCTACAACGGTACCAAAATGTTTGGACAGAAATGGTGATTATGTAGAGAAGTAGTTTATGAGTTGTATAATGAAAATAAAATAACTGCATAATTGTAAATAATGTTGTTTATTGGTTAAAAAATAGGGAAACTTATTTACTGGATGGCCCTCGTAATTACGTAACTATAATTTGTATAAAATACTCGCTAGTTTTAAAATTGTGGCCAAAAAGTAGCTTTGAAAAACTCCATTGTGTAAACACCTCCCTTTCCTCTCCCTAGTGGTTGAGTGGTGAAAAACACGTTTCACAATGAGAAGGTTTGGGTTCGAAACCCGGCCGCGGTGGAGGCGTGGAGGGTAGTATAGTCCGACTAACTCGATTTGACCAGTGGAAAATATGCAAACTAATCTGATACCCTCCTTGCTTCGCACCTCTCTGGCCCTAATGCTTACGCGGTACAGTCTCGTACTGTTTGTTGTCATTTATTGCTTAGTTGAGTTAGGTTAAGTTACGTATTTGTACCAGTTTTGTCAGTTTATTTATTATTTCCCGTTGCTACTATTATTTCATTTAATTCTATATCTATTAGTAGTTCTTTTCAGAGCTATATTGTCAGTTGTTGTTAATCTAGGTGAGCAACATTATATTTTAACGATCCAGCATTACGTGTACAAATTGTAATATTTTTAGGCATAAAGTAGTCAATATGGCTAGGAAAACCACTGAAAAGAATGACTTAACGATGCTGCACAATATTATTAAATTCTGTGAGGATGAAAAGGCAGCAAACGCATATACATTTTCTGTTAACCTTCCTATACTCACGCATACGGTCTGTGAGACCGACTTATATAGTATAGTATACGTCTTTCATTTTGACGTGAGTATAGGAAGGTTAATCAGGTAATAGCTCGCGTGTCAGCTATGACGGGAAAATCTGAAAACAATTCGAAGAATTAAACAAAAACTTACCCAGAAAGAATTGAAATCTAATGAAACACAATCAGAGACACAACCACAACCCCATTGTTCTTCAAGCATGTCAATAATACAAAAGTTTCCACGTATTGCTTTGGATGACATGGACAAGTATAAATTCTTTTTTTTTTTGTGTATTTTTCTAATTTAATATTATTGTAGGTGTGTACTTCGAAATAAAATTCATTCATTATATGCTGTCGATAAAACTGTGCCAACATTGAATATTCTGCATGCATTTATGACACAAGAAACACAATTTAATGGTTGTAAAGAAACGTTGCGCAAACTTTTGGGAAATATGGGATTCAGATATAAAAATGCGATTCTAATAAATATTTGATGGAACGTTACGATATTGTTGCATGGAGGGCTCGCTATTTGCGTTTCCTGAAAGACAAGGATGACCTTGGAGAAAATAAGAGAGCAGTAGTGTATTTAGATGAAAGTTATGTACATCAAAATTATACCTTTAATAAATGTTGGCAAAGTTCTGATGAACATGGAGTTTAAAGAAAGATGGGGCTGGACAGAGATGGATAATGGCACATTGTGGAGGCAGTATGGGTTTCATTGAAGGAGGTTTGCTTTTATTTAAATCGAAAACAAAAAGCGGGAATTATCATGATGACATGAACTTTGAAAATTTCCAAAATGGTTTAAAACACAGTTAATCCCAAATATACCAGATAATTGTATAATTGTAATGGACAGTGCACTATATCACTCAGTACAAATAAACAAGGCACCTACATCTGCATCGAAAAACTATGATATAATTTGCTGGCTTCAGTCGATGAGTATACCACACCATACAGGCATGTTAAAATGTGAATTATTAGAAATCGTTAGGAGATATAAACCAATTTCAGAATATGCAAAATGTAAGAGCCACACAGTACTGAGACTTCCACCTTATCACTGTGACTTAAACCCAATTGAGTTAATTTGGAGTGTAATTAAAAGAAGGATTGCTTCACATAATATAGGTCAGGTAAATTTGGATAATTTGATTAGAGAAGCAGTTAGCGGAATAACGCCTGAATTATGGCAAGCAGAATGCTCCCACGTGAAGAAAATTCAAGACCAGTACATGATGAAAGACCAGCTTGACGATATGGAGGAAACCATTATTATACGGTTAGGTGATTCAGACAGCGATTCAATGCACAGTGAGTCTGATTGTGAAGTATAAGTGATTATGCTAAATTAAACTAGCGTCCACATGTTGTTTTACACTAAATAATATTTACTTTTAATATTTTGCATTGTGTCGATTTGTTTTATATTAGAATCAAATACTGATGTTAAGTAGTATACATTGAAAATAAGTGTAAGTTAGTTATTTACGGTATGTATAAATGCAAGAAATAAAAAATACTGTTCTGATGTTATGTATCAATTACAACATGTACATTCAAATAAATAGTAAATAGTTATGAAACAAAAAAATTGTAACAGAAAACCACTCCCCCAGTAGAAATACCATATGGTAACAATATTTTCTGCTGCAGAGGAGAGGGTCATATGTAAATCATTGCTAACTATGCAAATGATTTGACAACAATAAAACAAATTCGGAATGGATTTAAAAGCAAACCCTGAAGAAACCTCATCTGACTGAAAATATTATTTTTTGACAACCAACTAAATATTATAATTGTAGACCAAAAGTAATACATATATTTATTAACAATGTCAATATTTTAACAACATTACTTCATATGACATTTATATGTCAATATTTGAATTAACCGCCTAAAACTTCTTTCCCCGAATGTACCATTTCAAACGACAGTGCTGCGCGACTGGTCACATTGGATTGGTTTTACTATAGTTTAATATCCGAAAATTAGTGGCCGACCGAACATTCGGTTTCGGTTTCGGTTTCGGCCAGTTTCGGCCAAAAAATCTAGTTTCGGCCACAGTTTCGGTTTCGGCCAAAACTCAGCCGAAACTTCGGCCGCACCGAAACTCAGTGTTCGTGAATTGTCGTGCTTCGTTCGAGCGACTTCGTGTCTCGTAATTGTCAGTCAGCAAGTTAATACCTAAATACATAAATATCTCCTTTTCCTACATACCGTAATTGTTGTTTTTTCTTTATTTCATTTAACACAAATGAACTATATAACATGTAAAACATACACTAGATTTCAGCATACAATTGAAATTTTAATAGGTTTAAATAAGTTTCGGTTTTGGTTTCGGTTACGGCCGAAACTGAGACCGAGGCCGAAGGTTCGGTTTCGGTTTCGGTTTCGGCTGCAAATCTTGTTTCGGTCGGACATTACCGAAAATGGATCTGATACCTTCAATATGCTGCGGACAGGAAATGCCACTAGCCGGGCCAGGAGCGGTACCGTATACGGTTCGGTGGCTCCGAACAAGCCCTAGGCCTTTAAGGCCTGTAGTGCTGATATAGGGGAGAGGCGGGCAGTATGGTCCACTTATGCAAAAAGTGTCACAAAATATTCAATGATAGGCAGAATCATCTAAAATTAGGTAATAGTAAGTAGTGAAACATTAACTTCGCACACACACTGAAAAAGGAATTAAAAATTAATCAAATAAAATGTGTGGTATTTGAAATTTATAGCTGTAATCGTGACAAAATGTTCGGCGTCGGGGTAGTATGGGTCAGAATTAAAGAACAAGAGTGAAGATAAAGCCTATTTTTGTTAACAGAATTGTTTAATTTTTATACAAATTCAATTTAAATTGTGTAAATACGTATTTTAACTTTTATTTAGACTGTATACTTCCTATTTCCTCTGCAATGTACTTCTTGGCACATTTTGCCATTCTGCAGACACCCAAACCGATATTTTATTTTCCAGACCGTCTTTCACCGCTAATTTCATGCGTTCTACAGACCATTCTCCACGGCCTTTACCTGCAGGCTTTTAAATGTAGGCATCGTCCACTGAAGTAAAAACATGTGTCAATTACATGACCCATACAACCCGACGTCAACATGGCCCATACTACCCAACCGAAGCTGTAGGGGAAAAAATGGCGCCGAACCGTAACTACCAAAAGCAACTCTTTAAAACTCTTACAATATATTCTAAAGAGAGTAGGTATACTATGATACTAAGTCAGCTTGCTTACCTAATGTTTTACTTATTTGGACACAACCACTCTCAAAAGTTATGAGCAACACTGGACAAGATAACAAAAACAAAACAAAGTATATCTTCCGACATGCTGCAATGACAACAACTAACTATTTGCACGTGGTGTCAAGACACAACCTCTATTCATAGAGCTCTGTAGCGTGCTACTAGCTAGCGTTAAACCTTAGAAACGATCAATTGCCCATACTACTCGCTGGCCCATATTACCCGCCTCTCCCATATATAATAATAACACGTCATCCACCCTGTTTAATAAATTCTGCTTATAACCGTCCCATCAAAATAGCATTACCGATATTCTCGGAAGACTGACGCCTTCCGACAAGGCAAGTGGAGTTCGTCGTGCTTCCCTGGAAAGCTGACGTCAAATACCTTAGCGGTCATTTCGATCAGAAACTGGTCTGGAAGAAGCAGGCTGATGAGGTCCGCATCCCACTCATAACTAGAGTTGCGTAGGTGAACCAAAATGGTCAATATCGGAGTTATTCGCAGGCAATCGGAATATTCACACTCGATCCGTCGTTGCAACTTGTGATCGCTCCCGGTTAAACTCCGATCTTGATCAAAAGCAACATTTTATGGCCAGCATGAGCACCTCTACTCATTACTAGACTGGGCAAATATGCAGTATGATGAATAAACTGGGAAAATATGCAATATTACATTGTGAAAAGGACAAATAATTCATCGTACGGCATATTTGCCCAGTTTAGTCATCACTAGAGGCCGGATTATATGCAAAAAAGTGGAAATATGCGCATAAATATGCAGATGTTTTGGCCTAAAGATGCACTTTCTTATGAAAAATATGCAGATAAAGAAATAGGAGTAATGGTAGAAAATATAATACTATAGAAAAAGAAATATTCTATTATGTTTACTACAAGTTTATTTATAACATTTTGCAACATAATTAACTATGAAAACAATTTACAATTACATATTTCTCAAAGTTCTCAATAGAAAAATTGTGGCGCTTGTCTGATAACATGTATTTATATATTGAAAAGGTTCGTTCTACGTCCACACTTGCTATAAGAGCATATTTCAAATTATAAATGTAGAATAAGTTAATGATCAATTATGTACATATATCTGTAACAGTAGTGACACACATTTTGTTATACTGCATACATCTCAGATAGTTATGAATGCCTAACAACATAAAAGCAATAAATAGTTATTGATGCTATATCAGTGCATTATTGACGTTTTCCAAACCCACGTTTGTTCACCACGTCTTCACCACGAACATAACAATAAATATCCTCTATTGTCAACTCAATATTTTCTACTGACTCACCACACAAGATTTTAGCAATATCTTTTAGCTTTTTAAAACCCTCATTTTTTACTATTACACTTAAAAATTTTTCATACACGGATTTTCCCACCCTTCCTTTAACATCAAAACATAACTTTTCAAATTTGTTTATTATTTCAACGCTCTCAATTAGCGACATAAATTGTTTTTTCAATTGCAACATAGAAGTGGAAATAAAACTGTAGTTGGCTTTAATAAACGCCAATTGTCGAGGTATTTCTTTACACGAATACCCTTCTGGGCGTCTAGCACAGATTGTGTATCGCTATCAAGATCCATAATAATTGTCTTTATTTCTTCAGAATGATTTGCATGAAAAATAGCAGCTTCCAACTACGTTCCCCATCGTGTGATTACTGGTTCAGGGGGAAGCGGAATACCGGGTAGATGTTGTTTGTCAAACTGAACTCTTAATGGAGCCTTTAAAAACACTTTCTTAACACTACTAATTAAAGTATTTACCAAGGGAAAATGGTTTCTTCTTCTGCAACACGATTTCGTTCGTGCGCCAAGCAAGTTGTGTGAATTAAATTTGGGTAAAAGATTTTCAAGTTGCAAGCTGCCTTCACCATGTATGGTGCGGCATCCGTTAAAAACAATAGAATTTTTTCTGTTGGAATCGATTCCGGTAAGAAAAAGGTTGCCAGTTCTTTCTGTATAAACCTTGTTATTGTCAAATTATTTGCCTTTTCCAACTGTTTGGATGAATTTAAATAAGATTTTGCTGGAACCGATACGTTAAGGATACCTATCATTTAATTAACTATGTATCGGCCCACACTATCAGCAGTTTCATCTGCGCATATGTAAAGGTAATTGTTTGACAGAGCCTTCTTAATGCTACTCAATGTTTCTGCATAGATACGGTGAATATAATTTTTTCTTAAGCTGCTCTCGTCGGGAATATTATATTTGCTGGTGTACTTTTGCAAAAATAACTTGACATTTAAATTGTTTATTTTGTGTAGTTGAATATCTGGCGACACAAACATTAGGCACAAATCTTCATTAAATTATTCTTGTTCCGATTTTTTGGAGGTTGATGGCAAACATTGCGGTAATCTTTGCTGACCCTTCTTCGCCAATTTCATCTTTGATAGTTTTGCAGCATGAGATGGAGTTTTAATATGCGGGTCGATTTGAAACTTTCTCTCACTTGTAACTTGCATAAAAATATCACATCATCAGTTGTTTCCTTATAAAATAAGTGTTAGTAAAAGATAAAGGAGTAATAAAAAAGTAATGTGTAAAGAGTTTGCGAAGCAATCGGAATAAACGATATTTAATAAAATAACCAACACAACGCTTCGATAGATAATTTTATTTTAAAATGATTTTTATTTAAAAGTCAGCAGAATACGGAATATCAGATATTCCGTATTGTGCTGATGATATGCGAAAAATACGCATGAAATATACATCTCATTTTACTCATTTTAAAATAAAATTTTAAAACAAAATTATTTGTCGAAGCGTTGTATTGGTGATTTTGTTAAACATCGTTTAAAAACTATAGATTAAAGAAGAGGAAATAAACTTAAATTTTACTTACAATCTTGCTGCACGCTACGCAAAATACTTTTTCTCCATCCATACGCAATTCTGAATAAGGTGCAATCCATCCAGGCACAGTCGCTGTTTTCGGCATTTTTGCTATTATAATTAATAACAACCCACAAGTTTACACTTCGAAAAACCAACGTAAAATGACGTTTAAAATAAATAAGATTGCTTTCGGATATGGGAATTAAATTCTCCGAATAACAAAGAAACATCTGTGCTCCTAATTTTCTGGTAAAATGTATTTTTGTATTTATTTAGAAGTTTCAGGGAATTAGCTTTTCCTTGAATTGTGTCCCGGTCTAGATGTATGGGAACAGCATTAATAAATTTTTGGAAGCGCTTATCGGAAAAGTATCGAGAAGAGGCTTCATAGAATGCTATTTTTAATTTAAAGAGGGCTGTTTAACTCTTTGTTTGTTACAATCACGACAAATTTTTAGTAATGCCTATCCTATAATAAATTATATCCAATAAATAAATAAAACTCTGATACTTCAAATATGCTGAATTACTACAAAATATGCAAATAATATACAAAACGCATATATTATGCAAATATGCAAATTTATACAAACTGCATATTATCCGGCCTTTACTCATCACTATCTTCAGTATGTCACCCCTTCTCCTCAGACGAAGGAGTCCTCTTCACCTAGGAAGCAAGTTGCTTCTCTATAAGACGACGCGTCGACCGCTGCTAACCTACGCCATTGGTGACTGGTCTTCAGCTGCCTCGACGCAAAAATTGGAAGTCCTTAGTGTTATAAAATGGGAAGTAGAAGCTTCAATTTATAAGTACTTTATCCACGCTAACTCTAACAATAAAATCAGACCTTTCTAATACTTTACTAAAAACTGTATATTCCCACTTTCCAAGAGCACAATACAAATATTACAATACAATATGGCGGGTAACCTTTAACTCTTAATGTACTTACATGCGCAGAGCTGTCTAAAAGGTCTAAAATTAACTTATATGAACTAAATAATTACATTGATGGTTACCACGGTTACATATCAACACTTAGGAACCGAACTCCCTGAACTCTCCAAATCGCAAAGATTCATCGAGATCTAAACAGCAATGTATTTTCGAGAGCCAAAATTTTAATAAAATAAAACGAAGACGACTCTCTATACACGACATAATAATAAAATTAGGTTCGTTAATGGGCAGTTAATAAGTAACCGTGCAAAATGTCAATCGCAAAACGCAACTGCAGACTAATTAGTTTCGTCCTCATTAGGACTCGTCAGTACTGTAGGTACATCGTTCTGCGAGTGACACAGAGAAAAATTGCAGGTGATACGCCGATATCTGGGTGAGATGGATATGGTCAAAATAATGACCCCATCTCCCGAGCAGGAGAAATATTTGCTGAACGCAACTTTGCGAGATCGGCTGAAGTGTCTTAGATTCCTCGACAACCATTAAACTCCATATTTGGCGATAACATATAAATTAAATTATTTTACATAAGATGATGTTTTTCACTCCCCATTTAGTTCACTTAATAGACAAAATTTTCATCATCACTCTCAAGAGTGCGCGATTGCAGGCAGTGTATTCACTGAGATAGGAAGGTTTAAGTCGTTTCTCGCTAACCCTAGAATTGAATTGAAGATCCATGGGCATCACCGACCAAAAATACTATGGCTAAGCCCAAAGCTGACTCAATCTTGAAAATCTGTCAAAGTACTGCGTGACCTTACTCACGGCCTAGAAGTAGTTTTTATTTATTTCTACTTTTAACAGGAAAACCCATTTTTGTTGAATTTTTGAATAGAGGAAATTGAAGAAATATATGTATGTACATAACGTTAATAATAGAATCATTTAACTACACAATTTTTATTTTCTAAATAGGGGAGAAGCGGGTAGTAAGGGCCGGCGGGTAGTATGGGCCAGCTCCTAGTTTCTAGGATTACTAAAAAATAGCAGCACGATGCAGTACTCTACCTATAGAGCTAGTGCTCACATACAATGCGTCAGTGACACAACAGCGATACTGGGCTGCGTTGTGCAATAATTGTGTTTGTTTATTTTTCGTTAGAAAAATGTTGCTTCAAGTAAATTTCGAAAACTCTGCGTACTTTATCTGGTAAGGGTTGATTCATGATTGTAGTATAATCTTGTAGCTTACTAAGTCTAATTCGTAATACAACAGTTTAGCTTAAATATCTGAAACCGTGTTGTCCTGACGCCATGGTTTTCTTCAACGTGTCGGTGGCATGGGCCATACCTATTTCGGGTAGTGTGGGCCAGATGATAAATTTTTTTATTTCATTTGAGGAAGCGATGCCCAAGTTCAAGAAGAAACTCTAGGGGGAAAACCGTGGAGAATAGTCTCAGAACTCAATGAAATTAGAAGTATGAGCCATTTTAGAAAACACATTATCAATATGCTCTACCAGTAGTAGAGAGAGAAGGGGGTTCTGGACCCG